>UESW01004473.1:160122-708743 GCA_900491605.1 Calamus simplicifolius
AAAAAATGTAGTTAAAAAAAGTCTAATTTAAAACTAATAAATAATAAAAAATTAAAATTTTTAATTACTATTTTTTTAATTCATAAAAAATAAATCAAAATTAATAAATTAAAATTAATTAAAAATAAAAAATAATTAAAATTATTTAAAATTATTTTTTTAATTTTATTTTAGAAATTATTAAAAATTTTAAAAATAAAAAATATTAATTAATTTTTAATTAATTTAATGTTTAAAAAATAAAATTAAAATTATTTGGAAAAAATTAATTTAAATAAATAAATAAATAAATTATTTTTTTAAAATTAATTTGTTTAATTAATTTGATTAATTAATTTAATATTTAAAAAATTAAAAATTAAAAAATAAATTAATTTTTTAAAATTAATTTTAAAAAATAAATTAAATATATATAAAAATATATTTAAATTAAATATATTTTTTAAGATAAATTAATTTATATATTTTTAAAATTAATTAAATTTATTATTTGTTTAATATATTTATTTTAATTTTAAAATTTATTTATTTATTTATTAAAAATTCATTTATATAAATTTATTTATTTATATATTTAATATATTAATTTAATTTAAAAATAAATTAAATTAATTAATTAAATCAATTAATTAGTTAATTAATTTAATAAATAAATAAATTTAATTTTAAAATAAATTAAATATATAAATAAATTTATTTTTATATAAATTAAAAAAATAATTTATTTTTTATGTTTAAAAATATTTTTTTAAATAAATTAAATATATTAATTTAATTTTTGATTTTTATTTTTTAATTTAATTTTTAATAAATTAATAAATTTAATTTTTTTATTACTACTTTTTTAATTAAATTAATTAATTTTTAATTACTATTTTTAAATTAATTTACTTAAAAAATTTTAAAAAAATAATTACTATCTTTAATTTTTTTTAAATAGTGTTCTTAGCCTAACGTAGTAATTTAAAATTGACGACGTCTAATTACGTTACTTTTTAAAATTTTTAAAATAACTTACATTTTGCTATCAACTAATTGATTCATTTATATTATCATAATATATCAATTATTCTTTTAATCTTAATTAATTTTATATAATAAAATATTAAAAATAAATTATTTTTAAAATATAATAAATAAATTATGATAATTGAAAGGTTAAGAATCAAAAAAAATTTGAATAAATGTTTAAAGATTAAAAATATATTTTAATCTTAAAAAAATAAATCTAGTATCTTCTACTTATATATAAATACTTTGATTTAGGAGTATTTTGAGGTATTTTGAAAATTTTTAATAAATTTGATTTAGTATATGAATTTGATTTAGGGGTATTTTAAAAATTTGATGTTATATGATTGGTAATATGTTTGTCATATCAAACATACCGGAACATTATCTGTGTATACCAAACATAGTAATTAACATTACTGGCAATCCATTTAGTGGTAATCTATCTTATAAGTAATCCACATTATCATTTAGGATTGCTGGCAATACACCAAACATAATCTAGAAGAGATTATTTTTCGACTTGCCATGGGGAAAGGGTGGGACCATCAGCCCCTCTTACTTTGGGGTAAAAAATTTCAATGACCCATCCCACCTTTCTCCATTTAAAGCAGTGATTTTCCATTTGTTAGAGACGGGATGAAGATTATTTTTAATGAAGGCAGAATAGAAATGAAGATAAATATATTAGCTTCATCAGCTTCATACCGAAATACTATAGTAAACTTATATATATTTAGTAATAAGTATAAATTTATAAATATTTAATTTATTAATATGCTTAATAAAATTTATTAAAATGCTTAGGAATGAGGTGAAAATGAAGATTTATCATTTTTATTGGGATGAAATGAAAAAAAATCCTTAAGGAATGTTGCTGCTGAAATCTGTCCTCCGACTCAGGCGCGATTGGGCTTCAGGATGGGCTTCCTCCTGGACGGACCTGCAAAACAGTCATCACGCGAGAGGCGTTAGGGGTGGCCCTCCGCGGAAGACCCTCCGACGCTCAAGTCAGCGGGGATCAGCAATCAACAAATGTGAGGAGAAGGCTCTCGCTGAAGAGTCTCTTCAGGATGGCCTTTCAAAAGCTCCGAGCAGAGCGTTAATGGCGGAAAGGGGTGAGCATAGGTAGAGGGTGAGTGGGCCAGTAAGCAAGTGCGCATACCTGGGAAGTCGAAAGATGGTTCTATTCGGAGACGGTGTAGGCTCTAGGGCTTTAGGCCACTCTCGGATATGATTTTTGTCTAAACTCTTCCGCGCTGAATTCCGCAGAGGTGCTTGAGTGCCCGGGTCTGGCTGGGGCACGGTGAATAGGAATAGCTCGGCGGAGGCCGAGAGACTGGGATAACTCGGCTGAGGCCAAGAGGCAGGGATAGCTCGGCTAAGGCCGAGAGATGTCAATAGCTGACGTCAATAGCTCAGCTGTGGCCGGGAGATGGGGATAGCTCGGTCGGCTAAGGCCGAGAAACAGGGATAGCTCGGCTAAGGCCGAGAAATGTCAATAGCTCGGCTAAGGACGAGAAACAGGGATAGCTCGGCTGAGGCCGAGAAATGTCAATAGCTGACGTCAATAGCTCGGCTGAGGACGAGAGACGGGGATAGCTCGGCTAAGGCCGAGAAACAGGGATAGCTCGGCTAAGGCCGAGAAATGTCAATAGCTGACGTCAATAGCTCGGCTGAGGCCGAGAGATGTGATCCGAGCCTTGGGAATCCTTGGCTCACCGAGGGGCTAAAGCGCCTCGACCCACTAAGGTTGATTCATCTCTAACGAGTACTGCACAGCAAGTGGGAGTCAGGGCTAATCCTAACCCCTTGCATGATTATTAATACAATGGTGATTTTATCCCTCAACACATGCCCCCCACTCCCTAGTCCGAAGTGTAAATTCAGATGTATGGAGTAGAATTCTGGAATAATCTTATCCAGAGGATGCGTAAAGGCGGGCAATGATAATCTCGTGAATGACAGGCCGCTGTTTCGTCATTTTTTCGCCATACCTCGAGGAGGAAATGCCTCATTTCTAGTAAGTCGTGATTTGGGGAGCTCCACGTGGTGGGACTCCTTTATTTCAGGCGCCCATATCAGAGGTTTTAGCGCTTTGGGATTAACCAGTGGTCCCATGGGACTTGTCTGGTTTTCCTCGATTTCTAGGATCAGATGTGAAGATCTCATTATCGACCGGAGCTGCTCAGCCGAGCTTTCAACTTCTGGGGTCAGATGTGAAGACATCGTTATCGACCGAAGTTGCTCAGCCGAGCTTTTATCTTATTCGTATTTATTTTTATCTCTCGTGCTGTGATGCACTTGTAATGTCTCTTGGGAGAAAGTTTCTACTCTTTCTCTTTTTCAATGTCTGTGTTCTTTTTCTGATGTGATTGTATTGAGAATTGCTACTCTCTTTTTATATTTTTCAGACCGTAATACAGTCTACGGACCCAGCGGCGTTTTTGCTGCTTTATTTTTGTTAGCATGTCATTCAGTCCTCTGTGGAGGAAATGTAGATCTCTGTTTAGGTTAGAGGGGGGCCTGGGCGGCCCTCTTGCTGAAGTAAAATAAGGCGCTTTAGTTGAGCTAGAGTGTTCGAGAAATTATCCGGCTGGGACGAAGCTTTATGTTGTATCGCTCGGATTGGCTGAGGCTTCTAAATGTATCACTCGATCTCAGCCGAGGCTTCGTAGATTATCTAGAGACAGATCACTCGGTCGCTTCAGAAACATACCACTCGGTCTTGGCCGAGGCTTTGGAAATATATCACTCGGTCTTTGGCCGAGGCTGCAGAAATATATCACTCGGTCTTTGGATGAGGCTTTAGGAATATATCACTCGGCGAGGCTCTAGAAATTTATTACTCGGTTGTTGCCGAGGCTCTGGAAATTTATTACTCGGTTGTTGTCGATCCTTCAGAAATATATTACTCGGTTGTTGCCGAGTCTTCAAGAAATTTATTACTCGGTTGTTGCCGAGCCTTCAAAAATATATTACTCAGTTGTTGCCTAGTCTTCAAGAAATTTATTACTCGGTTGTAGCCGAGCCTTCAAGATTATATTTTACTTGGCGCTGCCAAGGTACGGAGATCGCTCGGCTCGGCCGAGGATTTAAAAGATTATATTTTACTTGGCGCTACCAAGGTACGGAGATCATTACTCTAGCCGAGCCTTCAAGATTATATTTTACTTGGCGCTGCCAAGGTATGGAGATCATTACTCGGTTGTAGCCGAGCCTTCAAGATTATATTTTACTTGGCGCTGCCAAGGTAGGAGATCGTTACTCGATTGTAGCCGAGCCTTCAAGATTATATTTTACTTGGCATTGCCAAGGTACGGAGATCGTTACTCGTTGTAGCCGAGCCTTCAAGATTATATTTTACTTGGCGCTGCCCAGGTATGGAGATCGTACTCGGTTGTAGCCGAGCCTTCAAGATTATATTTTACTTGGCGCTGCCCAGGTATGGAGATCGTTACTCGGTTGTAGCCGAGCCTTCAAGATTATATTTTACTTGGCGCTGCGAAGGTACAGAGATCGTTACTCGATTGTAGCCGAGCCTTCAAGATTATATTTTACTTGGCGTTGCAAGGTACGGAGATCGTTACTCGGTTGTAGCTGAGCCTTCAAGATTATATTTTACTTGGCGCTGCCAAGGTACAGAGATCGTTACTCGGTTGTAGCCAAGCCTTCAAGATTATATTTTACTTTGCGCTGCCAAGGTACAGAGGTCGCTCGGCCTGACCGAGGATTTGTATGACCTGCTTCTCATTGTAGCTTTCAAGAAGAGTTATAAGAATTTTGCAGGCCTTCAAAAGCTTAATTTAATTCAACGAACAAGAATGAGTTTAAGGGCATACTTTTACTGATGATATGTACGGAGGTTATCCGAGTTCCATGTCCGAGGAATGGACTTTCCACTCAATTCTTGGAGTTTATAGGTGCCGGGTCTGATCACTTCCGTCACTTGATAGGGGCCTTCCCAGCTCGGAAACAGCTTTCCTTGTTCCAATGGTTCGGAGATGGAAGCTTTCCGGAGGATAAGATCACTGGACGTGAAAGATTTCCCTTTGACTCTGGTGGCGTGATAGCACCCGCGAAGAGGGGAGTCCTATCTCCACGGGGATGACAGCTTCTGCGCCGAAGGCCATTCGAAATGGGGTCTCGCCTATGGGAACTCTCTGGGTGGTGCGGTAGCCCATAAGACATGGTGAAGTTCGTCCACTCATAAGTTCCGGGTATCCCGATTGAACCTCCTAGGCGGGCTCCGAGTGCGGTTCCTCGGTGGCGGCTAAGGAACTCTTTGGCGGCGAGGTAGGCTCAACCGACGGACAGATCGGTGCTTGTCCGAGCCCTTGGACTCCTTCTTCCTTGCCAGCTTGGTGCGGGCAGCCCTTTGCGATTCCTTGACTCTGGCATACTTGTCCGCCAGGGCCATTATATTGGAGAGGTTCAGAGGGTAGCTGACCTCCAACGCCAGGTAAAAGTCACTCTCCTTCAACATTCCGCCCGCTAGGATGGACATGGCCACCTCATGATTAAGGTGGTCCACTTCCAGCATGGCCGTATTGAAACGACCGAGATAGTTCTTCAAGGACTCCCCATCTCTCTGCTTAACCTCAGAGAGGGAGTCAGATCTCCGCCGGTGACGATGGCTGACGAACTGGCTGATGAAGAGACGGCTCAGCTCGTCAAATGAACCAACAGAACCTGGTTTTAAGGCATTAAACCAGGTTCGAGCGGACCCCCTGAGGGTGGAAGGGAAGGCGCAGCAGAAGATCGCATCTGATGCCCTATGGAACATCATGATCGATCGGAAGCTACTGAGGTGGTCGTCGGGATCGAAGGATCCATGATAAGGCTCGATGGCGGGCAGCTTGACATGGGAGGGAATCACTTCCTCCATGATCTCCTTGGAAAAGGGGATGCCCTGCTCCACCTTATGCTGAAGCAGATGGGCCTGCTTGGCGGCATCCAACTCCTGACGCATCTCCCAGAGTTGTCGGTGGATCTCCTCCTCAGGCATAGCAGGAGGAGCTGGGCGAGAAGAATCCTGAGACGGTGTCGAGTGATGAGAGAAACACCGGAGAGAGGGATCGGGCCCGCCGAGATCTGGGAAGATCCTTGCTGCAGACCCCTTGGGGGACTGGCTCAGCTCCCTTAGGGTGATGAGGGGGGTCCGCAACCCCATGCGGACCGAAAGAAGAGATTGCTGGGTGAACGGGGGCCGTGTTTTCCTCAGGAAGGTGCGGAGTAGGCACAGCCGGATGGGGGGCTTCAAAGCGCCCCTGGATCAGGTGGGCTAGAGCTTAGACCTGATGGACCAGCGAGGCAAACTGGTCCTGGGTCACTGGGGCCACCGGTGGCGATGGAGTCTCAACTGGTGGTGGTGGCGGCGCTACACTGCTCATCGGATCAGGTCTTTGGGAGGCGACCTGGTCCTGGGCTTCAGAAGCAGCCTTTTTTGATTGGCCATGAAAGAGGTTCTCTTTAAGATTGAGACTCTTATCTCCTGGATCACAAGTTTATGGGACTTGAGGGCCCTTCCTCTGGCGCCAATTTGTTGCTGCTGAAATCTATCCTCCGACTTGGGCACGATCGAGCTTCAAGATGGGCTTCCTCCTGGGCGGACCTGCAAAACAGTCCTCACGCGAGAGGCGTTGGGAGTGGCCCTCCGTGGAAGACCCTCCGACGCTCAAGTCAGCGGGGATTAGCAATCAACAAATGTGAGGAGAAGGCTCTCACTGAAGAGTCTCTCCAGGATGGCCTTTCGAGAGCTTTGAGTAGAGCGTTAATGGCGAAAAGGGGTAAGCAGAAGTAGAAGGAGAGTGGGCCAGTAAGCAAGTGCGCATACCTGAGAAGTCGGAAGATGGTTCTATTTATAGAGGATCACCTGATTCCTTGGGGGCATCATGGGTCCGGAAGCCGTTAGGATTCGAATCCACTTTGTTATGAGGTCAGTAAGATTCGTATCTTGTTAGTTAGAGGATCGACGGCTGGGAGAGCTGGTTGATGTCTTGAGATTCAGAGACGGTGTAGGCTCTAGGGCTTTAGGCCACTCTCGGATATGATTTTTGTCTAAACTCTCCCATGCCGGATTCCGCAGAGGTGCTTGAGTGCCCGGGTCTTGCTGGGGCACGGTGAATAGGAATAGCTCGGTGAAGGCCGAAAGACAGAGATAGCTCGGCTGAGGCCGAGAGGCAGGGATAGCTCGGCTAAGGCCGAGAGATGTCAATAGCTGACGTCAATAGCTCGGCTGAGGCCGAGAGATGGGGATAGCTCGACTAAGGCCGAGAAACAGGGATAGCTCGGCTAAGGCCAAGAAATGTCAATAGCTTGGCTAAGGCCGAGAAACATGAATAGCTCGGTTGAGGCCAAGAAATGTCAATAGCTGACGTCAATAGCTCGGCTGAGGCGAGAGATGGGATAGCTCGGCTAAGGCTGAAAAAAATAGCTCAGCTAAGGCTGAGAAATGTCAATAGCTGACGTCGATAGCTCGGCTGAGGCCGAGAGATGTGATCCGAGCCTTGGGAATCCTTGGCTCGCCGAGGGGCTAAAGCATCTCGACCCACTGAGGCTGATTCATCTCTAACGAGTACTGCACAGCAAGTGGGAGTCAGGGCTAATCCTAACCCCTTGCACGATTATTAATGCAATGATGATTTTACCTCTCAACAAGGAAATGTGTGTGTGTGTGTGTGTGTATATATGGTGATGATAAGGATAGAAATTGAAATCCTTCAATCCTGTTTTGTTTTATTATCATTCCTAATAATATTGATATTGGGATCTTAACTACTTGCTTCTAAATTATTGTTAGAATAAATATATTTTGAATAGAAAACTTTTAGTCCTTTGAGTAGAAAACCTTTAGTCCCACATTGGTTAAAACAAAAAGGGACTAGAAGCTTAAAAGTACACAAAGCCTTAAGTCTTTGATTTTGAAGAAGAACCAAAGCTAGTAGGTTCTAGTGGTTCTTGGGCTTGAATCTATAAATAAATTATTATTATTAAATAAATCAAAGATTGGGCCTTGGGCCTTGGGGCCTTGATTCATGAATATAACTACCAAGTAGTTATATATAACTATTTTTTTGAAAAGTCACAAAAATTTGAATTTGAATGTCAAAGGACACGTCCTTTTGAAGAGGCAAACTATTTTCTATAAATTGAATACTTAATCTGAGTTTTTTGCATTGAAGTTTCGTTTTTCTATCCTTGAGAGCACATATATAAAGAGGGGAACAATTCCAGTTTGCCAGAGTCTAAATTCTAGTGCTAAGAATTTGGATTATTGACAGTCGAATCCTGGGAAGACAGACACTCACAGATCTTCTAAGCACAAGGAAGGAGTGAAAAATTTCTGTCTTAGGACATTGCAATCAAGCAAGCTTCTGTCCAAAAACGGTTCTATTTATCGTTCGTCTATTTTGTTTAAACTTATCATAATTATTGAATATAGATTTCTAACAATTATAAGAATACTTTGCCTTCACTTCTCCATCTCTCTCTTTCAAGGATTTGGTTGCTTAGAAATAAGTTCGCGCAAGTCTTGGCTTTGGATCAAAATATGATGCTTTACAAATCAACAGATGAGCGGACTTGCAATCACCATTGCTGTAATGCTGTATAGGGGCAGCTTCATTGGGGAGCAAGGATTCCAAGGTAGTTAAATGGAAATAAAATATCTTAGATTTTAATGTCTTAAAAATAAAGAATTAGCAATTCATGTTGAGAGATAATTAATGAAAATATATTTTAAAAATAGAATTATTTATTTTATTGATTTTTTTTTCAGCTCACTGATCTTATGCAGCAATTATTATGATTGTGAAACAACATTCAAGCCTTCTTGATGCCATCTATTTCTTTTACTTTGTCAATTCCTAACCATTGTAAAGATAGTAAAGTAATCTGTTTGGTACATTAAAATAAAAAAAATTATAATATTTTTAATAGAATTTATTTTATTTTAAAATATTTGTATTTGTATTTTTATTTTTTCATGCTATTACTTTATTTTTTATCCTATATTATTATTTTATTCAATTTGATTCGTTATCATGTTCTGCATCAAATATAAGATAGAGATAACTTTTATTATATGTTTTATTTTATTTTATCTTATCATTGTATTCTATCAAGTTTATGCACTAGATGCACTGCGAGTGTATACAGTAAGATTTTAATGGTCTAAGAGGAGTCTTCTCCTCTAAGGAACATATATGGACGAAGTATGGCCCAAAGTGATGGCAACCTTTAGTGGCAACAAATCTCCCCTCGTTTTGGTAAAGCAAAGAATTTCATAGCCAAGAATATAGCTTATCGTAAGCATAGAATGCCTTTTGATAAAGATTTTGTTGTGTTATTCTTAGATGCAGTAAGCGTACATTAAAAGTATAAATTAAGTTTTGACGTGCATCACGCATGCAATAGTATGGATGCATGATCAATCTGTATGCTCAATGCGGTGAGCAAGACAGCATAAGAAGTCATTGGCAAGTAGGTTGCCCTCCTAATAAACAAAGGTAATCATAAATTGACCTACTAATAGAGAAAATACCACGGCAAGCCAGGGTGGACAAACATCTGTTGAGATGGCTGGAGCCAATCTCCACTTTCTAAAGAGCAATCTATTCCTCTTTCAAGTCGTTTTATCTTATCATTGAAAATAAAAATATAAGCTATCTCTTTGCTTCTCTAATCTTTCCAAACCATAGGACCTCCACCATGACTTTAAAACAAAATTTCTTCCAAGAATTCAAACCGGCTATTAACTGTTGGGTAATGGGTCAAAATACGCATAAATACCCTAATAGGCCTTGAAAGCCCATCACCGCCCTTTAGTGTGTGAATGAGAAATTACGGGGACATTTAGTCCCATATCGGAAAGAACAAGAAAGGAAGGTTCACTTATATGGAAACCACTTCCTTGAAGCTTAAGTTCCTTAGGCTCACCATAAGTGGAGAGTTTGAGGGTGATGCCCTCGCGCGTGTGCGAAGGACGCTTTGTAGGCGCATTTTGCACTTCGCACGTGTGCATCATCGCGAGGAGCTTGAGGAGCTTTAAATTTTTTCTAGATCATGATGATCCGACGGTGGAGACTGATCGGATCAAGATAAGGGGCTGAGATCAATTGATCATTGATCGATCGGATGAAGGGTCAAGATGTGGTGATCAAATCATGATCGCGATCGTGATTCAACGGCTGACATCCGTTGGTTGACCAGTCAACAGGACGGTTGGTGAAGACATCCGTCCGATCGTCGATTGGTGATAAGGCACCTGTTCGATCGTCGGTTAGAGATAAGTCAACGGTCCGATCATGAAAAGGCATATCAAAGACATGCAACCGCCTATCTGATAACGTGATCATCAGATCATGATGATGAAAAGGCTTATCAGGATAAGGATAGGCTTATCTGATCGATTGATCTTCAGATCACAGCCATGAAAAGGCTTATCCGATCGCCTGATCTGAAGATCACGATGTCTAAAGGGCATATCAAGGGTGATAAGCCCTTAACCCTCACATCCTTTGATTTTAGAATTTAAATTAAATTAAATTCGTAGGGTTGCTTCCAAAGGGTACCTAAAACCTATAAATCGGACCCTAGACCTAAGCATTTCATTCATCCCAAGCCATTTCGAATTGAGTTCAATCTGAATCAATTCTAGTCTTCTCCTCTCTTAGGCATTTGTATACTCTCCTAAAGGTAGTATAGCAATAGTGCATTGAAAAGAGATTAGCATTATTGGTTCGATATTTTTGATGAATTGTAGTGCTGCTTTCATCAAAAGGAGACTGTTGTATCCTAGGAGACAATCGTCATACTGACCGTAAGCACCATTGCGGGACGAAATTATCTTAAGGATATAGAGTAAAACTCTAGCCTCAGTCTGATTCATTAGGTAGCCACCATCTGCCAACATATACCCACCAACAATCTTAAGACAATTTACCGTGCTACTGAAGTGCTGCTGCAGATGGCTACTATGACGACATCAGTTCAAACCGAGAGACCGAGAAATTCTCTGGCACGGACTTCAAGAGGTGGCAACAGAAGATGCTGTTCTACCTCACAACTCTGAACCTGGTCAGAGTGCTGAATGAAGATCCGCCTGTCCTAAAGGAAGGGGAGACCGACAAGCAAGTCATTGCTGCGGTAAAGGCATGGAAGTACTCAAACTTCCTTTGCAAAAACTATATCCTGAATGGTCTGGACAATACCATGTACAATGTGTACAGTAGTATTGCTACTGCCAAGGAGTTATGGGCATCCCTGGATAAAAAGTACAAGACAGAGGATGCTGGACATAAGAAGTTTGTGGTTGGAATGTTCCTAGACTACAAAATGGTCGACCACAAAACTATTATGGAGCAAGTCCAAGAGCTCCAGATCATCCTGCATGAGATACATGCATAGATAATGTCTCTCAGTGAGTCATTCCAGGTAGCTGCTATCATAGAGAAGCTACCACCACTATGGAAGGACTTCAAGAACTACCTAAAGCATAAACGGAAGGAGAAGGGACTTGAAGACCTAATTGTCCGCCTGAGGATCGAGTAGGACAATAAGAGCCAAGACAAGAAGACAGGAGGACAACCTGCTGAGCCAAAGGCCAACCTCATAGAAGGAAGAAAGAAACACAAGTTTCTAAGCGAAGGCTTTAAACAGAAGAAGGGCAATCCTAAGAAATATAAATTCAAGGGAAAGTGCTTTGTTTGTGGAAAGCAAGGACACAAATCCAAGGACTGTCATTTCAAGGATAAAGAAAGGAAAGAGGTCAACATTACTGAGACCCTATCCAAAGAGGTATCCGAGATGATGTTGTCAGCTGTTGTATTTGAAGCAAACATGGTTGACAAAGCAAATGAATGGTACATCGACACTGGAGCTACCATACATGTCTGCTCTGATAAGAGTATGTTCTCATCATATACTCCTATCAATGGTAGAAATTTGGTCATGGGTAACTCCGCTACATCCAAGATAGAAGGACTTGGCCACATCGTTATGAAGATGACATCTGGCAAGGAGCTTATACTGAATGATGTGCTACATGTCCCTGACATCCGAAAGAATCTTATATCAGGCTCCCTCCTAAGCAAACATGGCTTTAGGATGGTCTTTGAGTCAGATAAATTTGTACTCACTAAGGGGGGGATATTTATTGGTAGGGGTTACTTGAATAATAGATTATTCAAGGTGAATGTAATGACTGTACACAGAAACCTTGAAATAAATAAAGCTTCTTCTTCTGCTTATATGGTTGACTCTTCTTGTCTATGGCATGATAGATTAGGACATGTCAATTTTAATTCATTACGAAAATTAATGAAATTAGAATTATTACCTAATCGTGAAATCGATCCACATTATAAGTGTGGGTGTGTTGAAGCTAAGTTAGCAAAAACACCATTTCCATCAGTTGAAAGAAATACTAAACCTCTTGACTTAATTCACAGTGATCTATGTGACTTAAAGTCAGTTCAAACTAGAGGAGGTAAAAAGTATTTTATAACATTTATTGATGATTCAACTAGATACTGCTATGTGTATCTACTAAAGTCTAAGGATGAGGCCTTAGAAATGTTTAAATGTTATAAGAATGAAGTTGAAAATTAACTTGGGAAAAAGATTAAGGCCATAAGGAGTAATAGAGGTGATGAATACGATGCACCTTTTGACGAATTCTGTCAAGAGCATGGCATTATTCATCAAACTACTGCTCCTTATTCTCCCCAATCTAATGAATTGCGGAACGTAAAAACCGTACATTAAAAGAAATGATGAATGTTATGTTAATAAATTCTGGTACACCACAAAATTTATGGGGAGAAGCAATTCTCTCAGCAAATCATATTCTTAATAAGATACCTCTTAAGAAGAAGGAAATTACTCCATATGAGTTATGAAAAAGAAAGAAGCCTTCTTACAATTACTTAAGAGTGTGGGGTATCTAGCTAAAGTAGCTATTTCGAACCCCAAAAAGGTCAAAATAGGACCTAAAACTGTTGATTGTATATTTATTGGTTATGCACATAATAGTAGTGCTTATCGATTTCTTGTGTATAAATCAGATATAACTGATATACAGAAAAATATAATCATGGAATCAAGGAATGCAACATTCTTTGAAGATATATTTCCAAGTAAAAGGAAATTAGAAATAAGTTCAAATAAAAGAACTTATGATGATAATACTGCTAGTAGTAGTCATCAGGAAGAATATCCTGAAGATGAACCCAGACGCAGTAACAGACCAAGAGTTGCAAAGTCTTTTGGTCCTGATTATGTAACTTATATGTTACAAGATGAACCTCAGACATTCAAGGAGGCAATATCTAATCCAGAAGCACCCTTTTGGAAAGAAGTCAATAATGAAATTGAGTCCATCATGCATAATCATACCTGGGAGTTGGTAACTTACCATCTGGTATGAAACCTTTAGGGTGCAAGTGGATCTTTAAGAAAAAGCTAAAGGCTGATGGATCAATTAACAAGTATAAAGCCAGATTAGTGGCTAAGGGCTTCAAACAAAAAGAAGGTATAGACTTCTTTGATACCTATTCACCAGTAAGTAGAATAACATCTATAAGAATGTTAATCACTTTTGCAGCCATTAACAATCTTGAAATTCATCAAATGGATGTTAAAACTGCTTTTCTGAATGGTGAATTAGATGAAGAAATATACATGAACAACCTGAGGGATTTATTGTTCCAGGATAAGAAAAGAAGGTGTGTAGACTTGTTAAATCCTTATATGGATTAAAGCAAGCACCTAAGCAATGGCATATAAAATTTGATAATGTCATGTTATCAAATGGATTCAAAATAAATGAATGTGACAAATGTATATATACCAAAACCCTGCCTGAAGGGTATGTGATAATCTGCTTATATGTAGATGACCTGTTAATCATTGGTAGTAATACAAATGATTAAACAGACAAAGAAAATGTTAATCAAACATTTTGATATGAAAAATATGGGTGTTGCAGATGTTATACTAGGGATTCGAATCACTAGAACATCGAAGAAATAATATTATCTCAATCTCATTATATTGAAAAAATATTAAATAAGTATAAAAAGTATGATACTAGCCCGGTGAAAACACCTGTAGATGTTAATCTACATTTGGCTAAGTATACTGGAGAACCCATATCTCAATTGGAATACTCACGTATAATTGGCAGTTTAATGTATGTTATGAATTGCACTCGTCCTCACATAGCATATGCTGTCAATAAGTTGAGTAAATTTATAAATAATCTAGGTCCAAATCATTGGACAGCTTTAATAAGGGTATTAAGATATCTGCGATATACCCTAAGTTATGGATTACATTATTCAAGATATCCAGCTGTACTAGAAGGATACAGTGATGCAAATTGGATATCTAACACAGAAGATACAAAATCCATAAGTGGATATGTATTCACCTTAGGAGGAGGTGCTGTGTCATGGAAATCTTCTAAGCAAACATGTATAGCTCGATCCACTATGGAATCTGAGTTTATTGCCTTAGAAAAGGCAGCTGAAGAAACAAAATGGTTTCGAAACCTTTTAGAAGATATTCCATGTTGGTCAAAGCCTGTGTCTGCAATATGCATACATTGTGATAGTCAATAGGCAATTTGCATAGCACATAATAAAATGTATAATGGTAAGTCTAGACATATACGTTGCAGACATAATACCATTAAGCAGTTACTTAAAATTGGTGTAATTTCTATTGACTATGTTCAGTCAAAGAAAAACCTAGCGGATCTATTAACAAAGGGGTTACCAAGAGATCAAGTAAACTGTTTATCGAGGGAATGGTTTAAAACCTATAACTGAAAAATCTTTATAGTGGATACCCAACCTAGCTGACTGGAGATCCCAAGATCTAGGTTCAAAAGGGACAACTAAATTATGAAGAGACTTGATAGCACTAAGGATGTACAATCCTACTCATTTCTATGATAATTGGTGCTACCTGCTAAAGGTACTAAGATAAGCATTGCTTTTAATGATTCTTATGACATGAACATTCATGTGGGGTATAGCAGGATACTCTTAATAAGAATCACCTATGTGAGTGTGAACTGGACCAATTCTATGAGAATTTTAAGGTTTAATTCTCTGAAGCACTCATGAAACCAGGAGTTGTTTGGGGCCAAAATAAACACAACCATGAGAACCAAAAGAATGCTTGTGAAGAAGTTGCGTGATTGTTATTGTCTTAGTTTACACAAAACGCTGAAAGGTTCAAGACATCATGTTCACCTTTTAGCAAGTAAACTCGATAACAACTCACTAAGGAAGGTTCAAAGCCACAAGCTACCTATCCCAATACAACTTCATCCCATTATACTATCTTTAGTGTGTCTGCATATTCATTTGCATTAAAATCCTTTTATGTGGGGGTTTTCCTTTGCTGATCATTGATCTAAGTCCAATTTCCATTCATGTGGGGGATTGTTGGGTAATGGGCCAAAATACGCCTAAATACCTAATGGGCCTTGAAAGCCCATCACCGCCCTTTAGTGTGTAAATGAGAAATTGCGGGGACATTTAGTCCCATATCAGAAAGAACAAGAAAGGAAGGTTCACTTATATGGAAACCACTTCCTTGAAGCTTAAGTTCCTTAGGCTCACCATAAGTGGAGAGCTTGAGGGTGATGCGTAGCGCACGCGCTTTGTAGGCGCACTTTGCACTTCGCACGTGCGCATCGTCGCGAGGAGCTTTAAATTTTTTCTAGATCATGGTAATCAAATCATGATCGCGATCGCGATCCAATGGCTGACACCCATCGGTTGACCAGTCAACAGGACGGTTAGTGATAACGCATCCGTCCGATCGTCGGTTGGTGATAAAGCACCCGTTCGATCGTCGGTTAGAGATAAGTCAACGGTCCGATCATGAAAAGGCATATCAAAGACATGCAACCGCCTATCTGATAACGTGATCATCAGATCACGATGATGAAAAGGCTTATCAGGATAAGGATAGGCTTATCTGATCGGCTGATCTTCAGATCATAGCCATGAAAAGGCTTATCTGATCGCCTGATCTGAAGATCACGATGTCTAAAGGGCATATCAAGGGTGATAAGTCCTTAACTCTCACATCCTTTGATTTTAGAATTTAAATTAAATTAAATTCTTATGGTTGCTTCCAAAGGGTACCTAAAACCTATAAATAGGACCCTAGACCTAAGTATTTCATTCATCCCAAGCCATTCCGAATTGAGTTCAATCTGAATCAATTCTAGTATTCTCCTCTCTTAGGCATTTGCATACTTTCCTAAGGGTAGTATAGCAATAGTGCATTGAAAAGATAGTAGCATTCTTGGTTCGATATTTTTAGTGAATTGTAGTGCTGCTTTCATCAAAAGGAGACTGTTGTATCCTGGGAGACAATCGTCATACTGACCGTAAGCACCATTGTGGGACGAAATTGTCTTAAGGATATAGAGTAAAACTCTAGCCTCAGTCTGATTCATTAGGTAGCCACCATCTGCCAACATACACCTATCAACATTAACAAGCATTGACAATTTTAAATAACAACAACAAGAATAATAAAAGATAACATGAATCTAAGAATATGTTTTCTTGCCTGGAAATTAAATACCAAAAACTTTTGAAAAAACAGGGAAAAAATATTGCTCTAATGGTTGCAATGATAGAGAAACTAAAAGAAAACACAAATGATTTTTTTCCTAAAATTTCTACAATTTTCTCTAATTTTTTATTGTCCTCAATAATAATTGTTAAAATAATAATAACCTAAGTTATTTTTTTAGTGCTAATAAGCATCTAAAGTTGTCGATGAGCTTATCCTATCTTTCAGGGAACACCCGTTTAAACTGAATGTAATCTTTATCTAAAATATTAATTTTTATTTTTAAAATTAATTTGAGGAGTGGCGTTACTATCTTCTACAATCTCACAATTTGATCTCTATTAATATATATATATATATTTCTATTTCATCCTCATAAATAAAATTATTGTATTTTTAATTTTCATCCTTATTCTTTAAGAGAAAAAATAAATCTCTTCTATCCCAGCCGCATCCAATCCAATCATATCTTTCTCCTAATAACAAATAAAAAACTTTTAATAAAATATATAAAAATAAATTTATAGATATAAAATTAAATAAAAAATTTATATAAATTTAAAGTAGAATGGAATATCTTTTTATTGATGAGAATAAAAATAATTTTTATTTTTATTGTGAAAAAGTATGTATGCATTGAATGCGATGCAGATCATACGTATCATACTCGATGATTGACTCATAGCGTGCTAAGAATAAATATATAATTTTTTATCTTTTACTATATCACATACGATACAGTAAGATTTTTTATGATTCTAATGTTAGATGAATTTTTTTTTTTTGGAACAAGCGGGCGATCACATAAGTCTCGTGTGAATCAGCCCAGATTGATCAGAGTACAAAATATGCTGCAAAATAACAGGATAGGAATCATCCGGTCTCCAAAACTATGAACCATCATGCTGGGCCACTGAAGCGGCCACCCAGTCCACCGCTGAATTGGTTTCTAATAAATATGACGGATCTGGGAGCTATCAACCTCCTACAAGATAGACCATATATCCCTAATAATCGGGATAGTGGGGCACCGGGAGCAATTCTTCTTCAACAGCCAGGAGATGACTATCATAGAATCACCCTCGATCATGAGCCTCTGAGCATGAAGAGTCCGAGCGGCATAAGATATACCAGACCAAGCAGCATAAAGCTCCGTCATAGTGACAGAGGAGTTGAGAGTCGCAAAACCACCCATCGCCAGCAGATCACCTAGAGGCCCACGGATGATAAAAGCCGAACCAGCAGCTCTGCCACAGACACTCCCGTCAAAGTTGATTTTGACAACCCCTGGAGGGGGGGCTCCCAAGAGATGAAAACCGTATGCCGGTTCGCTGCCGTAGCAGCAGGGAACCCCAGAGGCCAGAGGAGTCAGAACCAACTGCATTGAAGACACGGGCACAGTCCGTTGTTAATGATCTAATCTTCCACAGAATCTTGTGTAAAGAAATACTATCATCCGTGAATATGAACTGATTCCTGGACAACCATATCTGATATGCCGTGGCAGCCCAAAGACCACGCTCCTGCAACGAGCCCCTTCGGAGATCAAGAAGAAAGGACAATCGCGGAGAGTCGAAGTCCTCCAATCTGCTGGAATAGCCCACCAAGAACCATATCCTCCTAACTCTGGGACAAGTGAGATAGCGTGATCAGAAGACTCCTCCTCCAGCCTACACAGTGGACATGTCGGCATGTCGGCTGAATATTCAGACCCCTGCGAGAGAGAAGAGCACAAGTTGGAAGATAGTTCCAAGGAGCTTCCAAATAAATAGCCGAACCCTATGGAGGGTAGGAAGCTTTCAGATCCAAGCAACATCCTCTGTGTGCTAAGGCTGAGGCCTGAACATCTTTATAAGGTCGCTAGATGGGTTGCGTTTGAAATAAAGGATGAAAAAAAGATATTCAGAAGATATTCCTTCTTATCTTCAAAAGCTATAACTATAAGGGATAACTCTGAAAAAGTTTAATGAAAAAATAATTTATAATTTTTTAATTTATTTTTTAAAAATTTTAAAAAAACTAAAATTTTTTTGATGATAAAATTATTATTTAAAAAATAAATATCTTTTAAGCTATTTTTTTAGATAAATACTATTCCGTATTTAACTTTTTAGAATAAAACACTCTCTGAGATGCCTCTGTCAATCAGAGGAGTGGATCTATCATGCATCGCGCAATACTTTTTTTTTTTTTTTTTGTACTGCATGTGCGATCGATAATTGCGCGCCACGTAAGAGGACTTTTCCTATCCTTGGGCTTCTCGGCGGCTTGACTTGGGCTTTCCTTCGGCCATTTTATTATATCTCAAGTTCTACGCCCTCTCTGCAACGCCGCTGGCCGAGCGAGCGAGCGAGCGAGGAGGACTCGCGCAACGGCGGCGGCATCGCAGGCAGCTAATTGCCCTCTCACTTTCCCGCGTCGTGCATCTCGGAAAGGTTATAAAGGGAAATCCTCCGCAACTAAGCAACCTTCGCTCATTCGCCGAACCCCGGTCGTTGGTGCGCCTCCGACTCATAAATGTAATAAAGAATGGGAGATGCGAAGAGAGGGAGGGAGGAGCGGAAGAGACGCGATATGCTACGACCGATCCGGACCAGCTCTCCGGCGGAGTCGTAATCCCTCTCTTCTTCTCTCCTTTTTTTTAGTTTCTAACCCCTTTCTTGATCTCAATCAGCTTTTCTTCGCACGAGGTTTTGGATTAAGATCCCCGAGTGGATGATCCGCGGTGCTCTTAAAACGCTAGGGTTCGTTTATTCGATATTAAATTCAAGTCCACAAGTAATCAGTCTCTCCTTTTCTTCTATCCGGTTTCTTTTCCTCAGTTGTTGAATTCGTGAATTTTATCAGGAAAAGGGTTGAATGCTTGATGATTGGTTTGGCCTTTTTTGATTCTTGAGAGGATCTCGTGATGGCCTGCTTCTTCTTAGTTCCGTAACTCAGTGGTCACTCACACCTTCATTTTAGAAACACGAGTTGTTCTTTTGCTTCGAAGAAATTAAGACGATGGTGGTGGCCATCTTATTTTGCTGCATTCTGGTTCTATCTGCTCCCATTTGGTCCCTTAGGAACTAAGGTTATAATTAATGCTTAAAAATGCCTTTCCCGTTTGCTTAATTAAACTCAAAAAATCGCTATTTTGATGGTTAAACTGATTTTTTTTTAACTCAAGCTTTCTTTTCGCTGCAAGCCTGCAAAGTGGCAACGTTACCATGTAGTAATTTTAATTGTATACAAGCCATGGATCTTGTCTTATCGAGCGTTGAATTAGAAAATTAAAATGGTTTTCAAATCAAGGCTTGGATCTCTTTATTGCTAACTTGTCTGGACTTTCTATCTTGAGCAGCTAAGCTGTCGGTGCAATGAGTCGGTATTATCCCAGCCATGGTGATAGAAGTGTTGTATTGGAGCTTTGTCTCAAAGACATTCTTTCATTAATCAAACCCTTGGAAACTGATCGAATAAAACGATTAAATACCATTAATGAGCTCGTCACATGTCTTCGATCACTAGAGAGCTTGAAAGGTAACTGCATCTTAATTTCTGATGCTATTTTCATTTTTTTTTTTTCTTCTGCCCCCAGGAGGCATTTTGTGCTTATTGCTGGCATTACCTCCATGTATTTTCACGTCTCTAAAATGAACTAAAATCCAATGCTACTGATGTTGGTGGTTTGTTCCCCCTTTTGTTTAAATAATTTGGTTTTCAAGTAATAATGTCAACAGTATATTGTGGTTTGAAAGAGATTTGGAAGTTCAATTTTCTTTAATATCATGATATATTGGGATTTTAATTTCGCATCATTAGAAATGCTAATAAAGAATGGAGTTATGCTACGTGCTTTATGTTGACAAGAACTTCTAACCACTGAAGCAGATGCTGCTGTGAGGCCGTTTGGATCTTTTACTTCAAACCTTTATTCGAAATGGGGTGATCTGGATATATCTGTGGAACTGTCCAGTAATCTGCACATATCTACTAGTAAAAAGAGTAAGCGAGATATACTTGGGAACCTAATGAGAGCTCTGCGAAGGAATGGTATTTTCTTGTACTTCTCACATTTCTTCCACTGATGCTGATTTGATTTTTTTTTCCAAATTAAGTCATATTCCTCTTGCTCTTGTCATGTTCTGCAAAATGTCTTGTTTTGGTGGTAACAGCAAGAATACTCTGATTCAAGATATGAGAAAGGTACCACTAGACAAGAAGAGAAAAAATAGTGTATTTTAATATTTTCTTACATAAGTTTCATGTTGCTTGGGGACTGTCTGATTCATCACATAGTGATTTTTCTTGGTAATAGGATTGCCAGTGATCATATATCACTGTGCTTAGTATGCAATGAAAATGAAAGATCACCATACATGTAATACCAATAGTACCTCTGAAAAATTATTTGCATAATAATATAATATATGAATATGAACTCACAATATTAATCTTAAAAAGTGCAAAATTATCTTAAAAAATATAAAACTTGTTATATAATTATAAAAGATGTCCTTTCACTTCAATTTGAATACCTATAATCAAACACCAAATTATCAAATAAAAAAAATCAAATTTAACAACCTAACCGTCCCAAACTTGCACTCAAAACATGAAAACATGTATTTTAATGATGCAAAATTCAATGAAAGGAGGGAAAAACAAAGGGGAGATAGGGTAGGGTAGGGATGTGTTGCTTATAAATGGAGGGAGGGGAGTGGTCATAATTTTTTATTGTATTAAGGATAGTTTCGTCCTTTTAATGGCAAATGTAAGGATAAAATTGTTCACAAAATTTTGTGCACATCACCATTATCATGGTGATCCAATATTTTCAACTTTTTAGACGAGATTAAGAACACCTTCTCAGATAGCAATCTTCATACCTCGGTTATCATAACTCACTGCCAAAATGGGGATAGCAGATTGGATAAGCCTATCACCATCCCAGGATTACCTGTGATATTTCAAATATCACCCCATACCAAATGCCACCTTAGAGTTATATCTTTAATCAGCACCATATGAAGGCTACCTGTTTCTCTTTCTCTTAGCATGTTTTGCAAAATGTCTTGTTTCGCTGGGCAACAGTAAGTCCAAGTTAGGATATGAGAAAGTTACCAGAGGACAAAAAAGGGTAAAAAATTAGTGTATTTTTAATTTTTGCTCAGACAGGTTTCATGTCACTTGAGTTATGCCTTTTTAATCAGCACTGTATGAAGGCTATTGATGGGCTGATATAGGCAAAATTGAGATCAATAATTGATCCCTGACAAGAACCTTTCTTGAGCCATTGCTCTGTTACCCCATCCTGGATAACAATGGTCTACTGTGAGGTCAACCTCTATTGGTTTTGCCAGTGTTATGGTCCATAATCCACCAGTACTGTATGGGTCTTGGATGCATATTTCCCACTTAATCTCCTGCATACTCGAGGTTTAAGGTATTTGTTTTGGACTCGTACATCTTCAGGTGCACGATCCATGATTTTCATGCTATATCATGCAGTATTAGAGAGACAAAATGGGGAGAAAGTAGATGTAGATTTGGGCAAAGAATATTTTTTATACTTTTTAATAAAATGATAAGATAATAATAATAAAAAATCCGCATGCTAATGTCTTTAAATTCAGTTTATTTTAAACATGTAAGATTGATAAGATGGTCACAACGTATGTCTGCACGCATACTTATTTTTGTATCTATCCTGTTGTATACTCGGACAACCTCATTTTATTGGAAGCACCATTTTGACCTCACCAAAGAAGTATTGTGAGGAACTGCCAACAGGAAGTAGTGTAAAATATCCATTTCTTTCTTTGAAGCCACACCTGATGGAGGTTATTGCTGCATTGCATGGTAGCAAGGCCTAAAGATTATGCTACTACACTCTGCTATTACATTGCCCTTGGTTATGTTGTTCACTTGTTGAAGAGGAGAATTTCGTGTCTTCTTTTAATACAGTCCTTTGTATATAAATCATTATTCTTAGGCTTGATCGTTTTGTATAGGCTATGCACAATATTATTCTAATTTTAAGAATCTTATAAAACGCGGCAACAATTTTATTTCAATGTAAAGTTTTGGAGTTTGCTTTTTGATTCCTCTTGCTGCTCAATACATTTTACGATATTTGTGGCTGCTCTTGCATTCTGCTGATAAATATCCTAAATTTTTTCAGTACTATTTTTTCTCAGAAAGCAGCCATTCGAAGATGGACATTTCTCATTTCAATTCTTCTTACAGGTGTTGCTCATAGTATTCAATTCATACCCAATGCAAGAGTTCCTCTACTTAAATATGAAAGCAACTACCATGGCATATCTTGTGATATCTCGATTGATAACCATATGGGTCAAATCAAGTCCAAAATCTTCCTCTGGATTGCAAACATGGACGAGCGTTTCGTGACATGGTTTTATTGGTCTGCACTGGTTATACATCAGACAATTTTTCATTCATTTCGATTTGTTCTTTCCAATTAATATTTATTGTGTGAGTGCAGACAAAGGAATGGGCCAAAGCACACAATATAAATGACTCAAAGTCAGGAACTTTGAATTCATTCTCCCTCTGTTTGCTGGTTATCTTCCATTTTCAGGTTTTGTTTCCATTAGTTCAACCATGAACCAACCTCACATCAATTGTTTTGCTTTCAACTTCAGGTATTTCAAAGATTTCATTTATTACATGTGCTGCTTCCTCTAACTTTCAGACATGTGAGCCTGCAATTTTGCCACCTCTTAAGGAGATATACGGGGGGAATATTGTTGATGATATTACTGGTACAAATCATGATGTTTCACCATGCCATTTTAATTTTATTCAAGCTGTACACTATTGTTCCTTGACTTCTAGCTTATTCTGAATTATGCTTGTAGAGTGAAACTGTCCTGTATGTCCATTGATACCAGGGAGGTGGAGTACTGATGTTGGGTTGTTAAAGTTATGTAAGTAATGGTTAATAAGTTCATGGCTTTTTGTTTCTAGGAATACGGTTCCTTACTGAGAGACACATTGAGGATGTGTGCGCTGCAAACATAACAAGGTTTAAGTCCCAAGGTTTCAGATGGAGAAACCAAAGCTCACTTTCTGAACTCCTCATTACCTTTTTTGAAAAGGTAACTTCATCATATTATTGGCAAATTTAAGTCCAATGTGATCTTGTTGTGGATTGTTGCAACAAAATATGTTACATTTACTACAACATGCTGGCCTGTTGGATTCCCATAACATCTTCACCATGCATGTTTGTTTGAATCAATTGTTTTCAAAGGTTTTTCTTTATTTTTACATTTCAGTGGAATTAACTTGTGCGACACTTTTATCCACGCCCAAAGTTTAACTGCCAGGAGTCAAAATTGCTAACCAGAACTAAAGCAGCAATAAATTTATACCGATCATCAAATTTAGATGAAAAGAGTTGCATCAAAATATCAAACAAATCAATTCGTTCCAAGCCTTTGTATGCTGGATCTGTGGCTCTAATGCTGTTTGGTGTCATAATTTGAAACATGAAAAATGCAGCATTCTTCAGTTTGTCATGATTATTATATTTTCTACCACAAACATCCTTATGGGGGTAACAACCTAACAGTATCATTCTTTATGCAGTTCTCTGGAATTGAAGCTTTGTCATCAGAATATGCCATCTGCACATACACAGGTCGATGGGAAAGAATCAAGAACAATCCCAAATGGATTGAGAAATCTCGTGGCATTTTTGTAAGATCTTCCCCTTGGACGAACGTGCACACACTACCTACCAGCTTTCACCTCTTGCAACACCACCCAATATCTACCAACATGTGCACCTCGTACTGGCAATTAACTTTTACGATTTGCACATGGTTGCATGAGCTGTGTTTTCTAGTTTGCCAGTAATTTACTTACAGCCGGTGGTTGCTAACACTAGATAACATCATTTCTGTCAGATTGAAGATCCTTTTGAGCAACCAGATAATGCTGCCAGAGCTGTTAGCTTGAATAAGCTGGGTATTATATCACATGCATTCATGGATACTTATCATAAACTTTCTTCTCACCCGATGGTCTTGGACCGGAACTCTCTCATTGCTAGTTTAACAAGGCTTCAGATCAGGTCACAACTAGGGGTAACAGCATATGTACCTTATACAGCCGATGGAGTTCACAATCATCGCTCTGGGACTGGAAACTTGGGTTACGCAACACCGGAGCCAATCCATGATCAATTTCAGAATGCTGTGAGACATAATAGGTACCAGCCATCTTCATCTTCCACTGTTACATTGCCAAGGCAAAGAAACATCAATGTGCAAGGCCAGCAGACATGGAGGCCACGGCATCCAAAGAGATAATACGGGCAACTTTAGAGCTCGGTTGAAATCTAGAGGTTATCACCCTGCATGTCACAAGCATAATAAGATCATGCCAAGATGTGTGGCTGTCATTTTTTATTCTTGGCTTTCATTAGTTTTGGTCATGTACTGGATGCACTTCTAGGGATTGCACTTTCTTTCTGGTCACTGGTTTTCTTTAGATGATGCTAGAATGTTGATGGAGATTGCCCTGGCTGCAATGCAATGGAATATGTTGATGGAGATGCAAGGCCATTAATCTAAAATAAAGTGATTCAAAGTGCCACTTCTGGCAGAACAACACTTAAAGGTCGACAAACCGATGCCCATGGATGAATGCATAATCCCGTTAGTGAAAACCAATGATGTCATTGACGGAACCAAAGTCTTTTATTAAGCAGCAGTACAGCCCACCGCTAACATAAAACTCTTGTTCGAAGAGCCCATTAAATTCCCGCGGTTTAGATGGAAAAATGTGAGCAAACAAGTCCCAACAAAGTTATGCTTCGTGATTATCATTGTCAGAAACAAGGGACTAAAAAACTCTAATCGTTTTCCCACGTAATGTTGTAGATGCCACGTCCCTGCTTGTTAAAGATAACAGGTCACAAGAACAAATGAGAGGACTCTAAAATTTACTCACGACGACAAATATGCAAGAGGCTGCCAATGCAAGGCGGATAGCAACAACATCCTTTCAGCAATGTATGTTTCTGAATGCTCTGAAGGAAAAAAATTGATGAGATAAATAAATAAGTTCTTACTTTTCCATATGTATAAGTTCTTACTTTCATGAGCGAAGCTATGAATCTAAATAATAAATAAATAAAGCCTTATGTTGGAATTATGCACCACCTACGGACGCTTGGATATCACATCATGATAGATAGATCATGTGATAGACTTTAGAACCTCAATTATTCAATGAAACAAACGCTTACTTTGAATTTGTAGCAACATCAAAAATGGCAACGATACTGATGCTGCTGCCAGTTCATCCTTCTCGAACAAGAGCGGCCGATTATCTTCTTCGGCATGCAAAAGATCTTCGAGCTTCTCGCATTCGAAGCTTGCAAAAAATTTCAGGAATCGAAGATTCAACGGAAACCCTTCATGCACTCTCAAGTGAGTGCTTGGCGAAAGCTTAAAAAAGAAGACTTAGAGGAGCTCTGAGCAAGAATGAGCTTTAGGAGTGTTATTGTGGTTATTTGGTCGGGGGTTCTTCTTACCCAATTTATTCATCTTTGAACTTTGTGTGGCTTGCTTGGGAAGCTTGGAGCATTGTCATCTAGTGATGGAATGAGATGGACCATGACTTTTGGGACTCATCTGGTTTGAGTGGTTGAGGCCTCATAATGAATAATGACTTTTGTGGATGGAATGTCAGGACCGATGTCCGTGAGATTTAAGGTGCTGCCACTTTAGAGCATTTATGATGATAGCAGCAATAATAGCAATGATGAAGCTTATTTGGGAAGCTGCAATGATGAAGCTTATTTGGGAAGCTTGGAGTCGGCCAGTCTTGGAGGATGTCTCTTGTTCTCTTTATGATAAGGGCAGCAATTGAATGGCTCGCTTCTTGGTGGTATGTCAGAGCTACATACATTGTTTCATCAAATATGGTGACTGCAATGGATCAAGTCCCGTCAGAATGGATGGCCACTTAATTATTTGTACCCTTCTCTATGTGTGTACAAACAATGATAGACCTAGGCATGTGATTTCTACGCACGTAAGCATTCTTGCCTCCGACGTCTGCTTGCCACGTTGCCATAAATGTCTCCGTGGATGCATGCAGGGAGTAGCGAGAGTGCCACGTGGCTGCCATGGAGGGCAGTCGGGGACGACTCGGAAAGTCAGGCCGCATAGGATGGGGCCGCCTGGGAGGAGCTGGAAGGAGAGGACGCCTGGGAGGAGCTGGGAGGATGGGGCCACCTAGGAGGTTCGCTTAGAGCAGAAGCTGGAAGACATGGAGTCGGACCGTTGAGAAGGAGCCTGGAGTCGGTTGATGACCAGCTCCTCTCCGAAATGATGCTGGAAACCCATCTCCGTAGTATAGCAGAGAGAGAGAGAGAGATGGGACCCAAAGCCGAGTGGCGGCCGAGAGCTGAGAGGTGAAAGCTAGGATGAAGCCGTCAGGAGGCGAAGCCAAAATCGGGACGGAACTAGGAGCCCGAAGCCGTGGAGCCAGGGCCGAGCTAGGAGCAACTAGAAGCCCGAGGGCGGCTGTCAAAGCCGAGGATGGTGACTGGAGTTGGTCGGGTGCTGCCGTGGTCGTTGGGGAAGACCGAGAGTGACTGACCAGATGCTGGATCCGGGAGCAGCATGGGACCAGAACGCCATCGGAATAGAGCTGGGAGTCCAGGGGGAGTCCTGGTGCGGCCGAGGAGATCGGGAGTTCTCTCGGGGCTGATCCGAGCCGGAGACGAAGCCAAAAGTAGTTGGGGCTGATCCGCTGATGTCTTCCTTGTCTTTCGAGAAATAGAGCCGAGGAGAGAGGTCTTCGACCTCAAATCCTCCTTTGCCTCTTAGCTGAAAGGACGTTGGTCAATCTAATGGCTTCCTAGACCTCCTGGCTGAAAGGACAGCTGAAAGGATATTAGCCACATAGTCTAAGTGGCCTCCTGGCTTTTTTTTTTTTTTTTTTGCCTCATGGGAGAGGCAGAGAATAAATTCTCTGCCACCTTGGCCTAAATTCTCTGTCACCTTGGCCTCTGGTTAGTTCAAGTTATTTGAGACACAATATAACAGTTGGAAAGAGAAAGAGAGAGAAGGTTAGAATACGTAGGCGACCGCCTGGTAACACCGTTCGATCACGACATTTGCATAGAGGGAGCCCATTCATCATCTTCGAAGTGGATCGTTGCCATCAAGATTGGAGTGGGGAGGGCCGAGGTTGACTGTTCAAGACCGTGGCCGGTTGAAAAAGACCGAGAGGCCGAGTCCAAAGATGAACATGGCCGATACTGACGAAAAGGCTGAGTGAGAATACAGTGATTATAGTCCATAGAGTCAGAGATGCGTGCAGCAGGCATTACAATAGGATTTAGAAAATGGCTTGCCGTTGCCCTGCCCTGTAAATTTTGGGTATGGAAAGAACTGAAAATGAAGCTACAACGTAAAACCTAGAGCATTACAACCGTCAGCATCTACACAACAAACAAGATAAATAATGGAATAATCTGATTATAAAGATAGTATGAACTTATTATATGTCCTACCTATATTTCCTATATTTAATCTAAAAATGAACCCTCTGCCTAGATATCAACAATGATTCAAATAGAAAATTACAAAAAGAATATTTAAGAAAAGCATCCATCAACAATACTTTTGATTAGGAAATGTGAAAGAAATATCTAGATAGTAATCGACTTATAGCTATAAATTAGGTGTTTACAGTTCAAATCTCTAAGTGTTCATTTTCTCTTATTTCTCATCTTTCTGCCCGCCCAAACTTCTCTCTACCATCATCTCTTCTGCCATGGTTCTTTCCTACGGTTTCATGAAAGTGGTTGAAACTGCAGTTTTTGTTGCTTATGATTTTGACTCTTGACATAAAAGTAGGAAGTGAAGAGAGATGAAAATTAGGAGATGATGATATTGATAGAGATATAGACTAAAAGATATGCTTTATGTTATGTCTTTACATTTTTAATGAGAATTCATTTTGAGCAATGTGTGCCATTTATATATATGTGTATGTGTCTAGTATTTGCAAAGAGTATTTGATCTAGTGTGTAGAGTACGGCTTACACACAGAAGACTAGATCATCGGTTCTTTTGGAATACAAGTTTATTGTTCACAGTTTTAGATGAAATTAGATACACCATCAGTAGAACTGTAGCACAAATTTTAGTAGGTCTGTCTTGACTACGGGAAATGGTTTATTCTAACTATTTGTGCTAGTACACTTTGTGTGTATTGAACAGGACCCAGTTGAGTTGATTATTTTATACTGACTTTATAAAATAATTTAGAACTCATGAATATTATGATTACTTATGCTCTTAATCTGAATTCTATTTCTAGACACGTGTATGTAGTGATTATTGCTTTGATTACACATAGAGTGAGATTCTATATGAGTCAATAAACTCAGTGGGTTGGGCAATAACATTATGTATATGGTGAATATTAATAGTTGAAGGAATCCACGTCCTGTTAATTTGGACTGATGATATCCCCTTGAGAAAGCTTATAAGTTTTGATCGTATCAAATCTTTCAAGTGGATTTTGAATCCGATACGTCAAATAAGTTAAGTGGATAAGTCTCAAGGATAAAAACAGCCAATTAAATTATAATGTCAGTATTTAAATTTAATTGGTGGATATATGTAATCTTAACGTGGGGAGATAATAAGTATTTAATATTAAGGCTCGAAAATATAAATTCGAATGTGATTAGGAGTACAATTATAATTCTTTAGTGGAATGAATTATAATTTACGTAATTAAATCCTAACCTGGGATAGGATTAGGAGATTTAATTACGTGGGAAGTCCTTTTCATATTTGCCTATTTGGTCCCTGTTGTAGCCCTATAAATACCCTCTCAATTGGTTGCTAGGGTTAACGCTTTTGAGAAAAAAGAAAAGCAAGAAACCCTAGGTCGGCCGAGAGAGATCCCACCATCTTGTGAGAGAAGCAGGTATTTCGGGAATACGGCGGAAGGCCAAAAGGTTGAGGACGAGCAATCAAATCGAAATGTTCCAGCGTTCAAGTCTGAAGGTATAATCTATACTCATAGATTAGAACGGTAAAAGATTTTTGCATTACTCATATACGCTATAGCCATGATCTTGGGGGTATTCCGCTAACCCCAACAGTGGTATCAGAGCCACGGCTGATACTGTATATGAATAATGCGGCCATGTTCTCCATTAATCGGAATATGCATGCGTGGGATGGATGCTTGCTGCTAATGTTATTTTGCAGGTTTCTATCCTGTTATTATGGTCACATGATGTATGTGTTCTGATTTAATATTGCTTAGATCTGTTTTGTGAACTCCGGTTTTAAGGAGGCTAGGATCATTGTAATATTTTATGGCATGTATGCTCCGGGTTTTTGAGAGCTTTGTATTTGTAAATACGTAGCATGTGAACTCCTATATGGAGGCATAGGATTTTTGTAATCTGGTGCGGCTCCATGGAGGAAGATGACCTGCTGCACGTTGCAGGATATGATTCTAAGATGAATCAGATGAAGATATGATTCTAAGAAGAATCGGATGAAGATATGATTAGAATCGGATGAAGATAGGATTCTAAGCAGAATCCTTGCAGATAAGATTTCAAGGAAATCCGTTGCAGATAAGGAAATCTGTTGCAGATAAGATTTCAAGGAAATCCGTTGTAAATCACGATTCTAAAGGAAAATTCAAAGCGCGAAGGGATCGGAAGGAGCTGATTTTTTGTTTTTTTTTTTTTTGCTGCCCCAAGCCCCGGGGGGGCGCTGCCCCCTCGACCCCCGTGACCTGACCGGGCAGGTCGATCCCCGCTGGGGGCCAGCCCCCAGACCCCCGTATTCGAAGCGGCAAATCGTCGAGCAAAGTAGCAATCATGGTGCGACAAAGATCTTCATCTGCGTGGAGAATTTTGACCATAATAACAGGGATTTTATTTATCTTGTTTATATTGGTTATGTTGCATACTTGCTTGATTGTTTATCCTTTTGTTCTTATGTCTATAACTAGGAGAACATGGTTAATTGGATAATCACTTGCTGTTTGTGTTTATAAGATAATCAAACACAAGTTTTATAACCCTCAAAATATTGTTTAAATAACTAAGTGGGAGAGGGAATTAATCACATTTAAATCCCATGGTCCCATCACTTGTTTATTGGTGAGGTAGTTAATTTCACGTGTTAGCATTAGTGCTTTCCTCCCCATAGGATGAAATTGATTGCCAGCTCATCAAGAATAATCCCTGGTAGTTGTTAATGTTGGATTACCTCTCCATCTGAGGGATCCACCATGGGACAATGGATCTAGCATTGAGTGATGGTATACACTTAGGTATAAATATTGGTATCCTCCCCATCGGAGTCACTACAAATATTTATATGACCAAAGTTAGCCAGCTAATTAATTTTACTTGGTATGTTACCTTTTACCTAGATAGTAAAATTAATAGGTTTTATCTGTCTAGATAAATGATGAGTAGTAGACGTCCTCCCATCGAGGCATACTATTCAAAATGTACTAGGCTGCTGGTGAATTCTATTATTATGTAGTGGTTGAGGGGCCCTACTTATAATTTTGAATTTAAAGTTTATTGCTCATATATCTTATTGATGTATGAATGATTCTCAGGATTAAAATGTCTTCTTTCAATCCACTTGCTGTGATACTCAAAGAAAACAAATTGACTGGTCCTAATTACATTGATTGGAAAAGAAACCTGGATATAGTGTTAACTGCAGAAGGGTACAAGTATGTGCTCACTCAGGTCTGTCCCGTAGAGCCCGGTGAAGGGGCTTCAGATCAGGAGTCCCAAGCTTACCGTAAGTGGGTTAAGGCTGATGAGATGGCGCGGTGTTACATATTGGCATCTATGTCAAATGTTCTGCAACATCAGCATCAATCTATGCCCTCTGCCTATGACATGATGTTCAACCTCAAAGAAATGTTTGGGGATCAGAGTCGTGCAGCTAGGCAGACTGCGATGAAAGAACTGATGAACACTAATATGGCTGAAGGAACTCCTGTCAGGGATCATGTTCTAAAGATGATTAGCCTTCTGAATGAACTGGAGATCCTTGGAGCGGAGATGGATGGGGAAACCCAAGTTGATATCATTCTCCAGTCCCTACCTGATTCTTTTAAGCAGTTCTGCCTAAATTACCATGAACAAAATGAATTTTCATTGGCAGAGCTACTTAAAGAACTTCAGGTAGCAGAGAGTTTCATTATGAAGCCTGCAGTTGCTATGGTTACTGAAAAAGGTTCTTCTTCAAAGTCTCATGCTAAGAAGAAGAAAAAGGTTCAGAAAAAGAAACAGCATCATGCCCCACAGCCCAATGGGGAAATAAAAAAGAAGGGAAAGTGCTTTGTCTGCAAGCAGCCAGGTCACTGGAAGCAGCAATGTCCAGTTTGGCTTGCCAGGAAACAGGCTAGAGGTATATCTCATTCACTTGTAGTTGAAACTTGTTTAGTGCTGTTATCTACTAGTGGCTGGTGTGTAGATACGGGAGCCACTAATCATGTTTGCAATTCTTTGCAGGGGTTCCAGCAGACCCGCAGCTAAGTGATGGAGAGATTTACATATTTCTGGAGATGGCACGAGAGTGTCAGTAGTTGCAGTGGGAGATTTTAGCTTTTCTTTTAGTAGAAATAGGATTTTAATATTAAAAGACTGTTTATTTGTACCTTCAATTAGAAGGAATTTAATTTCAGTTTCTAAGTTGGTTGATGATGGATATTCAGTTTATTTTAATGACTCCGTTGTTATTAAGAAAAATAAACATTTTATCTGTTCTGGTACATTGGTGGATGGTCTTTATATTATTAATCCTGTTTCTCCTACTGTGCAACTAAATGAAGTGAATAACAATAATAGACCATGTAAGAGAAAACATCCTTCTGAAATGAATCAAACTTATCTTTGGCACTTGCGCCTAGGTCATATAAATCTAAGACGGATTTCTAGACTGGTTCAAGATGGACCATTAGGTTCATTGGAAGTAGAGGCACTACCGGTCTGTGAATCTTGCTTAGAAGGAAAAATGACCAAGCGGCCATTCTCGGCCAAAGGCAATAGAGCTAAGGAGATATTAGAATTGGTTCACTCTGATTTGTGTGGCCCAATGAACGTCCAAGCTAGAGGTGGTTTTGAGTACTTTGTCACTTTTATTGATGATTACTCAAGATATGGGTATATTTATCTGATGCGCCGTAAGTCTGAATGCTTTGAAAAATTTAAAATTTTTAAGGCAGAAACGGAGAACCGTCATGGTAAAAATATCAAGACACTACGATCCGATCGTGGTGGCGAGTACCTCTTAGGGGAGTTCACAGATTACTTATTAGATGCTGGGATTGAATCCCAGTTGTCTGCACCTAGAACGCCACAGCAGAATGGTGTAGCTGAAAGAAGGAACAGGACTCTTATGGATATGGTTAGATCTATGATGAGTTATTCAGACTTACCTATTTCGTTTTGGGGATATGCATTAGAGACCGCTGCATATATTCTTAACTTGGTACCATCTAAGTCAGTACCTAAGACACCCACAGAACTGTGGACTGGGCGCAAGCCTAGTCTAAGACATGTTCGGGTTTGGGGTTGTCCAGCACATGTACTAAAAGGTAAACCAGATAAGTTGAATCAAGGACAGATGTATGCTTCTTTGTTGGATATCCTAAAGGAACAAAAGGTGGTTTATTTTATTCTCCTAAGGATCAGAAGGTCATTGTTAGCACCAATGCCCGATTCTTGGAGGAGGACTATATTATAGACCACAAACCCAGAAGTAAAATTGCTCTAGAAGAGTTGAGAGGCGATAAAACTAGACATGCTCCTTTAATACCAATAGTACAAGCAGAAACACCACAAGAAAGTAGGTTCCCAAACTTCCCAATAACTATTCGTAGTGGGAGAAGTATAGTAACACGAACTGACCCTGAACTGATACAAAAGGATACCATTAATGCACCAGTTTCAGAACCAGTGCAGGTTGATGGAGCACAAGGATCAGAGTCAGATCGTATTACTACTAGCACATACAATCAGGTTGTGCCTCGTCGTAGTGGGAGGGTTGTAAATATACCTAAACGGTATACGTTCCTTGGAGAGTCATATGACAGAATCTCTGATGAACTGGATACTGAACCCAGTAGCTACAATGAAGCATTACAGGATAAGATGCAACTCTTTGGCAAAATGCTATGAAATCAGAGATAGAGTCTATGCACTTTAATCAGGTCTGGGATCTTGTAGAACCACCTGAGGGAGTAAAACCCATCGGATGCAAGTGGATCTATAAGAAGAAGAGAGGAGCAGACGGGAAGGTGGAAACCTTCAAGGCTAGGCTAGTTGCAAAAGGTTTTACTCAGAAAGAAGGGATCGACTATGAGGAAACCTTTTCACCAGTAGCTATGCTTAAGTCTATCCGGATTCTCTTATCCATTGCAGCTCATTTCGATTACGAAGTTTGGCAAATGGATGTCAAGACAGCTTTCCTTAATGGAAATCTTGACGAATGCATTTACATAATGCAACCAGACGGTTTTATAGTAAAAGGCCAGGAGCACTTGGTGTGCAAGCTTAAGAGGTCCATTTATGGACTTAAGCAGGCATCTAGATCTTGGAATACTCGTTTTGATCAAGCTATTAAATCTTATGGTTTTGATCAAAGTCCTGATGAGTCATGTGTGTACAAGAAGCGTGATGGAAAAACTTTGGTATTTCTGGTGCTATATGTGGATGACATCTTGCTTATTGGAAACGATATGGGAGTGTTATCTTCGGTCAAGGTATGGTTATCTGGACAATTTGATATGAAGGACTTGGGAGAAGCAAGTCACATCCTAGGGATCAAGCTTTTGCGAGATCGCAAGCAAAGGATGATATGCTTATCTCAAGCCACTTATATCGATAAAATTCTCACCCGTTTTGGTATGCATAATTCCAAGAAAGGATTTCTTCCTTTCAGGCATGGAATTTCTCTATCTAAGGATCAGTGTCCTAAGACACCTGATGAGATAGAAAGTATGAAGGCAGTTCCTTATGCTTCTGCAGTAGGAAGCCTAATATATGCTATGCTATGTACTAGACCTGATATATGTTTTGCCGTAGGCATGGTTAGCAGATTTCAGTCTAACCCTGGGCGAGAACATTGGACTGCAGTAAAACATATAATTAAGTACCTGAAAAGGACTAAAGATTATATGTTAGTTTACCAAGCAGATAGTCTTGTGCCTATAGGATATATAGATTCGGACTTCCAATCAGATAATGAATCCAGGAAATCAACCTCGGGATATGTGTTTACTTTGGGTGGTGGAGCAATTAGCTGGAGGAGTGTGAAGCAGACTTGTGTTGCTGACTCTACCATGGAAGCTGAGTATGTGGCTGCATCTGAAGCTGCAAAAGAGGCTGTTTGGCTAAGAAACTTTCTTTTGGATCTTAGTGTGATACCTTCAGTGCAATTACCTATTATACTTTATTGTGATAATAGTGGGGCAGTTGCTAATTCGAAGGAACCCAGGACCCATAAGAAATCTAAACACATTGAGCGTAAGTATCACCTGATACGTGACATCGTGCAAAGAGGTGACGTGCTGGTGACCAAGGTCACATCTGAGGACAACCTGGCAGATCCTTTTACAAAGAGTTTAACTTCAAAAGTTTTTGATAGACATGTAGAGGGCATGGGAGTTAGATGTGTACAAGCATTGCTTTGAGTCTAAGTGGAGATTGATAGAGATATAGACTAAAAGATATGCTTTATGTTATGTCTTTACATTTTTAATGAGAATTCATTTTGAGCAATGTGTGCCATTTATATATGTGCATGTGTCTAGTATTTGCAAAGAGTATTTGATCTAGTGTGTAGAGTACGGCTTACACACAGAAGACTAGATCATCGGTTCTTTTGGAATACAAGTTTATTGTTCACAGTTTTAGATGGAATTGGACACACCATCAGTAGAACTGTAGCACAAATTTTAGTAGGTCTGTCTTGACTACGGGGAATGGTTTATTCTAACTATTTGTGCTAGTACACTTTGTGTGTATTGAACAGGACCCAGTTGAGTTGATTATTTTATACTGACTTTATAAAATAATTTAGAACTCATGAATATTATGATTACTTATGCTCTTAATCTGAATTCTATTTCTAGACACGTGTATGTAGTGATTATTGCTTTGATTACACATAGAGTGAGATTCTATATGAGTCAATAAACTCAGTGGGTTGGGCAATAACATTATGTATATGGTGAATATTAATAGTTGAAGGAATCCACGTCCTGTTAATTTGGACTGATGATATCCCCTTGAGAAAGCTTATAAGTTTTGATCGTATCAAATCTTGCAAGTGGATTTTGAATCCGATACGTCAAATAAGTTAAGTGGATAAGTCTCAAGGATAAAACAGCCAATTAAATTATATTGTCAGTATTTAAATTTAATTGGTGGATATCTGTAATCTTAACGTGGGGAGATAATAAGTATTTAATATTAAGGCTCGAAAATATAAATTCGAATGTGATTAGGAGTACAATTATAATTCTTTAGTGGAATGAATTATAATTTACGTAATTAAATCCTAACCCGGGATAGGATTAGGAGATTTAATTACGTGGGAAGTCCTTTTCATATTTGCCTATTTGGTCCCTGTTGTAGCCCTATAAATACCCTCTCAATTGGTTGCTAGGGTTAACGCTTTTGAGAAAAAAGAAAAGCAAGAAACCCTAGGTCGGCCGAGAGAGATCCCACCATCTTGTGAGAGAAGCAGGTATTTCGGGAATACGGCGGAAGGCCAAAAGGTTGAGGTCGAGCAATCAAATCAAGTGTTCCAGCGTTCAAGTCTGAAGGTATAATCTTATACTCATAGATTAGAACGGTAAAAGATTTTTGCATTACTCATATACGCTATAGCCGTGATCTTGGGGGTATTCCGCGCTCCCCAACAGTGGTATCAGAGCCACGGCTGATACTGTATATGAATAATGCGGCCATGTTCTCCATTAATCGGAATATGCATGCGTGGGATGGATCGTGCTTGCTGCTAATGTTATTTTGCAGGTTTCTATCCTGTTATTATGGTCACATGAATGTATGTTCTGATTTAATATTGCTTAGATCTGTTTTGTGAACTCCGGTTTTAAGGAGGCTAGGATCATTGTAATATTTTATACATGTATGCTCCGGTTTTTTGAGAGCTTTGTGATTGTAAATACGTAGCATGTGAACTCCTATATGGAGGCATAGGATTTTTGTAATCTGGTGCGGCTCCATGGAGGAAGATGACCTGCTGCACGTTGCAGGATGATTCTAAGATGAATGGGATGAAGATATGATTCTAAGAAGAATCGGATGAAGATATGATTAGAATCGGATGAAGATAGGATTCTAAGCAGAATCCTTGCAGATAAGATTTCAAGGAAATCCGTTGCAGATAAGGAAATCGTTGCAGATAAGATTTCAAGGAAATCCGTTGCAAATCACGATTCTAAAGGAAAATTCAAAGCGCGAAGGGATCAGCTGAAAAAAAAGGTCGATCCCCGCTGGGGGCCAGCCCCCAGACCCCCGTATGCGAAGCGGCAAATCGTCGAGCAAAGTAGCAATCATGGTGCGACAGAGATCTTCATCTGCGTGGAGAATTTTGACCATAATAACAGGGATTTTATTTATCTTGTTTATATTGGTTATGTTGCATACTTGCTTGATTGTTTATCCTTTTGTTCTTATGTCTATAACTAGGAGAACATGGTTAATTGGATAATCACTTGCTGTTTGTGTTTATAAGATAATCAAACACAAGTTTTATAACCCTCAAAATATTGTTTAAATAACTAAGTGGGAGAGGGAATTAATCACATTTAAATCCCATGGTCCCATCACTTGTTTATTGGTGAGGTAGTTAATTTCACGTGTTAGCATTAGTGCTTTCCTCCCCATAGGATGAAATTGATTGCCAGCTCACCAAGAATAATCCCTGGTAGTTGTTAATGTTGGATTACCTCTCCATCTGAGGGATCCACCATGGGACAATGGATCTAGCATTGAGTGATGGTATACACTTAGGTATAAATATTGGTATCCTCCCCATCGGAGTCACTACAAATATTTATATGACCAAAGTTAGCCAGCTAATTAATTTTACTTGGTATGTTACCTTTTACCTAGATAGTAAAATTAATAGGTTTTATCTGTCTAGATAAATGATGAGTAGTAGACGTCCTCCCATCGAGGCATACTATTCAAAATGTACTAGGCTGCTGGCGAATTCTATTATTATGTAGTGGTTGAGGGGCCCTACTTATAATTTTGAATTTAAAGTTTATTGCTCATTATATCTTATTTGATGTATGAATGATTCTCAGGATTAAAATGTCTTCTTTCAATCCACTTGCTGTGATACTCAAAGAAAACAAATTGACTGGTCCTAATTACATTGATTGGAAAAGAAACCTGGATATAGTGTTAACTGCAGAAGGGTACAAGTATGTGCTCACTCAGGTCTGTCCCGCAGAGCCCGGTGAAGGGGCTTCAGATCAGGAGTCCCAAGCTTACCGTAAGTGGGTTAAGGCTGATGAGATGGCGCGGTGTTACATATTGGCATCTATGTCAAATGTTCTGCAACATCAGCATCAATCTATGCCCTCTGCCTATGACATGATGTTCAACCTCAAAGAAATGTTTGGGGATCAGAGTCGTGCAGCTAGGCAGACTGCGATGAAAGAACTGATGAACACTAATATGGCTGAAGGAACTCCTGTCAGGGATCATGTTCTAAAGATGATTAGCCTTCTGAATGAACTGGAGATCCTTGGAGCGGAGATGGATGGGGAAACCCAAGTTGATATCATTCTCCAGTCCCTACCTGATTCTTTTAAGCAGTTCTGCCTAAATTACACCATGAACAAAATGAATTTTTCATTGGCAGAGCTACTTAAAGAACTTCAGGTAGCAGAGAGTTTCATTAATGAAGCCTGCAGTTGCTATGGTTACTGAAAAAGGTTCTTCTTCGAAGTCTCATGCTAAGAAGAAGAAAAAGGTTCAGAAAAAGAAACAGCATCATGCCCCACAGCCCAATGGGGAAATAAAAAAGAAGGGAAAGTGCTTCGTCTGCAAGCAGCCAGGTCACTGGAAGCAGCAATGTCCAGTTTGGCTTGCCAGGAAACAGGCTAGAGGTATATCTCATTCACTTGTAGTTGAAACTTGTTTAGTGCTGTTATCTACCAGTGGCTGGTGTGTAGATACGGGAGCCACTAATCATGTTTGCAATTCTTTGCAGGGGTTCCAGCAGACCCGGCAGCTAAGTGATGGAGAGATTTACATATTTCTGGGAGATGGCACGAGAGTGTCAGTAGTTGCAGTGGGAGATTTTAGCTTTTCTTTTAGTAGAAATAGGATTTTAATATTAAAAGACTGTTTTTTGTACCTTCAATTAGAAGGAATTTAATTTCAGTTTCTAAGTTGGTTGATGATGGATATTCAGTTTATTTTAATGACTCCGTTGTTATTAAGAAAAATAAACATTTTATCTGTTCTGGTACATTGGTGGATGGTCTTTATATTATTAATCCTGTTTCTCCTACTGTGCAACTAAATGAAGTGAATAACAATAATAGACCATGTAAGAGAAAACATCCTTCTGAAATGAATCAAACTTATCTTTGGCACTTGCGCCTAGGTCATATAAATCTAAGACGGATTTCTAGACTGGTTCAAGATGGACCATTAGGTTCATTGGAAGTAGAGGCACTACCGGTCTGTGAATCTTGCTTAGAAGGAAAAATGACCAAGCGGCCATTCTCGGCCAAAGGCAATAGAGCTAAGGAGATATTAGAATTGGTTCACTCTGATTTGTGTGGCCCAATGAACATCCAAGCTAGAGGTGGTTTTGAGTACTTTGTCACTTTTATTGATGATTACTCAAGATATGGGTATATTTATCTGATGCGCCGTAAGTCTGAATGCTTTGAAAAATTTAAAATTTTTAAGGCAGAAACGGAGAACCGTCATGGTAAAAATATCAAGACACTACGATCCGATCGTGGTGGCGAGTACCTCTTAGGGGAGTTCACAGATTACTTATTAGATGCTGGGATTGAATCCCAGTTGTCTGCACCTAGAACGCCACAGCAGAATGGTGTAGCTGAAAGAAGGAATAGGACTCTTATGGATATGGTTAGATCTATGATGAGTTATTCAGACTTACCTATTTCGTTTTGGGGATATGCATTAGAGACCGCTGCATATATTCTTAACTTGGTACCATCTAAGTCAGTACCTAAGACACCCACAGAACTGTGGACTGGGCGCAAGCCTAGTCTAAGACATGTTCGGGTTTGGGGTTGTCCAGCACATGTACTAAAAGGTAAACCAGATAAGTTGGAATCAAGGACAGATGTATGCTTCTTTGTTGGATATCCTAAAGGAACAAAAGGTGGTTTATTTTATTGTCCTAAGGATCAGAAGGTCATTGTTAGCACCAATGCCCGATTCTTGGAGGAGGACTATATTATAGACCACAAACCCAGAAGTAAAATTGCTCTAGAAGAGTTGAGAGGCGATAAAACTAGACAGGCTCCTTTAATACCAATAGTACAAGCAGAAACACCACAAGAAAGTAGGTTCCCAAACTTCCCAATAACTATTCGTAGTGGGAGAAGTATAGTAACACGAACTGACCCTGAACTGATACAAAAGGATACCATTAATGCACCAGTTTCAGAACCAGTGCAGGTTGATGGAGCACAAGGATCAGAGTCAGATCGTATTACTACAAGCACATACAATCAGGTTGTGCCTCGTCGTAGTGGGAGGGTTGTAAATACACCTAAACGGTATACGTTCCTTGGAGAGTCATATGACAGAATCTCTGATGAACTGGATACTGAACCCAGTAGCTACAATGAAGCATTACAGGATAAAGATGCAACTCTTTGGCAAAATGCTATGAAATCAGAGATAGAGTCTATGCACTTTAATCAGGTCTGGGATCTTGTAGAACCACCCGAGGGAGTAAAACCCATCGGATGCAAGTGGATCTATAAGAAGAAGAGAGGAGCAGACGGGAAGGTGGAAACCTTCAAGGCTAGGCTAGTTGCAAAAGGTTTTACTCAGAAAGAAGGGATCGACTATGAGGAAACCTTTTCACCAGTAGCTATGCTTAAGTCTATCCGGATTCTCTTATCCATTGCAGCTCATTTCGATTACGAAGTTTGGCAAATGGATGTCAAGACAGCTTTCCTTAATGGAAATCTTGACGAATGCATTTACATGATGCAACCAGACGGTTTTATAGTAAAAGGCCAGGAGCACTTGGTGTGCAAGCTTAAGAGGTCCATTTATGGACTTAAGCAGGCATCTAGATCTTGGAATACTCGTTTTGATCAAGCTATTAAATCTTATGGTTTTGATCAAAGTCCTGACGAGTCATGTGTGTACAAGAAGCGTGATGGAAAAACTTTGGTGTTTCTGGTGCTATATGTGGATGACATCTTACTTATTGGAAACGATATGGGAGTGTTATCTTCGGTCAAGGTATGGTTATCTGGACAATTTGATATGAAGGACTTGGGAGAAGCAAGTCACATCCTAGGGATCAAGCTTTTGCGAGATCGCAAGCAAAGGATGATATGCTTATCTCAAGCCACTTATATCGATAAAATTCTCACCCGTTTTGGTATGCATAATTCCAAGAAAGGATTTCTTCCTTTCAGGCATGGAATTTCTCTATCTAAGGATCAGTGTCCTAAGACACCTGAAGAGATAGAAAGTATGAAGGCAGTTCCTTATGCTTCTGCAGTAGGAAGCCTAATGTATGCTATGCTATGTACTAGACCTGATATCTGTTTTGCCGTAGGCATGGTTAGCAGATTTCAGTCTAACCCTGGGCGAGAACATTGGACTGCAGTAAAACATATAATTAAGTACCTGAAAAGGACTAAAGATTATATGTTAGTTTACCAAGCAGATAGTCTTGTGCCTATAGGATATACAGATTCGGACTTCCAATCAGATAATGAATCTAGGAAATCAACCTCGGGATATGTGTTTACTTTGGGTGGTGGAGCAATTAGCTGGAGGAGTGTGAAGCAGACTTGTGTTGCTGACTCTACCATGGAAGCTGAGTATGTGGCTGCATCTGAAGCTGCAAAAGAGGCTGTTTGGCTAAGAAACTTTCTTTTGGATCTTAGTGTGATACCTTCAGTGCAATTACCTATTACACTTTATTGTGATAATAGTGGGGCAGTTGCTAATTCGAAGGAACCCAGGACCCATAAGAAATCTAAACACATTGAGCGTAAGTATCACCTGATACGTGACATCGTGCAAAGAGGTGACGTGCTGGTGACCAAGGTTACATCTGAGGACAACCTGGCAGATCCTTTTACAAAGAGTTTAACTTCAAAAGTTTTTGATAGACATGTAGAGGGCATGGGAGTTAGATGTGTACAAGCATTGCTTTGAGTCTAAGTGGGAGATTGATAGAGATATAGACTAAAAGATATGCTTTATGTTATGTCTTTACATTTTTAATGAGAATTCATTTTGAGCAATGTGTGCCATTTACTATATATGTGCATGTGTCTAGTATTTACAAAGAGTATTTGATCTAGTGTGTAGAGTACGGCTTACACACAGAAGACTAGATCATCGGTTCTTTTGGAATACAAGTTTATTGTTCACAGTTTTAGATGGAATTGGACACACCATCAGTAGAACTGTAGCACAAATTTTTAGTAGGTCTGTCTTGACTACGGGGAATGGTTTATTCTAACTATTTGTGCTAGTACACTTTGTGTGTATTGAACAGGACCCAGTTGAGTTGATTATTTTATACTGACTTTATAAAATAATTTAAACTCATGAATATTATGATTACTTATGCTCTTAATCTGAATTCTATTTCTAGACACGTGTATGTAGTGATTATTGCTTTGATTACACATAGAGTGAGATTCTATATGAGTCAATAAACTCAGTGGGTTGGGCAATAACATTATATATATGGTGAATATTAATAGTTGAAGGAATCCACGTCCTGTTAATTTGGATTGATGATATCCCCTTGAGAAAGCTTATAAGTTTTGATTGTATCAAATCTTGCAAGTGGATTTTGAATCCGATACATCAAATAAGTTAAGTGGATAAGTCTCAAGGATAAAAACAGCCAATTAAATTATATTGTCAGTATTTAAATTTAATTGGTGGATATCTGTAATCTTAACGTGGGGAGATAATAAGTATTTAATATTAAGGCTCGAAAATATAAATTCGAATATGATTAGGAGTACAATTATAATTCTTTAGTGGAATGAATTATAATTTACGTAATTGAATCCTAACCCGGGATAGGATTAGGAGATTTAATTACGTGGGAAGTCCTTTTCATATTTGCCTATTTGGTCCCTGTTGTAGCCCTATAAATACCCTCTCAATTGGTTGCTAGGGTTAACGCTTTTGAGAAAAAGAAAAGCAAGAAACCCTAGGTCGGCCGAGAGAGATCCCACCATCTTGTGAGAGAAGAAGGTATTTCGGGAATACGGCGGAAGGCCAAAAGGTTGAGGTCGAGCAATCAAATCAAGTGTTCCAGCGTTCAAGTCTGAAGGTATAATCTTATACTCATAGATTAGAACGGTAAAAGATTTTTGCATTACTCATATACGCTATAGCCGTGATCTTGGGGGTATTCGCGCTCCCCAACAGATGATGTGCTGATCGTTCCCTTTTCTTCAAGTTCAGTTTTTTGGAAATTCCGACAGACCCTAGGTGAAAAGCACTTAGGTGGTGGGAGATGAGAATAGTTCCATTTTAACAGTAAAAGAGATGACTACCTCAGGTATACCACCAACCCCATTCTGTAACATGTACCTAAAAAAGTCTAGATAACTAAATTTACATGAAAATGGTGCATAGGCTGAATTTACTGCCCTTTCCTTTCTGTTAAGTAAAAAGAATATATGGTGAGCTTGCAACTCAACAGCAGGCATTCAGAGGGTGCATGGAAGTTAGAGGCTCCAAAAAGACCAATGGTGAGTTTGGTGGATGTCTAGCTAACACAAGATATCAACCAACATGCAACCCAAAGCAAGGATGGCAATAAAAATACTAATGGAAGCTAAAATGTTTTTTTTAAATAAAAATAAAAATTGTAACATACAAAAATAATTTTATATTAAATAAAAAAATATGTGCTTATAACTCAATTTTACTTACTGTTCATTAATTTTTGCTTAAAATGTTGAGTCACGTGATTTCGATGCAACGGTCTAGCTCTTGCGATAAGAATATCATATTATAAAAAAAAAGGAGCATTATAAGAAAGGAAGGTTGTAACGTTCCAAAAATAATTATACGTTGGATGAAAAAAAAAAAAAGTTTTATGTATTTATAACTCTATTTTGTTTGCTATACATTAACTTCTACTTAAGTTTGAATCATGATTTTGGTTTACTAATGAAGTTAATTGAACTAGCAGATAGGCTTGGAACATTACAAATGATATCAGAGTTGATTCGAGCATGCGATAGCCCATGAAAGGATATTGAAGTCCTGCTATGACATAAGCTTGGGGCATTATAAATGATATCAGAATTGATTCAAGTATGCGGTAGCCCATGAAAAGATATTGAAGTCCTGCTATGACATAAGCTTGGGGCATTATAAATGATATCAGAATTGATTCGAGTATGCGGTAGCCTATGAAAAGATATTGAAGTCCTGCCCATAAAACAATCCTTGCAGCACCAATTATTTGACTAAAGATTATAATACTTCAAAATAATTTCACAAAAAAAAAATTTTAATTTATTTATTTATTATTCATTAATTTTTATTTGAATCAAGGCTATAAAAATCCTCCAAAAAGATGCAAAGAGGAAGAGAAATCTAGATCTAATCATGCGCTTATATATGTGATCATGAAAATAATACATGAAATGGAATGGCAACCAATGAGGTCATAAAGTGAAAAATAAATTTGACTAAGAGAGCAAACAAGAGGGCTGGTATAAACCATCCGATCGTCAGAGTGACGAAAAGCCATCTTAAGAATCTTTAAGGGTCTGTTTGGATGGAAAATCTTTAAGGGTCTTTTTAGATGGGAGGAACTGAAGGGAAGGAAAAGAAAAAGGAGAAGAAATGTCATAAGTTACCTTATTTAGAAAAAGGATAAAAGAAAGAGAAGGAAAGAAATAAGAGTAACTGGTTCCCTTCTTTCTTCCTAAGATGAGGAGAGAAAAATATTTAAGTTATACTATTATAAAAACTAAAATATTTCTTTATTTTCTATTCTTCAATCTTTCATTCTTCCTTTTAAGTTATACTTTTATGAAAGTCTTTCATTCTTACAATTCCTTTCCTATTCTAAAAAAATATAATTATCACAAAACTCTTTCTCTTCTTTTTCCTTCCCTCCTATCCAAACAAAATAATTATATTACCTTTCTTTTCTCTTTCATCCTTAAAAAAAATCTCTTCTTTTTTCTTCCCTCCTATCCAAACAAAATAATTATATCATCTTTCTTTTCTCTTTCATCTTTAAAAAAAATAAAAAAATCCTTTCTTTTCCTTCCATCTCTTATCTTTTTTTTTTTTTTTTTTTTTTGACTCTTCCCTCCTTTCCCTCAAAAGATCCAAACATAACCTAAAGCATCTCGGCAACCAAATTTCACAATTTCTTGGATACATTGGCTAGTCTCTTATTTATCCAATTCCCGACTAATTTCTGTTTGTCCGATGTGGGATATTTCCGTTTCATAATATAATAGCAAACCATTCACCAAAGAGCCTAACACGCGTTGCCCCCAGCTCCGTGAAGGGCACGAATAGGACTCACGGCCAAGGTTAGGACATGAACCCAGGAGTCACAAGAAAAGACTTTGTACACCACATCCGGTGCAACAAGTTCTACATGAACTGCACCATCCCTCATTATTGGTCCACATGCGTACGATATCCATTAAAAAATATTAAGACAACTTTACGACAATCTGAAGAAAAAAATTACGATACTCCAGTTTTAAACTTACGACATCGTAGTTATAAAATTAAGACACCCGTTCAGAAAGCAAAAAAAATTACGACACCCAGTTGTAAACTTACGACACCGTAGCTATAAAATTACGACACACATTCAGAAAATGTATATGTATACAAATTTCAAAAATAAAGCTGAATGGGTATTAATACACATCACGTCAAAATTTAAGATAACACCCCAGTTTTAAAATTACGACACCGCAATTATAAAATTAAGACACCCATTAAGAAAGTCAAAAAAAAATTACGACATCCCAGTTGTAAATTTACAACACCGTAGTTCTAAAATTACGACACCCACTCCAAAAACGTGTCTGTACACTATTTTTTTTAAAAAAAACTGAATGAATATTAATGCACATCAAATAGTTTTTTTTTTTAAATTTGTATACATATATGTTTTCTGAGTGGGTGTCATAATTTTATAACTACGATGTTGTAAATTTGCAATGGGATGTCGTAATTTTTTTTTGCTTTCTGAATGGGTATCTTAATTTTATAACTAAGGTGTTGTAAGTTTAAAACTAGGATGTTGTAAATTTTTTTTTTACTTTGATGTCTTAATTTTATAACTACGATGTCGTAAGTTTAAAACTGGGATATCGTAATTTTTTTCCTTGGGATATCGTAAAGTTATCTTAACATTTTTTTAATGGTATCGTATGCATGTGGATCAATAAAAAGGAATGATAGCCAACGTAGAACTTGCTGCACCAGATACGGTGTACAAAGTGGTGTACAAAGTCTTTTCCTTTCATTAATCATTCTTAAGCTGTGTAATAGAGAAGCCAGAGAGGATTCATGTGGACCAATTCAGGACAGCTTACTCCCCAACTTGCAGTCAAAAGAAAAAAAAAAAAAAAAAGATGTAACTTGAGTCTGGCCTCCACACCAGTCACCAGAGCTGTAACACAACGTTCGACATCCAATTTCCATGTAATTCGGTGAATGGTATCATCACAAGACGCAAGGCAAGTTCAAATAGCACAACCGATCTAGCCCTGAAGAAAAATCCATGTTACTAATGGACGATTGAAGATTGGGTCAGGGTTTTTTTTTTATTATCAACTTTTATGCTGTCACGGGATCACGTTAGAATTCAAATATTACTTTGGTTCTGTTTGGCTATAAATGTTACTTATCGTTAAGATGATAAATCATGATGATAAATTTGGACCGCATGGAGGATTGCTTGACGCACACCCACACAAAACTGTAGATAGTCTTGAACTTACAGTTCAGAACCAATTGTTTAAGAAACAAATCGATTCAGTGCAGACAGGATTATCAGGCAACTCAAGTGACCTAAGTGGATAATCCTTTATGCATAATTCAGTACAATAACACCTGAGATCATGGCAACCGTAGAGATGCCATATAAGAAAACTTTTAAACAATTCAAAAATTTCTCATTTGTGGGAAAAATATAGATTACCTGAACTATTACATTACAATGCCTTGGCCCAAGCCTGTAGAAATTCAGCATTTTAGTTTTGTAGCTCAGATAAGGTGAATTTCTGTGTTTCCTAAATCACATCCACTGACAATGCAGGATGCCAGCGAGAGTTGTGCATAAAATACAACTCTTTCTATCATGTAAATATGAAGGCCAGAGCCTAGACCAATGCAACAAATGAAGCTAACAAAAACCTGTAATTTTGTTCCCAGTGCAAACTCAATCCTACAAGGTACTGATAAACACTAACTTGGCTCGGGTATACAATTTGAGAAAAGTGAAAATACCCACGGAGAATTTACTCTAATGAAAAATAAATTTACATTAAAGCTATCTCTTGCAAGCCACTCATCTCAATTTATTGTAACAGAGACCATGAAATTGATGAAACCAACAAAGAGATCTGGTAATGACCATACACATGATCTAATAGTAACTAACTAATATTAGAATTGCTATACAACATCAACTTCCAATCCAAGAGAATGCATGCTTTACACCAGTTAGCCCACATAGTGGATCTTCTGCCTAGAGTTAGACGACTGCAAGCTGCATGAAATTTAAGAACGCAGCAACCTTTTCTCGCATATCAGTGTTTTCCTACTTGCATACGGGCCTTCAGAAGTGTCCCACAGCCTAGTTCTCCACCCCATGGCCCCTGTGATTTCTTGAATCTCATCAAAGATGAATTTTGAATCTTGAATATAGGCATGCCCACCAGGTCTTAGTATGCGATCCATCTCCAGCAAGATGCCAGATATATTGCATCTGTGAGTACGAGAGGGTTTAGTAAAATTATGAGCAGGATTTCTAAATTGAAAAGGAGAGTCATGCTACCTAATCCTCTAAAGTTGAGATCATGTCTGCTCTCACGTCTCTGGAGCAATTCATGTTTACAGTTCCATATCACCAATCAGCCAAGCCAATTTGCAATATGCTGATGATTTTGTAATCATCACCAAAGCAAACCACTTTAAAGGCTCATGGAATGCCCATTATGACAACATTTGCCAACCATGGATCACTCCATTTTTAGCTAGAATACACCTAACTGGTTTTTTAACTGCTTAGAAAGTTTTAGTTCTAAACTAATAAGATTTTGGTGCCCATAGAAGAAGACAAAATAAACAAGTAAATAAAATAGTGCAAGTTAGAAAGAGTGATCTTTTAATAATTCATGATAAGGATAAAAATAGAGGTAGACCTAAACTAATATGGATATAAATAATTAAAAAAGATAAAAGTATTCGTAATTTGAATGTCGACTTGGTCTTGAATAGAGGAGAGTGGAGGAAGCAGATTCATATAACCGACCTCATATAGTTGGGAAAAGGCTTAGATGAGTTGAGTTGAGTTGAAGGGAACAAAACCAAAAGTGACATGAAAATCACACTATGGTCATATAAATTAAACTTGCTTGCTGTAGAGGACGACTTACCTTTTCTGCTCTTTTGAGAAGAGGCCAAACGCATGCAATAGATCATATGTTCTTGGATATGTATCAAATGGTTCACACCTGTAGAAGAAAGTCTTAGAATACTTGGGGAAAGAGAGAGAGAGAGAGAGAGAGAGTTAAGCAGACATCAATAATAATTTTGTAATTAGTTGAATAACAATAAACACGGATAGGAAGTACAGTAGATATAAAAAATGACCAAAATCTTTAGTGAAGAAGCCACAGCTCTTCTGATGAACTATTTCAACTGTGATAACACCTAAAGCTGTCCATCAACCTTGGATAGTGGACTTACATGCATAGGAAAGTATTATGTTCTATAACACAAGAAAATGCTAAATCAGGGGCAGTGAGTATTTATGCTAGTTGCCCAAATGATTGGATTATCTTTCATAGCCACATAATCAAAGTATAAAGACCAATGTAATAGACTATATTTATAATATCTGAGGTCCAGGGCAAGTGGAGATTCTCACTGAGGCAAAGGTTGAAGGTAGCAAACCCAGACCAATGATGGAAATAGAACAGTAACACATCATAGATCAAATTACAATCTACTAGATGCTTCCAAACACATTGATAGCCATGAAAGCAACAATTTGAAGTTTCTCATATTCAGCATTCAAACCTAAAATCCCTCAGCAACTAACCCTAAACATTACATACAAAAGGGTGAATAGACCATACCAGTCATGAGCCACTCCTATAAGTCCTCGATCGTATATTACAGGCAATGTATTCGGTTCGCTAATAGGGACAACATTCATCACCCAGCTATTAATCTGTTGATCAATTAACGCAGATGCAAACCTGCCATATAAATAATGGAAGATCATAACAAAGAAATGCAAAAACTAGCAGCATTGTATGACTGGAAAAGCATTGTGAGATATAAATAACTAAAAGAAAAAATGGTTTCCCATTTTTCTCTAATTGGTCAAACCAAAAGTAATTTATTTCTCCAAATGGTAAGATAAGATGATGGAATCAAAGATAAAAGAACATAGAGAAGCAACTATAATGAAGAAATCTGCCATACCAACTGAAGAAAAGAGGAAGAAAAAATATAAAGATATGTTTCAGGTCATAATATACCAAAGAAAAGCCTTGTCCTCATCAGAATATATTTACACAACCATAGATGATAACACCAAAGTTCATCACCAGATAACAATATGCATCTGCACACTCCAACAATATTCACAAATGATTTCAATTTTGGCAGTACTGCTCAGAAATAAATTTTTATTTAAAATGAGCAGTTCATTTCAATTATTTTTTCAAAAAATCAATCATCCAATTGAGTCTTTTCAATATTGCTCAAACAAGAGGTTTCAGACATACCACATGATCCAGGTTCATAAGAAAACTACAAAATGAACCATCAGATAAACTGCAAAGGACAAACTTTTTGATATGAAAGATCAAGTTTGAATAAGTTAATATAGAATATCACATTGCCACACAATGAAATATCTTGATATGATAACACAAAGTAGAGTTGCTTAACTGAACACCATGTCAGCTTCAATTAGGAGTGTTCTTTTTTGTAATTACATCTGAAAACATGCTGGTGAAAATTTTGAGATGAGAAAAGATACTATATGTCAAGCATAAACTGTTAACTTTCAAATATAGGCAAATCTAAAGAAGAGAATAAACATAAGCAGAAGCCTTAAATTGAACAACACCCATTTGCACCTCTGCACCAGCTTTTTCCTTTTCCCTTCCCTTTTCCTTTTCTTCCCCAGTATTGAATAGCAACTACAAAACAACAACTTGCACCTTGGAGCCATCCATTTGATGTTGATTGGTGAATCTTAGCATCTTTGGGTCCTGCCCAATAACTGGTCCTCCTAAAGAACAACTTTCTACTACTTCCATATAAATTCTTGATCCCCCTTATTTTACCTTCAACCTAAACCAGGATTGGATCCTTGCTTCAGTTGTCTATGGCTAATTTTTCATGCCACCAGATCACCTCAAACAACATCCTAAATTTGTCATCTAGCAGTGTTGATTCTACCTTCTAATCTAATCATCAAAATTCTTACAGATATGACCAACCATATAACAGAGCCCATAACTATGTTAAGCTGACGCTTGTGTTCTCTACTTTTCTTCCCATCCATCATTATGGTCTATGGAAAATAGATAGTTCTAGAAATTGTTCCATTAGATTCTCCTTAAGTAACAACTGCATTCAACTACATGTAGCACTTGGATAAGTCACTTGGATGAAGAATCTTCCCTCAGAGCAGCTTGCTTTAATCCATGCAGAAATATGCTTATCCATCTCTAGATCCATTATTATATCGAAAACAAGCGAAGTAAGTTTTGCAATTATGAATCTTTCATTTCTTAACTCTGATGTCATCATTGATAATTTATGTATTTCCACAAAAGTGGCAATCCATGTATCTAATGTTGACCCAAGACACCCAACTGATCTTGAGACCTTTGTCCCTGAGAACATCACATTGTAATTTCAAACCATATCAACCCTTGTCTAGTGTCATCAATCAACACTATATGATTCACTAAAATATAGCAAAACAGACCTCCATTTGGCTAACAATAATTGCGGCATCCATGACCTGTAAAGGCTAGACTCAATAGCTGACCCCCAATACAATTTTATTGCAAGTAGGAATTGTCAGTAGTTCTTACATACTGTCTCCTACAATGTTTTAATTTTTTTTAAAAAAAAAGTTTTTAGATGCTATACCATGCATAAATAATAGAGGCCAGATTCCATGATCTAGAATATTTCCAATGTGATAAACATAGCATGGACGGTGAAGCATTCTATCAGTTTGAAATTGGCAAGATAGATCATACTTTGCATTTGATTTCTATCCAAGGTGTACCCTATGCAATCCCCTTAAATATCTTATTTTTGGCCTATATGTCATCAAATATCTAAAAATGTTTCATCACAGTTTTAATGTTAAATCACATGTATCTGCAGCTATATTTAGACAAGAATGTATAATGGCCATGATATTATATATATTACTTATATGATTCCTTCCAGATAATCTTTACCTCCTTTTTAATCAGTTACAATCTTCAGTATGAAGGTGTACCTGTATTAGGTTTTATATAAGATGCTAAACAACACCCGAAGACACCCAAAACAAGAAGTCCTGCAAACACTTCAAGAAAGAAGGATGAAAGGAGTAAAAGTTATTACCCTCCAAATCCAGCTCTCATGTCCATTACATTTCGCAAGTTTAATTTTTTCCAGCGGAAAACGCGGACATAACTTGCAATGATGCCATTCCAGTACCTAGATTCAGCCATGAAGAGTTCGTTTTTTGCTTTATCAGCATCCATTCGAACAGTTTGAAGCCTTTGTGGTGGCTTATGCAGGCGAGCAGGCCATGCTGGAATATTTGCTCCATAGCCATTCTCCGGAAGTCTGCTGATACATGCGTTTAACTTAACATTCCTGTAGAGAGCATGGAACACTTACAAACCAAGCAAAATAATTTGAGGAGAAGTAAATACAATGCGAAGGATATGCACGGCACAATTTTAACGAAGATGAACAAATCAGAGTCACTCCTTAAACTAAAGGATGTCAAGCAATCCTATAAATGCCTAGATTTTTTCTCTCCAAGATCTTTGAAGAATCACTGCAAATATCAAATATATCAGGAAGGCATAGAATGTTACATTAAGATTTAAGGCTACATTTGGAATCTTTTATTTTTAATAACTTGCATATATATTTTCCTTCTTTCATTTATAACTTTTTTAGGAAAGGTGGTGTTGGGCTAGCAAAAAAAAGAAGAAGAGAGTTTAAAACTTAAAAGCAACAATATAAGAAGAGAAAGAGGGAAAGAATATAATGTGTGAACATGGAGAAATTCTACTAAAACAATTGCTTCCATGATTGAGGTTTTTGTTATTTGAATTTTCATAATATTCTCAAAACTAGTTCGTATAAAATTATAAGTTCCTTTGTAGAAGAAAATATTGAAAATCACAAAAAATGACAATCTTCTATCTGATGCAAATGCACTGAACATAACCACTATACTTTACATCTTTATGTTCAGATCCTTGTCAGCACATCGTATGAAATGTATTCAAAACAAAGCATAGTTAAGAAAATCAGCTATAATCCTAGTCAAACATAGGGTAAAAGAACAGTGTACTGAAATGAATTTTATAGGAATACTCAAGAGGGACATTGCATTACACATTTTACATATATGCCATAGAAGCCAGGAATACACATAAATAATCTTTTATAATATCCCTTTAGGAATTTTCAACAAGAGGATCTATAAACAGAATGGTTGATTATTCTTCAAATTTTCCTTCTATTAGGCAACAATGCAAATGGAAAAGTATTGGATATACCAAATATTATCTGGGTCATTCTCTGCATTACATAGTGGAGGTTGAACTCCAGAATCTCGACTGCTATAGCATGTGTTGTTTAAAGGCTTCTGCCATATAGCAACATATCCCTCCTTCTTCACAAGCTCCCAACAAATCCGAGCTGTTAGATCCTCCATCTCTACATATGAATTTCAGGGAAAAGGGGAAAGAGTAAAAAAAAAACCCTTTTTTCTTTGAGGTTTATGCATGACTAAAAAATAAACAAAAAAATGGAATTTACTGGTTCTCACAGCATATATGGCAAAACACTGGTCATGATCAATGAGGGAGCACAGAGCGGGAATAATGATAACTGTGTTGTTATGACAGTTAACTTTGAAATTGCAGTATCTTATTGGTATCTTTTTCAAAAAAACTGAGAGGATTAACTTTGTAGAGCTGTTGATAGGAACAGCTAGAGTCAAACAATAGATTGATTAGTTTGCTACGATATTTGGAGCAACAATCAGATCATGTTGGGAAAGTATTTCCATCCCCAAATAGAAGCGTTGTAAGCATATCGAAAACAATACTTAGCACACTGCAAATTAAAGTCAAGTTATTACTCAAAAACACTTAAAATGAAAAATGAAATTTCTAATAATCATTATGAGTTTAACAGCAGGATATTCAGATGATCTCCATTTAATTCTCCTCTTTTCGGACAAAGCTATAAAATTTGAGCAAGAAAATGATAAGGCACCACAAACTGTTTTAAAGGACACGGGATCATGATGGTTTTACTGTGAAACATGAACATTCTCAAAGTAGGTACAATGAAAAGGAAAAAACTAAAGCAAAAAAGCTAAAATATTTTTTGAAAAAAAAAATGTCAGGCTATATAGAAATGGTATGCTTTTGATCAAATGCAGACTAAAAAGTTGTAAGTGTTCAGCTTCTGATATGGATAAAAATCGAACAAGATAATGAGCTGGTATAACTGGATACATTGAAGATCAATTCTAATTCATAATTAAAGATGACATATAGGAGCTTGCAACCGCAAAGGGCAGTCCAATACATATGGTTCCCAATACTGTGGGGTTTAGAGAACGCAACCTTAACCTCGCATGCAGAAAGGCTGCTTCCATGTTTTGAACCCTTGGCACCTAAGTCACAATATAGTGACCTTTCTATGGTGCCAAGGCTCACCATCATAAATACGCAAAGAAATATGTACTAAAGCTTCCAAATCAGCTTAACACTAAAAATAGAGCAGGACCCATAAATGGATGTCCATTAATTGGCAATTCTGGAAAAGAATACCTTTCCACGCCTCCTGTTGGCTCTCTTCATGTTTATATACTGGCTGTGCTGCCCAAGCAAAATATCCTCCAGCTCTGAGCATTCTGTTAGCCTCAAGAAGCAAGATTCCATCTTCACCACAAGTGAGCAACTGATCAGTACACTGAAGCTAAAGTGAATATCAAACAATTCAGAAAATCATATTGCAATTACATACAATATATATGTGGTGTGTTTGTGTATGTGCACAGATAGACATACACATAGTAGCACACTCACAAACGTATCCAGGATTTTGCTGGAACAATCAGGATTCTTAAATGTTAAAAAAGTTTCACCATAGAAGTTCCATAAATCCAAATCAATGGAGAAGTCTCAGATGAATCAAGTGCACCAACCAAAAAGAACAAGTGCATTTTGATCACACAAATTAAAAGCTTTTTGAATGATTCATCCCAAAAGTACAATGAATGGTTTTCAATTATACAATCTATAAGAAAAGATGGACCATCCTAAATAAACAAGAAGAACATGGTGAAATATGACATTACGGACCTGTTGATATAGAGTTCCAAGGGACCTTACAGTGACTAAATCATATTGGACCCAATCTGGTCGGATAACCTTTAACTAGCTATCTATACACACACACACACACACACACACACACACACACACACACACACATATATATATATATATATATATATATATATATATATATATATATATATATATATATATATATATATATATATCGTGGACACCAATGATTGATGTCTTATTAGGTCTAGCATAGATTTTATAAGGGCCACATTTGAGTCTAAATTAGAAGAAAATATTTTGAAAGGAAACCCATAGAGCATTTCCTAAGCTAAGTACTCTTATAAATAAAGAAAGTTTTCAATCTAAAAGAACTAATAAAGTTTTTTGTCTAGTTAAGGAAATAATTATTAAGATCTAATATGTTAGAACATGGTAGCAAATAGTGGGTTTTATGGTTTTACAAGATGTCCTGTACTAATTTAAGGTCCTTGCAAGAAACACAACAGCTTCAATAGTAGCAGTATTAGTCGTAGGCCACATTATAATTCACTCTATTTTTTTTCCTTTTCCTACAAAATTTCTAGTCAAGTTTGAAAGCTTAAATCTCCTCAACCATTCCCTAATCAATCTTATTCTAAATTCTGAAAAGGTTCAGTCAACTCAACTCAACTCATCTAAGCATTTTCCCAATTACATGGGGTCGGCTACATGAATCTACTTCCTCCACTCTGCTCTATTTAGGACTGAGTCGACACTAAAATTATAAATAATTATATTTTTCTTAATTATTTCTATCCATGTTAGTTTAGGTCTACCTCTACCTCTATCATTATTATGGGTTGTTCAAAAAGGTTCAGTCAACCTTAATTCGAATTATAAAACTGTCTTAAACTGAAAAAATTTCAATCAAAACAATTACAAATTCTGCAATCTCCTATCAAGTTTAATCAGTCTTACTAATTTTTTAGTATAAAATTTAGGATATTCTGACACTGAATTTCCTAATACTCAAATATAAAGTATGCATTTTTTTTCTTTTACAAGCTAATTTAAATTCCTTCCAACTTCAACAAAAAATTTAAACCCCATTACACCACCATGCCAAACTATGAATAATTAACCTAAAAAAATCTTACTTTCTGTCATCCTGCGCCCCCAAAATAATTTTTCCTCACTTTTAAGTTTCTTTTACATCACAGAAAGCAACCTTGTTCAACTCCTCAAGTCCTCATAACATGGGTTTTGACAGCCTTTTTCCTTCTTCTCCAATCCACATTCACATACAAGGTGCAACCAGGAAAGCCTCATGATAATTCCTTTTATCCATGTTTCTTTTTTTTTTTATCAATCAGTTAATAGTCTTTCATGCATTAGCTTAAATCTTTGCACCTTTTTTTTTATCCTCATATTATTATTCAAGTTAATGTTCACCAATCACAATAAGTATGATCTGACTATTAATTGCATTTTTTGAAATAGTACCTGTATAGCCTAGAATTAGTCTTGATATTCTACGCATTTGCTTCTCTTATAGTTGTTTCAAACAAGATCGAAGTTTTGGACATTGTTTCTCTGTAGCTTCAATTTCATTTAAGAGGAGAGGAAAAAGAAATTAAGAGTTACTTTATAACATTGGATATTCTTAGCCTCAGCATCTTTAGAAATAGAAAACAAACAATCATATAAATATTCAATTTGAAGCATTTGCTTATTTTTGCATGATCAATAACCTCTCTCTCTCTCTCTCTCTCTCTCTCTCTCTCATTCCCAGATTATATTAAACACTAGGCTCAAGAAGTTTATGTGCTAGAAAAAATAAAGTAAAAGTACGTTCAGTTTTATCCAGAAGAAATGTCACTAAAAGGTGCAGAGTGCAAGCCAAAAATGACATATCATCAAAGTGCAATTCTTGAACAATCATTTTAGAAGCAACTAAGGACCTAATCAATGATTTAATATTATCTGGTTAAGCAGAAAAGGAAATTTGTCCATGCAATGGCAGAAGAATTGCAGAAACCAAGGAACTTGATGAGAAAAATGCCATGGAATATTTCCTGGAAATTTGCGAAGAAAGTCAAGCAATTTAGAGTGTTTGAGAAAGCACATAAACAAATTCAAACAAAGTAGTTGAATAATGTGAAGAACAAAAACAGCAATTACATTGTTGCTTGTGTTTGATAATCCATTCATATATTCAATAATGATCAGAAGAAGGTCAATTTAGTAGAAAATAGTCAATAAACTACCATCACGAGTCCAATTTATTCGACATCTTGAACAGTGTATCAGATCGAATGCCTGGCTTGGATACAACAGCCGACGAGTTGCAAAAGCTGCTATCATTGCAGGCACACCACGTTCAAGAGCAAATTGTATCTGATTTTCATGAACATCCTTTGGAGCTATTGACAAGGTAATCACATTTCGTGAAAGTAGAAATGCACCAAAACTTGCCACCCCGCATCCAACATCTAGGGCAACTCTTGTACGGTCACCAAAAGCAATATCTGGAATCATCTGCATAAATAGGAAATAAGATGCTACAGTTGAATGGAAAATCCAAGCTGATATGAGGACATGTTCAGGGTTTGATGTCTATGAAAATCAAGAAACCTTAGAAATTTGATCCAAATATTGATCTGCTCCATGTATAAACTGGGTTCCACCGCCAGGAAATTTGAATTTATCTTTAACCCTTCTAATCCAATTCTGCCCTCCTTTATCTTCAACCAAGCGTGTATGTGGTACATTGCTATACCATACCTGCAATAATACATCGCCCTTAACAATAAGAATCTCTCTCTGAACAACAAGACCTCATCATCGCTCTGATGCCATGCCATGCAACTGGTATTAACTCAAAGCAGTAAAGTTATCCGAAATTACCATTGCAACAGTTTTTTGTTTTGAAAAAAATGAAGAGGCCAATAAAGAATTCAGTCAGACAATACGTAGAACGAGAAATTTGAAAATTAAGAATTAAAATAGTGAGCTCAAGAAAGCAAAACCTCGTCTCTGCTTCTTGGCCACGGAATTGGAGGCTTATAGTCTCTGGGCGCCGGAACCAAACAATTCAATCCTTTCCCCTTTTCAGGACAATGGCGCTCAAACTTCTCCCCCCTCTCTGTCGACTTCAGCTTCTTGATCGCCTCCTCGTTATCCATGCAAGGAATGTACTCCCTCATCGTCGCTGGACAAAGATGAAACCTCTTAACCCTAACCCGAGCCCCGCCGCTCCCCACACTTACCTCGTTTTCCGCCGCCCCATCGTCCCAACTCTCCACCAGATCCGGATCGAACTCTCCCACCTCGAAGTCGTCCCTCATCGCCCCGGTCTCATCCACAATCCCGAGCCTCTCCAGCAGCGGTGGGGGCGGGGGCGGAGGCGGCGGAGGTGGGGAGGGCAGAACGGCGGCCGGAGTCGCATGAGGCGGGGCGGTCTGGGCGGCGGAGATGAGGGCGGCGAGGTCGACGGTAAGGTTGGCGTTCGGGGAGATGGCGATGGAGGGGGAAAGGGGGCGGCGAGCGCCGCCGCCACCGGTGTTGGTGTAGAAGACAAGCTGGGGGTAGCCGTCGGACCAATGCTTGCCGAGGTAAAAGGAGGCAACGCAGGCGACGGCGATGACGGTGGTCCTAAAGAAGAGCGGACTCTTGAGGAGCTCGCCGTAACCGAGAGCTTTCATGCTTCTTTACTGCTCGATACCCGGCGGCAGACTTCACCGACCGGAGAAAAGCTGTTCCACCGCTTAACGGAGAAAACCAGATGTCGGCTGGAGAAAATTGGCTCTTCATGCCTACGCTGCCTCCACTCTAATACATTTATATGTACGGAATAAAGCTATCAATTTCGTTACGGATTATTTTATTTTAATTTGTAAAATAAAATATTTTAATATTCTTAATACTTTATTTTTATATATATATATATATATATATAAAATATTTATAATTTATATTTTTATAAATAATAATATAAAAATAAAAAATAAAAATTATATTCATAATTCATAAGTTTCATCGTAATAACAATAATAATATATAAATAAGATAAAAAATAAAAATTTATGTTCACAATTCATTCTCTTCATCAACACCATAAAATAATAATTTTTATCTTCTGCTTGGATATAAGCACTGATTCCTATATTCAAATTAGTGACATCCTCATCATCAAATATAACATCTTCATCATCATCTAAAGTTAAAGTAGCAAATGAAGCTTCAATTGTCTCCCAACTTAAATCTTCTCCATCAAGAAGTCAAAGCCAGAAATCCATTCATTTAATAAATCTATGTTATCAAGACTTATAAGATCTAAAAAGTCTTTTTTCTTCTTCAAATTCCTATAAAAAGATAAAAAAAGGAAAAAAAATTACAGCTTATAAAATTAATTTGAGAAACATATAATGCACATAATAGTAAGATCTTTTTTTACCTTTTTGGAGCTTGAGATTGTATCTCGCAAGGACTAAATTAGTCTTTTATGTTCAAGCCTATTATGTTTTTTTGGAATGAATAAATTCAAATGTACTCTAATTTCTTTCACATCCAGTTGCACTACAACATTGACTAAGGATTCTAATAGTAAACTTTTGAAGTTCTAAAGTGTCATTTCTAAATTGCTCCCACCATGCAACTAATTAGAAGGAGATTATTTATTAGTAACTTTAGAAAAGAAAATGAAAATCAATAAAAATAAAAATGATTAGAAAAATACTTGGATTTAGCTTCTCATGTTGGCGAATTGCTAAGGACATGCCAAAATCACCCATTGATTTTTTGTATTCTTTAAGCTGTCCACTTATTTTGTCTTGGATATCAAAGTCGAAGACCAATCTAGTTAATGTTGTGAGTGATCCTCGAGTGACCTCCTTCTGTTTGGTAAAAGAGAGTCTAAAATAGATCCCTCGATTAAGAAAACATCTTGCTGCATGTAGCGGGCTATGAAGTTGTTTGTCCCATCTAGCATCAATTACTCTAACATATGGCCCATATTACTTTTTTTTTCATCCTTATGATAATGGCTTTTTTTGCCTTTTCATTGCCTCGTACAAGTAACCCATAGCTGGTTTTTCTTCATTGTTTACTAATCGAAGAACTCAAACTAAAGGTTTACTAATCTTGACTATATGTTGACATGGAAGCCAAAAGTCATTATCTTGTAAAATAATTCCAGTAATTTCCTTCCCAACATTACTCTTTCCATTGCTTGACTCCACCCATTTGTCACTAGTGAACATTTGTCTTAACTCTTTTTTAAATTTCAACAAGCAATGAAGACTTAGAAAATGAGTTACCAATCTAGTAACAGAAGGACGACACAAATCTCTACCATTAGTGAACTCTTTCCTCATTAACGACAAGACCCATGCATGATTGATTATAAATAAATTTTGTGACTTTTCTTGCCTTTTTAATAGTATCATCAATTATGAAAAAATATCGAGCATCAGAAAAAATTTTTAGCATCAAATCAATATAATGGGCAGCACAAGGAGACCAAAAGAAGGTTCCATACCTTTGTTGCAAAACCTTTCCAATAGCCTTGTAACTAGCATCATTATCAGTGACAAATTGGACAACATGCTCCATACCTACTTCATTGACTACTTGATCAAAAATCCCAAGTAATATCTCCTTATCTTTTCTAAGTCTCGATGCATCAATCGACTTTAAGAACATAGTTCCTCTTGAACAATAAACAAGGAAGTTTATAATTGGCTTTTGTCCTTGATTTGTCCACCCATCAACCATAACAGAGCATCCATAGGGTTTTCAGTCATTTTTTATCACTGAAATGTATGCTTGAATTTCATATACAACATCTTTTAGAAGACAACCTCTGAAATTATGGAAAGATGGCCCTTTGAAACCAGGTCCAATTGAAGCAATAGCATCTCCACCATAGGCTGATAATAAGTTAAATTTGCCGCATTAAATGGAATATTGGCATCATACCACCATCTTGCAATAGCCATCTTTGCTTTGTGAATTGACTCTTTGCTTTGCATTGCACTTCTAATGCTAGGTTGTACCTCCAGAGTAGTTCGTAATACAAATAACTCAAATTACATTACTTTGATAGACCACCTTGCTTTTCTAGGTTCCTTTTTCTCCCTTTAGATTTTCACATGTTAGTTGTAGGATGAATCTTCTCACAATTTTCATCATCGTTTTCATCAGTGGGTGCATCACTTGGAGGGCTTCCAATTTCAACTCTTAATTTTTTCCTTTTTTTTTGTTCCTTCATCAATTCCTCAATCAACTGCTTCATTGCCATCTCACATCTGCCAGTACCTTCTTACAAGGGTCAACTTGGCCTTTAACTCCTGCGAGATATTGCTTTAAACGAGTGACACCTTCACCATTCATTATTGTTACAAAACAAGCATATAGTACTATTTCTTGAACCCATTACCATTTGTCCATAAGCCCAAGCAAAGTTACTTGATCTAGCAGGAGCAGAAGCTACGGAGGTAGCACCACTTGATGAATTATTAATCATATCATCAATTTTTCCTACAAATAATTGATTATAAGAATTGGTTAAGCAAAAAATAAAAAATAAATAAAAGTACATTAAAAAATAGTTACTATATTTTACTGGCAGGATGCCAAGCCCTCCGAGCCAAAATGCACATTACCAAAAAAAAAATCTGAGGGACCTATCTATACAAATTTTTATGCAGTAAATCTTAGGGGAAAGGAACCAAATCCAAATGACACCCTAAAAACTCTAAAAAATACCTTCAAAAAAAAAAAAAAAAAGGTGTGGGGCTGGGGGGGGGACAAGGAAAAAACCTCAAGCAGCCCAGATTCGCAAAGGAGCTACTCGATCTTTGAAATGAAATGGAGCTAGAAATGGGAACCTCCTTCAGTTGGAGGATCTGAGGCCAGAGAGACAGAGGAAAGCAATCAAGATCGGACCTTTGCCACCATTCCGTAATCCATAGTCCGTACCCTTCACTTTCTCTCTGAGAGCGAGGCCAAGTCACTCTACTCCCGCGATGAGATTCAAGTAGAATGCGCCCCACCAAGACAATCCATCGGTGCTTTTCTTGATGCCCCAACAAGTTTGTGGCTTTCGTCTGGCAGTCTACAGAGGAGCAATAGGACCCACATTGATCTTTCATTCTTTCCACCAACAAAAAAAAAGATATTTTAACATGAACAAGAATAAATAAAGGGGGAAACAGCGATGAACTTTCAAAGCGGCATTGGCGGAGAAGCTGTTCTATTCTGAGCTCAGATCACCATGTGGGCTTGTCTCGATTCGCAGGGTGGTAGATGAATGGAGAGAGAACTGGGCATGGGGTTTAAATGCCAACAACCATCATGGGAGCTATGCAACCAAGCTTTTTAGAGGAAATAAAACATTTGCAAAATGAGACTGATGAGAAAGCACAATATTTATGTGAAAAAAATTTATAAAATTAAATATTACAGGTAATCATTGTTGGAAAATATTTTGATCTTACAAAAAATTTTTTCTAAAAATTACTAGAAATATGTTATAGAAATTTATATATACAAATAAAATAAAACCAAAAGATAAGATGGATCAAACCAGGACCGAGGCATGTTAGACACTGCCCTAAGGATCAGATTTTCGTCCATTCGTGCAGGTTGTTGGCGATCTATCCCCAAGGTACAACGATCCAGCTCGACCCGATCCTCCTATTACGAGCACGATCGTGTGGAGGTGCAAACCCAACGATTACCTTCAGATGCTCAAGAAAATATCAATAGAAAAAAGAAGAAAAATGAGATAAAACAAATCAGGGCTACTCCAAATCATTCTAGATTGATTTCTACCCTTAATCTGAATTCCTAAGCCTATTTATAGGCTCGGCCCATAAAAGCTCCAACGGCTCGGCCCATAATGGTCTTAAAAGCCTAATGGCCGTTAGCCCCAAATTATGTCAAAAATGGCTTACAAATTAAATTATTTGGACCGTTTCTGAAACGTTGGTCTTCCAACATTCACACAAAAGTCCGTTGAGGCAACGGACATCCATGCAACGGAAAGAACGTCCGCGAGCGTTTCGCTCGTAGGCGTTCCCCTTTTTTTTTATATAAACTTTTTCCAATAATCTCCCACAAAAGTTTAAAATAAAAAAATAAATATAACAGAAATTTTAGGGCATCTTATACTGCGCAATAGGTGAGGTATCCTATGGACTTGAACCTCACTTAGTGTTGATTGTATACATCTGAAGGAACCATAGTGGATTTGACCTTGAACTAGGTCCTTTGACTCAGACTTCTACTAATTACACACACAGTATGGATCAATTGGGTTTAAGCGGTCAGTGCATATTAAAGGCTTTGCGCTTAGTACCTTAATTTTTTATGAGAATTCTTTAAGGTTAGCCCAAACCTTTAGTCACGGCCTAATACGACGATTCTCATATAGGTGAATCCTCCAAGGGTATTTGTGACAATACCCTGCAGATAACCTACCTCGGATCCATTAAGAGTATGACTCAACCTTACACAAATTTACTTTGTCACTTTATAAGAGCACTCATCATAGGGATGGGATGAAATTTTTTTTAAAAATTTGTGCTCTAACATGATCACTCAATCAGCTTCGTTTCTACTACATTGAACCTCATTCATGGGATCTCCAATCACAGAGGTTGGGTATCCACTGCTGGCGACCAAATAATAGGCTTAAGCCACATCCCCCTCGATGAATCTAGGACTCCATTCCTAGATAACTCCTTGGTTAATTAGTCTGCCAAAATCTTCTCGGCAAATTCCAAAGAGATAATATTATTTTTGGACTAGACCTCGAATAAGAGAATCAGGCAAAGATATATTAGAATTGAATATCCATATAAGGTAAACAATAAGTTGGATATTCCAACAATCATGAGTAAATTATAAAAACTTTTATTAAATCTCATGGCAATAGATTTCAAGAGACTCAAAATAGAGCATTTATATGACATACCTTGTCACAGCATCCAAGTTCATCTATTCTTTGCCATTTGGTAACATAAAAGATTCACAATAGTAGGTAAGCAATAAGTATTTGCCAATGCTGTCACTTTTGTCTAGCAACTTCAACACAACAAGGAGATATTAAATATTGATCACTATACTAGAAAACACTTATCTGGATCAGAAAAACTTTTGCATTTATGTAAGAATGCAAATACCAGAAAACACTTATATGTAACAGAAAAACTTTTGCATTTATGTAAGAATGCAAATATATATGCTAGTAGCTGCACTTGAAAGTTAAATAATAAGATGATATAAAAATATATCTATATACAAGCACGCATATATTATGTGCACAAGTACAAGCATGTATATTTTTCAACAAGGCTTTGTTTTCATGCTGAATGGTTAACCACCTATTTGATGACTTCACCCCTTGTCTATCTATCTAGTGAACAAAGTAATTTATTTTCTGATTAGCACTTCAGCTTTATATTTGTTAGCTTTGTTAGTTACTACACCAACTTGAGGAGAGAATAAGTATACATATTACATATGTACTTGGGCACTAAGATGTGACAAGCCCCACCTGATTTGCACACGTCTGTGTACCTATATGCATACATGTATAAATGCGTATGTATTTATATACATATAATTAAACATGTGAATGTTTGGTAAATAGAAAGAAGCCTCTGACATGTTGAACAAACCACATGCACACAAACCAAGATCCAAGCTTCAACCTCTAACAAGTCAGAAGACAAAGGAAGCTCAACGGTGTCTAACATTTAGAATAAGACAACAATGTCATATGTTATTATTTTGTTATGTCTTATTTATCAGTTTAGTATATTTTATGCTCACCATATATCGCCGAGGCATATCAAAATGTATTAAATCTGATACTACAAATGAAGCAGATAAACCAAATAATGATTGTTTGTACTAAAACAATTGCATAGCAAATTGCAGAAATAGCTGGACAGTCGCTTTTATTATAGGCTAAGTACATGACCATGATTGCCCAATTATTTAATAACCAAGATTTGTTACACCAATTTTGTCCATGTATGTGCATGAGCACTTAACCGTCTGATGGTGAAGATAAACTGAGTATTCATTTTACCATATATTTAACAAAAATTAGTAAGGAAGAAGAAAAATGGCTTGTATCAACGAACTCTTTTAAAGCAACATAGCACAACAATCCCTTCCAACGGTAAAAAGATCAACTTATGAAATATAACTTAAAGCATTGCAGCAATGTTAATATTTTGCCAAGGAAAATAATAAGTATTCAAACCATAATCTTTTCCCCTTAAATCTTGGGCCCAATGGATGATCATAATTTAGCATAGCAACATTTGCACCATTAATGCACATGCATTTCAGAGTGGCATAAAAAATTTATATGTTGAGCAAACTCATGCAAAAGCAGAATGAGTAAATGGAATGAAAATCTAGCAATCTCTAGAGAAGAAGGAAAAACTCTGATCCTTAGCTGTTGGAAAATATTTTTGATCTTACAAAAAATCCCTTTCTAAAAATTACGAGAAATATGTTATAGAAATTTATATATACAAATAAAATAAAACCAAAAGATAAGATGGATCAAACCAGGACCGAGGCGTGTTAGACACTACCCTAAGGATCAGATTTTGCCCCTTCGTACAGGTTGTTGGCGATCTATCCCCAAGGTACAATGACCCAGCTCGACCCGATCCTCCTACTACGAGCACGATCGTGTGGAGGTGCAAAACCAACGATTACCTTCAGATGCTCAAGAAAATATCAATAGAAAAAAGAAGAAAAATGAGATAAACAAATCAGGGCTACTCCAAATCATTCTAGATTGATTTCTACCCTTAATCTGAATTCCTAAGCCTATTTATAGGCTCGGCCCATAAAAGCTCCAACGGCTCGGCCCATAATGGCCTTAAAAGCCTAATGGCCGTTAGCCCCAAATTATGTCAAAAATGGCTTAAAAATTAAATTATTTGGATCGTTTCTGAAACGTTGGTCTTCCAACATTCACACAAAAGTCCGTGGCAACGGACATCCATGCAATGGAAAGAACGTCCGCGAGCGTTCCGCTCGCGGGCGTTCCCCTTTTTTTTTATAAACTTTTTCCAACAATCATCAATTTAACTAATTTAAAATTATGTTAAATTGATGAGAAAGAAGGGAAAACTGAAAAGAACAAAAAATTACTATAAATTACTATCAACCTAATCAAAATATCAATTCAAAAAAATTTAAAATAAAAAATAAAAAATCTAATGAAAAAAGAGAGAAAAGAACCTGATCTTCAATCTTCAATCGTGTTAGATGCTTTTCTTAAATGCTATCAAATATTTGATGCTATAATTTAAAAAAAAAATGAGAGAGATGATAAGAAAAGAGATTGAGAGGTGCGGCTGAAAGAAGAGATAATGAGATACATGTAGGATTTTATTTTTTTAGCATTATATATATATATATATTAAAATGGTCCTGAAAGGTTTAAGAATTCACAAATTGGTCTCCGAAACATATTTTGCCAAAATGGCTAAAATACGCCAAAATGGTTAAAAATACCGAAATGGCCGAAACATGCCGAAATGGCTAAAAAATCTTTCAAAGTAAAATGATCTTTCGAAGTGAAACAGAGGGCTCATCATTTCAAATAAGCCATCGAAACAAAACATTTCGGCCATTTCGGCCAAAATGGTACAAAATTAATAACCTTTGTAAAGACCTCCTCTTAAAACATATTAATTATTTTTATTATAATACTACCAACAAAGATGAATGTCCGATTATAGTAGTACTAAATGTAGATGTCTATTGGCATTATCTAAATAATTTTTTATTAATTTGATGAATGTAACATCTTTCTTTCATATGCCTATAAATAGATGGTATGCATATGAAATAAGGGAATATATATTTTAATACTCTCTTTTTCTAGTCTTTTTGTTCTATTGTTATTCTTTAATTACATAACACGTTATCACCACGAGTCTCTACCTCATCATTCTACCTCTATTAAAGAAATAATTATTAAGGTAAATATTATTTACATTTATGCAAGTTATTTGCATATCTGGTTAATTATTTTTTCTTAATATTTTTCTTGTGATTCTTAGTTTCAACTTATCCCTTAGTTACACACACACACGATTATCTCTCATCCTCGATAAATTTGAAATAAATTTTTTATCCAAAAATATCAACTTGGCAAGTACTTTACAAAAAAAAAGTTGTGTACTGATTTACTTTGTGTGCTTTGATAGTGCTATTATAGCAAATTTGGTAAAACTTGATTTTGTGGCACTAGACATCATGGACAAAAATTATCTATCATGGATATTTGATGTTGAAATCCATCTGAAGGCTAATGCCCTATAATTAAAGATAGTAATAAGGCATCTAACCAAGACAAAGCAAAAGTAATGATCTTCCTACGACACCACCTTCACGAGGGATTGAAAGCTGAATACCTAACGATAAACGATCCCCTTATCCTTTGGAATACCTAAAAGACCATCAAAAGATGGTCATTCTCCCCAAAGCTCATTATGATTAAATGCACTTATGTCCACAAGATTATAAGATAGTATGTGAATACAATTTAGCTATATTCAGAATCACTTCCTAGTTGAAATTGTGTGGAAAAAATGTCACTGATGAGGATATGTTGAAAAAGACTTTTTTTTTACTTTTATGCTTCCAATTTGCTCCTACCGCAGCAATATCGTGAAAAGGGTTTTAAGAAATATTCTGAATTAATTTCTTATCTTTTTGTGGCTGAACAAAATAATGAACTTTTGATGAAAAATCATAAAGCCCGTCCAACCAGCTCTGCACCATTCTTTGAAGTGAATGCGACTACATATCAATTTTATAAACAAGAACGTGGTGGTGGACGTAAACGTGGTCGAGGATATTTTGATTATCATGGTGGTCATGTTACAACTCCTTCTCACCATCTAAAGTGGAAGAAAATGAGAAGAAAATTATGAAAGGAAAAGGGGACTTAAGTAAAAATTTAGTGAAAAGCTCATGCTATCGTTTAGTAATGAAGGGTCATTGGTCGCGTACCTATCACATCCCAAAGCATCTCATCAAACTTTATCAAGAGTCATTAAAAGGAATAAGAAAAAGGTGGAAATAAATTTTGTTTCTGAATGTGGTCCTTCTAATACTAGATTCGATGATTTCACTCATTTGGATGTTGTTGACTTCATCCAACTAGAAGAAAATATTGTTTGTCTAATTGATAGCATGAATGAACAAGAATGATTTTATTATTCTCATTAGAAGAATAATTTGTGCCTCATAGATAGTGCTACAATGCACAGTATACTTAAAGATATGAAATATTTCTTCCATTTAAGAATGCAGGCAACAAATGTCAATACTATTTGTGGTACTGTAAAATTGATTAAAGCTCTAGAAGAACCTATATTATTTTGTTTGGAGGAACAAAATTCATAATTGATGATACCTTATATTTTGAAAAGTCTCAAAGAAATTTATTGAGTTTTAAAGATATTCGCAGAAATGGATATCACATTGAGACAACTAATGAAGGCAATATCGAGTATTTGTGCATTACAAGTACGGTCTCAAACAAGAAATGTGTATTAGAAAAATTGTTTGCATTTTTTTCTGGTTTATACTATACAAATATAGCATAGTTGAAGCACATGATATAGTAAACTAAAAGTTTACTAATTAAAATAATTTTATAATTTGGCATAATCGATTGGATCATCTCGGTTTAATTATGATACGAAGAATTATAGAGAATTCATGTGGACATTCGTTGAAGAATCAAAAATATTATGCCCAAATGAATTCTCATGTGTTGTTTGCTCTTAAGGTAAATTAATTATTAGGCCATTATCGGCTAAAATTAGAACTGAATCTCTTGGATTTCTAGACACATCATTTATTTATATTGGGATACAAATAATTATGGATATTTCTTTTTCATTTCCTTCTCAAGCTCCCAAGTAGCCTCCCTTTCCGAATGATTACTTCATTGAACCTTGATATAAGAAATGCTATGCCATCTCAAAACTTGATCCTTGCGGTCCATGATACGCATAGGATGCTCAACATATAACAAATCTTTCTTCAACTGTATAGGCTCAAACTCTATTACATGGCTGAGGTCAGGAATATACTTCCTTAACATAGAAACATGAAATACATTGTGCACCCCAGAGAGTATCGGAGGCAGTGCCAAGCTATAAGCCACCTCTCCTACTCTGCTCAAGATCTCAAATCGCCCAATATATCGTGGACTCAGCTTTCCTCTAATCCCAAATCTCATCACATCTTTGGTTGGTGATACCCTTAAGAAGATATGGTCTCCAACCTAAAATTCCAACTCCCTCCTTCTAACATCAGCATAGCTCTTCTGTCTGCTCTGAGCTGTACGAAGACGCTCCCTAATCAATTGCACTTTCTCTATTGTTTGCTGAATTAGCTCAGGGCCTAGCAATTTCCTCTCCCCCACATCATCCCAACATAAAGAAGATCTGCACCTCCTGCCATATAGAGCCTCAAATGGAGCCATCTTGATACTGGCCTGGTAGTTGTTATTATATGCAAACTATACTAAAGGTAAGTGGTTATCCTATGCACCACCTAAGTCCATCACAAAGGCTCACAATATGTCTTCCAGAGTCTGTATGGTCCTTTCTGATTGTTCATCTATTTGGGGGTGATAGGCTGTGCTAAAGTTTAGTTTGGTTTCCAAGGCTTTATGAAGACTTTTCCAAAACTGGGACACAAACCTGATATCCCGATATGATACAATAGATACAGGAACACCATGGAGTCTCGCGATCTGCTCGATGTACATACTGGCCAATTTTTCACTAGAAACCCCAACTCTGAAATGTAGGAAATGGGCTGACTTTGTTAGTCTGTCCATAATGACCCAAATCACATCATTGTTCCTGGGAGTTTTAGGCAGACCGATCACAAAGTCCATCATAACCTTTTTCCATTTTCACCGTGGAATCATCAGAGACTGAAGAGGTCCCGTAGGCCTCTGATGCTCGGCTTTCACTTGCTGATAGACTAAGCACTTGGCTACATACTGAGCAATCTCTTTTTTCATCCCCTTCCACCAATAATTTTTCTTTAAGTCTTTGTACATCTTAGTGCCTCCTGGATGCACAGTATAGGGAGAGTAGTGCACCTCCTTCAAAATTTTGGCCCTTAGCTCCTCCACATTTGGCACACAGGGTCTACCTTCAAATCTCAAGGATCTATCCTCCATTATACAAAATTCATTCTGAACTTCTGACTGCATAACTTCTTTAATCCTTTATAGATCTGAGTCTTCTTTCTGAGAGGACTTGATCATGTCTACTAGGGTTGGCTAAAGTACAAGTACTGCTACAAGCCCATCAAACTGTTGTACTCTCAATCCAACCTCCCTCCTCTCAAGGTCCCTCAGAATGTGAGGCTAGGAAGTAATCATGACAGCCAACTCTGAAGAGGATTTTTTGCTCAAAGCATTAGCTATAACACTGGCCTTTTCCGAATGATAGTGTAGGTTCATGTCATAATCTTTAAGTAGCTCCAACTACCTCCTCTGCCTCAAGTTTAGCTCCTTCTATGTGAAGATGTATTTTAGACTCTTATGGTCTGTATATACATCACACGACACTCCATATAGGTAATGTCACTAAATCTTCAAGGCAAAAACCACAGTAGCCAATTCAAGGTCATGGGTAGGGTAATTCTGCTCATAAGACTTTAGTTGTCTTGAGGCATAGGCTATCACCTTTCCATTCTGCATCAGAACGCATCCCAATCCTTTTCGAAAGGCATCAGTAAATAGAGTAAATCTTTAGATCCTGTCGGAAGGACAAGAAAGAGAGTTGACACCAGGTGTTGCTTTAACTCCTGAAAACTTTTCTCACACTCCTCTATCTAGTCAAACTTTACTCGCTTTTGGGTTAAACGAGTTAGGGGTAGAGCAATGCAAGAGAAGTCCTTCATAAATTTATAATAGTACCCGGCTAGCCCCAAGAAGCTTCTAACTTCTGCCACATCGGAAGGCCGGCTCCAATTTATGATAGCTTCAATCTTTTTCGAATCCACAAATATGCTATCTTTGGATATTATATAACCTAAGAAAGATACTTGATCCAACCAATAATCATACTTCTGTAGCTTGGCATAAAGTTTTTCTCCCGAAGAATCTATAGAATAACTCTCAGGTGGTCTTCATGCTCCTTTTGACTCTAGAAATATATCAAGATATCATCAATGAAAACCACCACAAACTGATACAAGTATGGCTTAAAAATTCTGTTCATCAAATCCATGAATGCTGTCGGGGCATTAGTTAACCCAAACGGCATCACCAAGAACTCATAGTGGCCATACCTGGTTCTGAATGCTATTTTAGGCACATCACCAGCTTTGATTTTGAGTTGATGGTGTCCTGACCTAAGATCAATCTTTGAGAATACCTGAGCTCCTTGGAGTTGATAAACAATTCATCAATCCCCGGCAGAGGGTACTTATTCTGCACTGTTACCTTATTGATTTTTTGGTAATCATTATAGAGCCGAAGACTGCCATCTTTCTTTTTAACAAATAGGATTGGAGCACCCCAAGAAGAAACACTTAGTCTAATAAATCCCCAATTTAGGAGCTCCTGCAACTGATCCTTTAGTTCCTTTAGCTTAGCAGGGGCCATACGGCAAGAGGCCTTGGATATAGGTCCAGTTTCAGGAACCAAATCAATGGAGAATTCGACTTCCTGTCTGGGGGCAAATCAATCAATTCATCTGGAAAGATATCAGGAAACTCTCGAGCTACTGGAATATCCTTCAACTTGATCTCTTTCTGCGGAAGGTCCTTGACTACATCAAGAAATCCTTGGCCACCTTGCATCAGATACTTTCCAGCCTGCAGTATTGATACGAATACCGAGGCTAGGTGTTTCTGACTTCCAGTAAAACTGAATTCAGGTTGACTTGAAATTTTAAAGTTTACTATTTTTTTGAAGCAGTCTACTGAAGCATGATAGGAGGCCAACCAGTTCATTCCAAGGATAACATCAAAGAACTTCAGTGGAAGGACGATTATATCTGCTCTTAACCTCCTATCCTCTATGTCAATCGAGCAGGATTTGCATAATGAGTCAACCCTCATAATATCTCTATTTGAAAATATAATATGCAACTCTTGCTCTAGAGGAACGAGTGTCAATGATGCATTCTTGTCAAGATAGGTGTTAGATATAAAAGAATGCGTGGCACCTGGGTCAATTAAAGTTTGAGCATAAGTAGTGCCCATTTTAATCATTCCTGGACATCAGTTTAATTCATTTAAACATCAAAGTTTAACCTAATTTTCTAATCAATTATCAATGTATTGCATTAGATATGAATGTAATATTAGATATAAAATTAAGTAGTATACATGTTACCACAGAATTAGAGGCGGCAACATCCTACTGAGTGAGGGTGAAGACCCTTCCCTGGATTCTAGGTGGCTGCTGCTGTTGCTGCGGGCTCTTTCCTTGATCTAAAGAGGGCTACTGATCCTTCCGAAGGGGATAGGTGGCCATCTTGTGATCCGTTTTCCCATATATGAAGCAGGCACCAGGTAATCTACGACAAGGCCTTCCCGGATGGAAGGTCCCACAATGAGGGCAGCGAGTCTCCTTATTCCTTTATCCTGCTGAGGTCTGATATGCGCCTTTTTTCTTGGCTTGGGCTGGGGGTTGGCCAGAAAAATGCCCTTTCCTCTTCCTCTACTTCTCCCAATCTCTTTGGACTGCATTCATATCCCTCTCAATCACCAAGGCCTTATTCACAACTGCGCTGTAAGTGGAAAGCTCAAATGCATTGACTGCTTATCTCAACCTAGGCCACAGTCCCTCAGTGAATCTAGTGATCTTTGCTATCTCATTGGTCATAATATTTGGAGCAAACCGGGCCAACCTGATAAACTCGGCTTCATACTGGGCCACAGAGAGATTCCTCTGCTCCAATTTGATAAATTTTAATTCCTTCTACTCTGCACACTACTGAAAAAGTATTTATCAAAAAATGCCTCCTTAAACTCTCTCCAAGTGATAGCCTGTCCATCCCGTCGCTGCTCCTCAACTAACCACCAATCATAGGCCTTCCTCTAGAGGAGGTAGGTGGCGAATCTAATCCGCTCCTTCTCTTGGCTACCATGAGATGTGAAGGCCTTCTCCATATCTCGCATCCATCATTCAGCATCAACAGGGTTGGTGGATCCAGTAAAAGGAGCATGAGAAAAACTTTTAAAATTGGCAAAGCTGCGGCCACTCCCTGCCCAGGGTTGAGGCAGAGCAGGCTAGGTCAATGGTTCGGATTAAGTAGATAGAGTTGGCTGAGTTTATGGAGCAAAAGGGGCAGGCTGAGTTTGCGAAGCAAAAGGGGTAGGCTGAGTCTGCGAAACGAGAGGGACAGGCTGAGTCTGTGGAGTAGAAGGGACAGGCTGAGTCTGCGAAATAGAAGGAACAGGCTGAGTCTGCGGAGCAGAAGGGGTAGGCTGAGTCTACAGAACAGGAGGAGCAGGTGAGTGGACAAAGCCTGTAGGATCTGTTGCTGCATGTCCCGCATCGACTGTGCCACACCCGAGAGAACCTGAAGTATCTCGATCTGGAGTCGCTGCTGATCAGTCCCGGCTAGATTGACAGAGCCAGCACCTCCGATAGCTTCTTGGCTTCCCTGCTGACCAGAATTACTAGTCTGGGAGCCCTCATCATGTTGCTGGCTTCTGGTGCGACGAGCCATTCTTACCTCCTATAAATTATTTTTAATTAATATCATGTTGAACTCTACATTTGCAGGCTTGAAAAGCATATTACTTGAAACTCAATGTAATAATCTGATGTCATAACCTAGTATTATGTCCCTAATGTCATAACCTAAGCTCTAATACCACTAAAGCTGTCATGCCCTAGACCCATAGGTGGATCTAGCTGTGGTAACCCGCTGCATGTCAAACATGCAAGGCATTCAAATATAATTATAAGGATATAGTAATTGCAATACTCTTCAAAGTCAAGATGTCTTTAATACAAGCCCAATCAAATAGGATTTAAAATCCTAGGAAAAACACACAAGATCAAATATGAAGTAACATCAAAATTTGGGCTTTGATAGGAGTCCCATTCTATCTCCTTTCCTCGTCCATATCAGTTCTGTGGCTCTGAAAAATATTGTGAGATTTAAATAAGATTACACTCAGTAAGTAAGCCTACAATAGTATATTATAGCTAATTTCACATTTATAGCAAATCAAGTTTTCATATATGAAACACTTGTCAAGCTTCCAAATCTCCAAATACATATTTAAACATGTGCTAACTCTAAGCACATTAATAAAATGATTTTGGAAGCATAATCATGCAATAATTTTGAAATATGCAATGCAATCAAACCCACTGTATTGATATAATTATCAATTCTCGTGTGTTCCATGGCCCTACATTATATCCGTAAACATCACATTGGTGTATCAGTCTTAAATGTCTCCTAAAAGAAAGGGTTCTGGTACCAGCGTCATGCCATATATCATAATCTATCACAATACATCTTACAGATGTGTGTCCTTCACACATTCTCTCTGTGGAGATAGGTCTCGTGTTTCTTGGCATATCACATTATATTATGTTATAGAGAACCGCAGCAACACATAGTAGCATATTCTCAAGTATCATATTTATATCTTGCATGCAACATATCATGCATCATCACAAGCATAAGCTTCTAATATATACAGTGATTTGAACATTAGCAAATGCATATAATTATATCAAATAGTACCAAATGGTTTTATAAAGTCAAAGTAACCATATCTCTCATTAGTCACATATAAAAGTCATCACTTTAAAAATATCAGCAGTTGCAAATAAGCAGACCAAATAATGAGTTGTACACTCATGGTACTATTTAATAATTTTAAAATAGTCAAATCAAATACCATAATTCCATTTTTTTCTTACTTCATAATTTAATACACTATAATTCCAAAACTTACATATTAAATAATTTATGAAATCATAATAATTGGCTTACTTATCTTAGCACATTAATCCCAAAATGTAAACCAGTTATTTGGACCTCTGGGTACCTACAGCATCATTTTTCATAATTAAATCTCTAAAATTGGAATAACAAAATTGTTCCCTAAATTCTATCCATTCTAATCCTGGGCCTAACTTTGGGCTCAAATATCTTCAAGAATAACAATCCAAATGGAGAAATAAAACTTTTCCCAGAAACTAGAATCAAAACTGATCCAAGCCATATGTTCATTACTCTATTTTTGGCCCATTACAGGGCCCAAAAGTTTGGCCCAAATGGGTTCACAGGTCGGCCCAACATAGCCCAAAACAGGGTCTCCCCTGTTTCTCCTTTTTTTTCTTTTCTTTCCCATTCCACTGGTTCACCCGAACAAGGGGCACTCGTGCCGGCAGCCAGGGTCACCGCCGGCCTCACCCCGGAGGTGCTCGGCCATCAGCGACCGGCCCAGAGTCGATCATCGGCGTGGCCTTGCCCTCTCTCTCTCTTCTCTCCCTTTCTCGCATGGCACCTTCATTGTGCAGGTGGCACGACCGATCACCACCGGCCGACCAGATGCTCGCCCGGCATCGATGGGGTTCATCGGCCGACTCCTAGGCCTGGCGAGGCGGTAGGCATGCTGCCGGGCCTAGACCAATACGGGAGCCGAACCGCCCAGGAGAAGGGCCGCCATGGCCCTTTCCTCCCTCTCTCCCATGCTCGGCCCTTCTCCTCCCTCTCTCCCATGCCCGATCCCCCATCGGACACTGCTCCCGATGCCGATGGGGCCACCGGCCTCAGTTCAAGCCCGGCAAGGCGATGGGTACGCCGCTGGGCCTGAACCCAAATCACCACTGGATGAGGACCGCCATGGCCCTCTCCTCGTCCGTGGCTCTCTCTCTCTCTCTAGCATGGGTAGAATGCTTACCGGCTGAGGTCATGGTAAGGGTGAAGGCAGAGTCCGCCATCATCCTCCTTAAAAGCCAACGAAGAAGGCTCGCGACGTCCCTGATCAAAGGGATCGGGAACCCAATCGTCACATCGAGATCTTAAACGTCCGAAGGAAGTCAATCGGCTATGATCCAGGTGTCCCCATAATTAATTACCGAGGGTTACATGGAAAGAAAGAACGACGTAAACATAATTATTTTATTCTTTAGTGTGAAAGGAGGACATAACTATCAAATTGTGGTTATATGTAAATCTGAAAGAAATTGATTTCTGAGAAGGAATGATGAAAGCTTGGGTTATCTCAAATTTTGAAGATATTTTGGGTACTGCTTTATAGAATGATAAACCCAGTTAACCTTTGTCATGCATGAATAATCTTCTTTGTAAGTTAGTTTTGGGAATACTGTGTATAGCATTATCACTGTATACAGACTGTGGCCATTGGAGAGAGAATCATTGGGACTGGTATAATTACCGTAGCATTAATTTTTCAGTTCAATGATGCAAGCAAGTATATTGCTGGACAACAAGAATCCTTGTATCTAACATTTAGAGTAGAGGGTTCCATCTCTTATGTATCCTGGCATATAGTGTTGGATTTGTAGGTCTCAAGAGGCTGCTACTATTTTGATGATCATTTTTTTACTGTAGACTGCACATTTAGTACTCTGTTGTCAATAGATTAATCTTTGACCATTCATTGCATATCTAGAACAGGAAGAGAGAGATAGAGAGAGGATCCAACTATTGCCTGAAAGAATGCGAAGAGAGGTATCCATTTTAGTAATTTAGAGGGATGAAGAATTAGAATACTGCCAGACACATATATCTTGTTTGCTTTTGAATGGGCTTTTTTGAAGTAGATTTCATTAAAGTAGATTTCATCGTTTATGTATTTGTGGTCTGTGTGAGTTGCATCTGGACTGGCCTTTCATGTTTACAGTGAGTTCTATAGATAGTACTTGGTGGTGAGGCATTGTTGTGCATTTATTGGATTTTATGTTACAAACTACAAAGTATATTGTATTGATGTTTGATTCACATTGCCTTTTGAGATAGCTAACCAATATCATCCTTGACGAGACATTCCTTAGCACCTAATGCAGAAGTGAAGATAGATGGAAGACCTAATTTCTATTTGTTCTAGGGTATCTGTTTAACAACAATCTGAATAAGTGATATAAGGAAAACAATAACTTGGAATAGTTATAATGCACCAAAAGAAATCACTAGGCAATAATGCTTGTTGTAGAATCACATTACCATATAATATATGGTTTATGTATGGAAATAACTCGATACATTCTTGGTTTTCTGTCTCATAACTATTCGAAAAATGAAAGTTCATACCACTGTATGTGACATTAAAGAGAAAAACCATATGATAGAGGAAATTTAATGTGGACATGCACAATATATGGTTCACACGTGGAAGAAGGTTCAATTAAAAAATTTGGGTAACCAATCTATGAAAGATATTCAGTAAATTTGAAAATTTGAAGTTATTACTCGTCCTGCTGTTGATGAATAACTTGCAACTCAAGAAGGATGCTGCTTGTAAGAGAGAGTTAACAGCTCACAATTACAATGTTTTCTCCCTTTAATGATATTTGTAATTATGATCAATTTCAAACAATGGATTACCCCACTGTGGTCCATAATCCACTTTTCAGAATGTATTTGTTAGAAACCTCTTGGTGATATATTATCAAGGTATCGTAACCCTTCTCCAAATTTTTATTTCCTATTGTACAACTGTGAAATGTTTTCTGCACGTATGTCAGCAAGCTCAAATTATTTGAACAGGTTATTTGTGGTTGGATGGAGTGAGTTTTGAGCCAGCAGATGCTGCAACATACCATTTCAGTCGACTGAAACAAGCTTATTTGATTTGCTTCATGTGTTTTTCAAAGAAAATGTATTGTCAAAGAAGGCATCGATGGCTTTTTAGCTTGCAGAATTTTTAATGACTTATTTGGATATGCACAGATATCTCCATTTGAGAGATGATGTGGCTGACGTAGCCACGAGAGTAATTATGGCAAAATTAAAATCTTAAGGCGGCCCCATCCGGTATTTCCAAGTTGGCCAAGTCGGCTCCGACCTTCCCTGGTCGGCTCCGCTCGCCCCCGGCATCTTCAAGTCGGTCAAGTCGGCCCCGACCTTCCCTGGTCGGCCCGCTCAGCCCCGGCATCTCCAAGTCAGCCAAGTCGGCTCCAACCTTCCTAGTCGGCCCCGCTCGGCCCCGACATCTCCAAGTCGGCCAAGTCGGCCCCGACCTTCCCTGGTCGGTCCCGCTCGGCCTCGGCATCTCCGAGTCGGCCAAGTCAGCCCCGACCTTCCATGGTCGGCCCCGCTCGGCCCCGGCATCTTCGAGTCGGCCAAGTCAGCCTCGACCTTCCTTGGTCGGCCCCGTTCGGCCCCGGCATCTCCGAGTCGGCCGAGTTGGCCCCGACCTTCCTTGGTCGGCCCCGTCCCGGCATCTTCAAGTCAGCCGAGTCGGCCCTGCTCGGCCTTGGCGCCCTTCGAAGGGTCAAGGCTATCTCAAGTCGGCCCCAGAATAATCCTGGCTGTTCATTCCGCCGTCCTTCTGACCCACGCCGCCTGGCATCCCTAGGCCCAACTACCCACAGGTCACGCCGCTGATGGGACTGGACCTAACTACCTATCATCCTCACTGACTGATGGACGTAGCTCACCAACCACCGTTTTTCCCTCTCCAATGGGACAAGACCCACCAACCAGCCCAAGTTCACACAACCCCACAAACCCTACGAACATTCCTTTCTTACGAACTCCACGTGGTTGTATAGGTGTCAACCCCCTATAAAAGGTAAGTCCACTCAGGAACAAGGTACGCAAACTCATATACTTGCTACCTTGATACTCAGAAAGGGACTCCCCTCTTTCGAAGGACTCATTTTTTCTCCCCAGAGCTCGTCTGAGCTCTACCTCAGCTATGACCCCGGTTACTGACTTGAGCGTCGAAGGGTCCCCACCGGAGCACCCCTCCGATCTTGGGACTTTTTGCAGGCCATCCGATTAGGCGTGGGACCGTGGATTAAGCAGCTCTCTTCTTCCGGCGTTCAAGACCAGTGATTAGGCGTCATCAGATTGGTGCGCCAGGTAGGAAAAAGGAAAGCAAAGAAGGCCCAAACCCTACAATATACTTTTCTTTTCTCTCTCTCTCAACAATGGTGATGACACGAGCTCATGATGCTTCAATCAGTCACCCTGGGGGGCATCTTCCCCCAGCTAAGCAGTAGGAGACCAACCTCCCTGCCGCTGATCCTTCCGTTGCTTCCCCTCAACCGGAGATGGCTGCCCCGGCTGCGGAGCAGCTGGCAACCCTCACTCGGCAAGTTCAGACCCTCACCGCCATGGTCCACGGACTTCAGCAGCAGCAGTCCGTGGCCACCCAGCATCAGACCGCTCCCCCTGCCAGTCAACAGTCTGCAAGGGGAGGTTCTCCTCAACGAGAGGCCGATCGTCTCCGGGCTTCTCTAAGGAAGCCTCGCCGTGAGTTCCTCAAGCGGCCGGGATCTCCAGATTGTGGCCCGAGCAAGTTTCCTCTAGAGCCGCACCGCCAGGAGGAACCAAAGAGGAAATCCCATCTTCGCGTCCTTCTCCTTCTTCTTCATCTTCCTCTTCTTCATCCTTCGAGCCGTCTCGAAGGGCCCCGACAATCAACCGCCAGGTGGAGGAGCGCCTGGACGAGTACAACCAGCAACTAGACGAGCTCGCCAGGAAGATCAACAACCAATCGGAGGAGGAATATGACACCCGTCCTTCTTACACTCGCTAGATACTGGAGGAGCCTGTCCCCTCTAGATTCTGATTCCCTCAGATAGATCCGTACGATGGTACGATGGATCCTCTCGATCATCTCGAGAGCTACAAGGCCATGATGCAAGTTCAGGGTGCGTCAGACGCCCTTCTCTGCAAGGCTTTCCCTGCTACTCTACAGAAGGCTGCTCGCGCTTGGCACTCGCGCCTGTCCCCCCATAGCATCGACTCCTTTCGGAAGCTGGAAAAGGCCTTTCTGGCACATTTTGATGCTTGTTGGCGAATCCCGAGGGTCGCGGGCAGCCTCTTCTTCGTGCGCCAGAAGGAGGGAGAGTCACTGCGGGACTTTGTGTCTCGGTTCAAAACCACCGCCCTTGATGTCTACCATTTGGACGACGTGGTGGCAACGCTGGCACTAAAGCGGGGACTCCTCCCGTCCTGCTTCACCTTCTCTCTGGACAAGAAGCCATTGGGTTCCTACTCCGACCTTCTCCTCTGAGCTCAGAAGTACATCCGCGCGGATGAGGCCAACCTCACCCGCCGGGAATCATCAAGGATCTCCAACCGCAAGCCTGCTCGCCTTGAGCCGAGCGTCCCCCCTCGCCACCGGCGGCCCGATCCGCCTCGCTGATCCGACAACAGGCGTCGAAGCCCCATCCCCGACTAGAGCAAGCTCATGCCTCTCCTCGCCCCTCGATCCCACATCCTGATGGAAATCGAGGGCGAGCCTTATCTCCAGCGCCCTCCTCCTATGAAGAAAGGTCCTTCCCGTGACAAGAGCCGTTATTGCCGATTCCATCGAGACTACGGGCACAACACTGATAGCTGCTTCAGCTTGAAGCGCGCCATTGAGGAGCTCATCCAGAGGGGCTACCTCGGCAAATATGTCCAGAAGGCACCACAACTACTGCCGGTACTCATGGGACCCCCGCCTGCTCAGGCCGCTGTCAACAACACCCTTATGGAGTGGACAGTTGGAATGGTGTCTTGGGGAGCGGCTTCCTCATCCAAGCGGCCAAGAGGGGAGGACGCGCCGGGTAATGTAGTTCTCGGGGGGGAACTGGTGAATTTTGAGAATGTAAACAATGAAGGCATCGTCGTCTCTATGACGATCGCCAAGCACCCTGTAAAAAGGATATTTGTTGATAGTGGCAGCTCAGCTGACATCCTCACTTATGACGCTTTTGTTCGGATGGGATTATCTCTAGACTCTCTCCAGCATGTAGCAACCCCTTTGGTCGGATTCACCGGGGATTCGGTGAGGGTTGAGGGCGAGATATCTTTGCCTGTGACAGCCGAAACACCGCCATGCCAAAGCATAGTGATCATGAAGTTCTTGGTTGTGCGGGTCCCCTTGGCATACAACGCCATTCTCGGATGCCCAGGCTTAAATCTATTGGATGCGATTATCTCCACCCGACGCCTGCTAGTGCAGTTCCCTACTAGTGGAGGTGTTGGGGAGATGAAAGGCGAGATCGGTTCAGTTCTGCCCTGCTATCACACGGCATCAAGCCCCTTGGAAGCCGAGCCGGTCCCAGAAGCACCTGACCCCAGGGAGTCCGACAGGAGAGGGGAGCCGGCCGAGCACCTCTTGACCTTTCTTCTTGGGGACGATCCAGCGAGGACCGTGCGTATCGGCGGACTCCTCCCCCCTGAGGATCATGATCACCTCTTAACCTTCTTGCGGGCCAACTCAGACATTTTCGCTTGGTCAGCGTCTGACATGCCCGGCATCCCTCCAGAAGTAATCACCCACAAGCTCAACATCGATTCGAAGCACCGTCCAATCCGCCAGAGGAAGAGGAGCTTCGCTCCTGAGCGGCAAAAGGCCATCGATGAGGAGGTTAACAAACTGCTTAGTGTCGGCCACATCCGAGAGGCGCATTACCCTAGCTGGTTGGCCAACGTGGTCATGGTGCGAAAGGCAAACGGGAGCTAAAGAATTTGCATCGACTTTACAGACCTCAACAAGGCATGTCCAAAAGACAGTTTCCTCCTGCCAAGGATAGACCAGCTGGTAGATTCCACCTTCGGCCATGAGCTCCTCAATTTCATGGATGCCTTCTCTGGATATAATCAGATAAAGATGGACCCCAGTGATGAAGAGCACACATCCTTTGTGACAGAAAAGGGGATTTATTGCTACAAAGTGATGCCCTTCGGTCTCAAGAACGCGGGGGCAACCTATCAAAGATTGATGAACAGGGTGTTTCAGGATCAACTAGGTTGGAACATAGAAGTCTATGTGGATGACATGCTGACCAAGAGCATCCGCGCTTCTGATCATGTCTCCGATTTAGAGGAAACTTTCAGCAACCTCCGCCGCTTCTAGGTCAAGCTGAATCCCAAGAAATGCGCCTTCCGAGTCACGGCGGGCAAGTTCCTGGGTTTTATGGTGACTCAGTGGGGGATCAAAGCAAACCCAGAGAAAATCAGTGCCATCCTCGACATGAGACTGCCATCCAGCAAGAAGGAAGTATAGTGACTAACGGGGAGGGTGGTGGCTTTAAGTCATTTCCTCTCCAAATCAGCCGAGAGGTGCTTGCCCTTCTTCAAGGTCCTGCGGAAAGTAAATAGCTTCGAGTGGATGGACGACTATCAGAAAGCCTTCGATGGCCTGAAGGCGTTTCTGTCTTCTCCTCCGCTCCTATCCAAACCAAGGGACGGGGAGAGTCTCTTCCTCTACCTAGCTGCTTCTTCGGAGGCCGTTAGCTCAGTCTTGGTGCGTCTCAATGCTGATGGAACCCAGAAGCCCATTTATTACGTGAGCAAGATGCTCCACGATGCAGAAGTCAAGTACTCCAAGATAGAAAAAATCATCTTCGCTCTGATCGTCTCCGCTCGGCGTCTCCGCCCTTATTTTCAAGCCCATCCATGGTGGTGCTCATGGACCAGCCCCTCCAAGCCATCCTGGCTCATCCAGATACCTCAGGCCGACTCGCCAAGTGGGCCATCAAGCTAGAAGAGTTTGACCTCTCCTTCCAAGCACGGTCGGCCTTGAAGTCCCAAGTCCTGGCCGATTTCCTAGTCGAGTGCACTTGGGCAGATGAGGAGACCAGGGAGATTTCCGTGGAGCGGCACGAGCCTGAACCGAGCGACGATGGAGAAACCTGGATCCTCCATGTAGACGATGCGTCAAACTCTCAAGGAAGCGGTGCCAATCTCATTCTCACTGGACCGGATGGAGAGAAAGCAGAATGTGCCCTGCGGTTTCTATTCAAAGCCACCAATAACCAAGCTGAGTACGAGGCCCTGCTAGCAGAATTAAGGCTGGCCCAAGAATTTGGAATAAGGCGTCTCAGAGCTTTCACTGACTCGCAACTCATCTCCGGGCAAATCAACAGAGAGTACGAGGCGCGTGACCCTGCATGACTCAATACCTGGGTAAGGTTCAGCTCTTGGTCTCTCCGTTAGCTTATTTCAGCATTAGTTATATTCCCCAGAGTGAGAATGCCAAGGCCGACATTCTTTCCCGCCTGGCTACCACCGCCGATGGCATCGCAAGAGACGCCTACATTGAGTACTTAGAAAGGCCCAGCATAGAAGATGGCAAGGAAGTCCTCCCGCTCACCCAAGAGACTACATGGATGGATGCCTACGTCCGCTATCTCACTGACGACACCCTCCCCGATGACCACAATGAAGCCAAGCTGCTCAAGTGGAGGGCTTCCAAATTCGTCCTCCTAGACGGACGTCTATACAGGAGGTCATTCTCCTACCCCCTGCTCAGATGTGTAGGACCTGCCGACGCCAACTACATCCTTAGAGAAATCCATAAAGGCATCTGCAAAATCACCTGGGGGGCAGGTCCCTGGCCAGAAGGCCCTTCGGTAGGGATACTTCTGGCTTACCATGAGGGAGGACGCTGCCAAACTAGTTCAAAAGTGCGATGGTTTCCAGCGCCACGCACACATCCAACATCAACCGTCTACCCTGCTCAACCCGCTCTTAGCCCCCTGGCCCTTCGCCCAATGGGGAATGGACATCCTTGGGCCATTCCCCCCAGCTTCGGGACAACAAAATTTCTTGCTATTAGCCATCGACTATTTCACCAACTGGGTCGAGGTCGAGGCGCTGGCTAAGATCACCGAGAGTAAAGTCAAAGCATTCTTCTGGAAGTCGATTATATGCCGCTTTGGCCTACCACACACCTCATCATGGACAATGGTCGCCAGTTCAACAATGACGCATTCAATACTTTCTGTGGCGAGCTAGGCATTCACCATCGATTCACCTCTGTCGGCCACCCCCAGACCAACGGAGAGGCCAAGGTCATGAACCGTACCATTCTCAGAGGGCTCAGGACTCGGCTAGATGGATCAAAGGGTCGATAGGTGGAGGAGCTCCCCAGCATGATATGGGCTTACCACACGACCCCCAGAGCTCCGACAGGCGAAACTCCCTTCAGTCTCGTCTTTGAATCCGAAGCCGTCATCCCTGTTGAGATCGGACTGCCTAGTCCGCGCATGGAGTCCTTCAACGAGGAAGACAATTCCACATTGATACGAGCCAACCTGGACTTTATCGACGAAGCACATGACCGGGCAAGACTGCGTATGGTGACTTTCCGTCAGCAGGCAGCCAAGTACTACAATGCCCAAATTCGTCCCAAGGTCTTTTGCCATGGAGATCTGGTTTTAAGAAAGGCTGAGGTATCTAAGCCTACAGAGGGGGCAAACTATCTCCCAACTGGGAGGGTCCTTACAGTATCACCGAGACACTCCACCGGGGGGCATACAGACTAGAAGAGCTCAACAGATAACCCATTCCGCATACCTAGAACGTGGATAATCTCCGCCGAGATTATCAATGATGTATCCCCTAGAATACGAGCAATAAAAGGGTCCCTTCTATCGCCATAGCCTGCTCTCCCTTGCATTCAAGGACTAGATCTTGCAAAAGGAGCTCACTGGCATTGCGGCTAACGGAACACCACTCGATCTGGCTAGGAGATGCCCCTGAGTCGGTTCAAGTCCCTAACAGCTCCGTACCCGGTCGAGTCGCCCCTTGGGCAGCACACAAACCCCCGAGGTGGTTCAAGAGGAGCTCACCAGCATCGCGGCTAACGGGACACCACTCGGTCCGGCTAGGAGATGCCCCCGAGTCGGTTCAAATCCCTAACAGCTCCGTACCCAGTTGAGTCGCCCCTCGGGCGGCACACAAACCCTCGAGGCGGTTCAAAAGGAGCTCAGTGGCCTCGCGGCTAACGGAACACCACTCGATCCGGCTAGGAGATGCCCCCGAGTCAGTTCAAGTCCCTAACAGCTCCGTACCCGATCGAGTCATCCCTCGGACGGCACACAAACCCCCGAGATGGTTCAAAAGGAGCTCACCGGCATCACGGCTAACGGGACACCATTCGGTCCAGCTAGAAGATGCCCCCAAGTCGGTTCAAGTCCCTAACAGCTCCGTACTCGGTCGAGTCGCCCCTCGGGCGGCATACAAATCCCCGAGACGGTTCAAAAGGAGCTCACCGGCATTGTGGCTAACGGGACACCACTCGGTCTGGCTAGGAGATGCCCCCGAGTCGGTTCAAGTTCCTAACAGCTTCGTACCCAGTCGAGTCGCCCCTCGGGCGGCACACAAACTCCCAAGGCGGTTCAAAAGGAGCTCACCGGCATCACGGCTAACGGGACACCACTCGGTCCGGCTAGAAGATGCCCCCGAGTCGGTTCAAGTCCCTAACAGCTTCATACCGGTCGAGTCGCCCCTCGGGCGGCACACAAACCCCCGAGACGGTTCTAAAGGAGCTCGTCGGCATCGCAGCCTATGAGACACCACTCGTCCCCAGCATGGAGGCGCCCCCAAGTTGGTTCAAGTCCCTAACAGCTTCGTACCCGATTGAGTCGCCCCTCGGGCGGCACACAAACCTACGAAGCGATTCTAAAGGAGCTCGCCGGCATTGCGGCCTATGAGACACCACTCGGCCCCGGCACGGAGGTGCCCCCGAGTCGGTTCAAGTCCCTAACAGCTCCATACCCGATCGAGTCGCCCTTCGGGCGGCACACAAACCTCCGAGGCGGTTCTAAAGGAGCTCGCCAGCATCGCAGCCTACGGGACACCACTCAGCCCTGGCACGAAGGTGCCCCTGAGGCGGTTAAGAACTAAAAGGTTTCATACCCGCCAAGTCACCCCTCGAGCGGCACACAAACCCCCAAGGTGGTTCTAAAAGAGCTCGCCGATCCTCACAATCTCCAAGTCTACCAAGTCGGCCCCGACCACCCCTGGTCGGCCCCACTCAGCCTCGACATCTCCATGGTTAGGCTGAATTGGCCCAGACCTTCCCCGGTCAAGCCCTACTCGGCCCCCGGCGTTTTCAAGCCGATCTCGGTGCTAAGTTGCCCTCGGGTCGTTCTAAGTACGTAGAATATTCGAACGCAGACGAATCTCCCTTCAAATGGCCTGCGACAGCTCAGGGCATCTTAAGTAACCTCCTACGCAACCGGCTTACACCTCGAAGACGCATCTCAACATTGGCCAATCTAACACAACGGTTCGGCCACGGCATTGTCAACATGCGCAACACTCAGAGTTAGGAACATCCCAAAAGAAAGGTCCCCTCTCACCAATAGGTATGGGGTCCGTCTTATCGTTAGTCGCACAATAAAGTATTCTTCCTAAAGGAAAGAAGGAACAGACGAGGCAAAACACAAAGGCATTTTTGCAAAAAGCTCTTCTTCATTAACAATGAAAATGAAGTACAAAATTCAGCCTGAGGCCGATTACAAGAATGAAGGAAAGAAAAACAGACGACAGGCCCTCAGGGTTTGCCCGGACCAGGCTTCTCCTCATCCTCCTCCTCTGCTGGCCCTCGTCGGACTCCCCGGGCTGGATTTCCTTAAGCTCGGAGCTGTCGATCTTGAGAGTCGCGAACACTTTGACCTTGCACATCTCGAAGCCCTTGACGTAAGCATCGAGGCTGGCCTCAAGGACTTCCTTTGCGAACTCCGGCGAGGCCTTATAGTTGCAGACGACCTACCCTGCCTCGGCCTCAGCTCGCTGTGCCCTGGCCTTAGCCTCCTAGGCTTGCGCCCCGGCCTCTCTGGCTCGGCCCTCGGCTTCTTTGGCTCGTGCGTTGGCCTCATCTGCATAGGCCACAGCCCCAGCCTTCTCATGGCCCGCCTCAACCGCCACCTTCTCCGCAGCAGTTGCTCTCTCCGCAGCAGCCTGAGCCTCATTTTGTGCCGCCCTGGCCTCCTCCTCGGCGCATTGAAGCTGGCAGACTAGCTCTTCATTATGTGCCACGGAGGCCTTCAGCCGATCCAAGACCAGCTCCAATTTGGCCTCGGCTACGGATGCTCGGCCACTCTCGGCTTCGGCCTGGCATTCTGCCTCCCTTATTTGGCCGCCCAGGTTCTCCTCCCGGGCCTTGGCCTCCTGATGAAGTCTAGCAAGGCTCTGGTACTGCATCATGCTCTCCTTCTTGTACCTATCAGCCCGTGCCATAGCCTTTGTGAGCACGTCCGAAGAGTGGACCACCGCCTCACGAAGACCGATTGCGCCATTGGCCATCTGCAGCAAGAGGAACATGTTAACCATAAAAGATTGGAGCATCAAAAGGCACATCTGGAAATAGAGAGAACTCAGAAGATTACCTGGACAATGACAACCATCACCATATCCAGAAGCACGGAGTGGCTCAATCCCCGCATCTCCTCCTCGGACTCGGCAGTCCGAACTCTCGATAGAAGACGGGTGGCTTCCCCGGCGTTCGTCATTGAGTTGAGCCTAGGCGCCGGCCATGCCGGCCCCTCCTGCGGACCCTCAACCCGAGGACGAGTCGGGTGGCGCACCAACCATTGGGATGAGTTCTCCGGCCCATCCCTCTACTCCCTAGTCGCCTCTGCCCTAGCATTGGATTTCTTGGCGACTGGCTCCCTCTCTCCGGCAATTGGGGGAGCCCTCTCCGTCTTCGGCTTGGCGACAGCCGGAGGACTGGCAGCGACTGTAACTTGCCCCGCCTCAGGCACATCAGCGGCGGTAGGGGCTTCCTCTTCAAGATCCACGATCACCACAGCTACTTCAGTAGTGACCAAAATCTCTCCTTCTTCTACTCCGGTCCCGGCCGGCCTCGGGACCACTCTTCCAACCGACATTTCCTCGGCCGGCTTCTCCGCGGGCATTGGAGCCTTGGGGACTTCAGCGGCTTGGGTCGGCCCGGCCTGCTCCCCTCTTCAAGCCTTCTTCGCCGGCCTTGATGCTTCCCCAGTCGCCGGCCTCTTTTGTTTCAAGGTAGCTTTAAATGCACCGGCGGAAAACTTTATCGCTGCATCCAAAAACGAGAAGCGTTAGCAACAGAGTATAGCAGTTTTTCAGTCGAGACAGAAGGAATCGGACGTCATGCTCACCAACCGCCGGGGCCAACTCGGCTTCTACCAGGTTCTCCTTGGACAAGAGTTTCTTGTAACCAGGGATTTGGCAGTTGGACAATTGGGTGAAGAGTTCCCTTCTCTCTCCCCCACGGTGGCATTATCATTGGAGCTGGTTTCCGGCTCCATCCAATCGGTCCTCACCCCCTCGAGATGGGCAAAAAGGAAGCGGGATTTCCATCCCCTAATTTTGGACGGGAGACCTAAGGGGAAGGCCCTACCCGGCCTGGCGGTGAAAGCCCACCAGGCCCCCTCACCTTAGCGGCGAAGCTTGTAGAAAGCCCGGAACAGTGACAACCCTGGCCGGGCCTCCTGAAAGTAGCAAAGAATGACAAATTCGAAGTCAACTGCGCCGGCGCTAATCTATACCATCTAAAAGGTTCAGAAAAAAAGGGTGGAAAGGAAGGCGCAATCCACACCGGAAGAACTCCTCGTATAGAGCGACCCGACCAGGGTAGGCGAAAGTCACTCTATCTTCGAGCTCCGGTGTGGACAGGCAGATGAAGCTGGGGACCATGTACTTAGCCCTAATGGCCTCTACGTCTTCGAGGGTCACGATTGAGGCCACTTCGGACGGACCTGCCGGATCAGAACTCACCGTCGGAGGTTGTCCTGGACGGCGGGAGGACACAGGAACTGCCTAATAGGGGAGGCTGAGGTGGATGGAGGCTTGGTCACCGTTGGTCGATCGCGAATGACGATCCCACCCACCGAACGAGGAACCTGACGGGCTAAGGAGGTTTGATTTTCACTATCAGAATGGGAAGATTCAACTATAGGCCTCTTACCCTCCCTAATGGCACGACGGTTCATGGATGAAAAGGAAAGATGAAACTAACCTGGAAATCAAAGGGAATTTGGAGACAAAAGGGCTCAAGTCGCAGAAGAACTCAGGAGAAGGAAAGCTGGAAGAAAACAATGGAAATGTAAAAACTTTCCTCAGGCCCTTGGGGTGCTTTTATACCCCCATCTCCGAACGACGATAATCGAGGCCCCGCCACGTGGCGCTCTCCTATTGCGCCATCAGTTGTCCGCCGGAAATCTCACCTGCGCCCGAGACGTGCCGCCTCAATTCACCCCAAGGAGCGTGATCCCCAACCAATCGCGGGGCATAGAAAACGGAGAAGCAATGATAGCCTTTACCTTTTTCCATTCCCCTAATAGGCTTCCTCTTCGAGGCGTCCGGCGCTAGCGTCAGCTCCCACCTACCGCATGATTATGGAAGATTTTCGAAGCGACACTGCCTCGGGACGATGTGCCAGCTCACCAAGCTATTAAAAGCGCACTAAAGAGCAATCATTTTTTGAATTTTCGCGCCCCTCTCGCCCAAAGGGCAGCGGGCGCGTGGCCCTTCGCGCTCAGGGGTGGGGGGGCATATGATGTGGCTGACGTAGCTACGAGGGCAATTATGGTAAAATCAAAATCTTAAGGCGGCCCTGCCCCAGCATCTCCAAGTCGGCCAAGTTGGCTCCGACCTTCTCTGGTCAGCCCCGCTCGGCCCCGGCATCTCCAAGTCGGCCAAGTCGGCCCCGACCTTCCCTGGTCGGCCCCGCTTGGCCCCGACATCTTCAAGTCAGCCAAGTCGGCTCCGACCTTCCCTAGTTGGCCCCGCTCAGCCCCGGCATCTTCAAGTTGGTCAAGTCGGCCCCGACCTTCCCTGGTCGGCCCTGCTTGGCCCCGACATCTCCAAGTCTGCCCCGACCTTCCCTGGTCGGCCCTGCTCGGCCCCAGCATCTTCGAGTCGGCCAAGTCAGCCCCGACCTTCCCTGGTCGGCCCCGCTCGGCCCCGGCTTCTCCGAGTCGGCCAAGTTGGCCCTGACCTTCCCTGATCGGCCCCGCTCGGCCCCGGCATCTCCAAGTCGGCCAAGTTGGCCCCGACCTTCCCTGGTCGGCCCCGCCCCGGCATCTTTAGGTCGGCCGAGTCGGCCCTGCTTGGCCTCAGCGCCCTCTAGAGGGTCAAGGTTGTCTCAAGTCGGCCCCAGAATGGTCCTGGCTATTCACGCCGCCGTCCTTCTGACCCGCGCCGCCTGGCATCCCCAGGCCCAACTACCCACAGGTCACGCCGCTGATGGGACTGGACCTAACTACCTGTCAGCCCCACTAACTGATGGGATGTAGCTCACCAACCGCCGTTTTTTCCTCTCCGATGGGACAGGACCCACCAACCAGCCCAAGTTCACGCAGCCCCACAAACCCCGCGGACATTCCTTTCTTACGGAACTCCACGTGGATATGCAGGTGTCAACCCCCTATAAAAGGGTAAGTCCACTCAGGAATAAGGTACGCAAACTCATATACTCGCTACCCTGATACTCAGAAAGGGACTTCCCTCTTTCGGAGGACTCATTTTTTCTCCCCAGAGCTCGTCTGAGCTCTGCCTTAGCTGTGACCCCGGTTACTGACTTGAGCGTCAGAGGGTCCCCACCGGAGCACCCCTCCGATCTTGGGACTTTTTGCAGGCCATCCGATCAGGCGTGAGATCATGGATTAAGCAGCTCTCTTCTCCCGGCGTTCAAGACCAGCGATCAGGCGTCATCAAGAGATGTTATCATAAGTTTCTTTTTTGAAATATCTGTACATTTCATTCAATTGCAATAATGTCACATTAGTTAAAGTTTTGTATTATTTACAATGACAGCATAAATGAACGGAATGTTAAAAGGGCTGCTGATGGTTCTGTTATCTGAAGTCTCACAAAGCATTAGAAGGCTGTCTTTCAGATCTGTCTGATTCTAATCAGAGAGAAATCAAGATGTTCTTTGACTTTATTCCTTGTTGAGGTGTCTGTGTTGTTGAAGATGGGAATGTGAGAAATGAAACAGTGAATTCTGTATCATAGATACCTAACGTGATAATAAATTTTTGGGAAACATAATGCAACTCGAAAGTCAATTGGATTCTTGTGGGTGGAAATTATTTAACAGAAGTCCTTTGCCTTTTAATTTGCTGAAATGTTGCATCCAGATTTCATTGCTGGGAATCAGTTAGGTAACACAAAACTGATTTGAAATAACTAATGAAAACTAATATTTGCTTGTTAGCTTGAATTACTGTGGTTTATTATCTAGTTACTTATTTGCTTTTGTCTGTCTTAGCTATTGTTGTAGTGCGATTCAACCACAGCGGTTTGGTTTCCCGCGACAAGGTTGCGAGCATCTTGAGACAATAACCGACTTTTTCCAGCATCTTTGATGTAAAATACTTGTTCCGAAAAGGGAAACTAGGGGTATTTTCGTCAGTCAGGTAATTCATTGCCTATGAAGATGGATGGTGATGTGGCTGACGTAGCCACGAGAGCAATTATGGCAAAATCCAAATCTTAAGGCGGCCCCGCCCCGGCATCTCCATGTCAGCCAAGTCGGCTCCGACCTTTCCTGGTCGGCCCCGGCATCTTCAAGTCAGCCAAGTCAGCCCCGACCTTCCCTGGTCGGCCCCGCTCAGCCCCAGCATCTCCGAGTCGGCCAAGTCGGCCCCGGCATCTCCGAGTCGGCCAAGTCGGCCCCGACCTTCCCTGGTCAGCCCCGCTCGGCCCCGGCATCTTCAAGTTGGCCGAGTCAGCCCCGACCTTCCATGGCCGGCCCCGCTCTGGCATCTTCAGGTCAACCGAGTTGGCCCTGCTCGGCCTCGGCACCCTCTGGGGGGTCAAGGCTGTCTCAGGTTGGCCCCAGAATGGTCCTAGCCGTTCGCACCGCCGTACTTCTGATGCGCGCCGCCTGGCATCCCCAGGCCCAACTACCCACTGGCCACGTCACTGATGGGACTGGACCTAACTACCTGTCAGCCCCACTGACCGATAGGACGTAACTCACCAACCGCCGTTTTCCCCTCTCCGATGGGACAAAACCCACCAACCAGCCCAAATTCATGCAACCCCACAAACCCCGCGGACATTCCTTCCTTACGGAACTTCACGTGGTTGTGCAGATGTCAACCCCCTATAAAAGGGTAAGTCCACTCAGAAACAAGGTACGCAAACTCATACACTCGCTACCTTGATACTCAGAAAGGGACTCCCCTCTTCCTGAGGACTCATTTCTTCTCCCCGGAGATTGTTGGAGCTCTTCCTCAGCTGTGACCCCGATTACTGACTTGAACATTGGAGGGTCCCCACTGGAGCATCCCTCCGATCTTGGGACTTTTTGCAGGCCATCCGATCAGGCGTGGGATCACAGATTAAGCGGCTCTCTTCTCCCGATGTTCGAGACCAGTGATCAGGCGTCATCAGATTGGCACGCCAGGAAGGGGGATGAGGCAAGCAAAGAAAGCCCAAACCCTACAGTATACTTCTCTTTTCTCTCCCTCTCCCAACAATGGTGATGACACGAGCTCAGGATGCCTCAGTCAGCCACCCCGGGGGCATCTTCCCCGACTAAGCAGCAGGAGACCAACCTACCTGTGGCTGATCCTCCTGTCATTCCCCCTCATCCAGAAGCGGTTGCCCCGGCTGCGGAGCAGCTGGCAACCCTTACTCGGCAAGTTCAGACCCTCACCACCATGGTTCACAGACTTCAGCAGCAGCAGTCCGTGGCCACCCAACATCAGACTGCTCCCCCTACAAGTCAACAATCTGCAAGGGGAGGTTCTCCTCAACGAGAGGTCGGTCGTCGCCGAGCTTCTCCAAGGAAGCCCCGCTGTGAGTCCCTCAAGCGGCCGCAATCTCCAGATTGTGGCCCGAGTAAGTTTCCTCTAGAGCCGCACCGCCAGGAGGAACCAAAGCGGAAATCTCATCTTCGGCGCCCTTCTCCTTCTTCTTCATCTTCCTCTTCTTCATCCTCCGAGCCATCTCGGAGGGCCCCAACAATCAACCGCTAGGTAGAGGAGCACCTGGATGAGTACAACTGGCGACTAGATGAGCTCGCCAGGAAGATCAACAACCAACTGAAGGAGGAGTATGACACCCATCCTCCTTACACTCGCCGGATATTGGAGGAGCCCGTCCCCTCTAGATTCCGATTCCCCCAGATAGATCCGTACGACGGTATGACGGATCCTCTCGACCACCTCGAGAGCTACAAGGCCATGATGCATGTCTAGAGTGAGTCAGACACCCTTCTCTGCAAAGCCTTCCCTGCTACTCTACAGAAGGCTGCTCGCGCATGGCACTCGCGCCTATCCCCCCATAGCATCGACTCCTTTCGGGAGCTGGAAAAGGCCTTTCTGGCACATTTTGATGCTTGCCGGCGAATCCCGAGGGTCGCGGACAGCCTCTTCTCTGTGCGCCAAAAGGAGGGGGAATCGCTGCGGGACTTCGTGTCCTGGTTCAAAACCACCGCCCTTGAAGTCTACCATCTAGACGATGCAGTGGCAACACTGGCGCTGAATCGGGGACTCCTCCCATCCCGCTTCACCTTTTCTCTGGACAAGAAGCCCCGGGTTCCTACTCCGACCTTCTCCTCTAAGCTCAGAAGTACATCCGCGCGGATGAGGCTAACCTCACCCACTGGGAATCATCAAGGAGCTCCAACCGCAAGCCTGATCGCCCGAGCCGAGCAGGCCCTCTCGCCACCGGCGGCCTGACCCACCTCGCCGACCCAACAACAGGCGTCAAAGCCCCGTCCCTGACGAGAGAAAGCTCACGCCTCTCCTCGCCCCTCGATCCCACATCCTGATGGAAATCGAGGGCGAGCCTTATCTCTAGCGCCCTCCTCCTATGAAGAAAGGTCCTTCCCGCGACAAGAGCCGTTACTGCCGATTCCATCGAGATTACAACCACGACACCGACAGCTGCTACAGCCTAAAGCGGGCCATCAAGAAACTCATCCAGCGGGGCTACCTCAGCAAATATGTCCAGAAGGGGCCACAACTGCTGCCGGCACTCATGGGACCCCCACCTGCTCAAGCCGCTGTCGACAACACCCCCACGGAGCGGATAGTTGGAATGGTATCCTGGGGAGCGGCTTCTGCATCTAAACGACCAAGAGGGGAAGAGGCGCCGGGTAATGTAGTTCTTGGGGGGATCGGCAAACATTGAGAATGTAAACAATGAAGGCATCGCCGTCTCCATGACGATCGCCAAGCACCCTGTAAAAAGAATATTGGTTGATAATGGCAGCTCAGCTGACATCCTTACTTATGACGCTTTTGTTCGGATGGGATTGTCTCTAGACTCTCTTCAGCCTGTAGCAACCCCTTTGGTCAGATTCACTGGAGATCGGTAAGGGTTGAGGGTGAGATATCCTTGCCTATGATAGCAGGAACACCACCATGCCAAAGCATAGTGATCATGAAGTTCTTGGTTATGCAGGTCCCCTTGGCATACAACGCCATTCTCGGGCACCCAGGCTTAAATTTATTGGATGCAGTTATCTCCACCCGATGCCTGCTGGTGCAGTTCCCTACTAACGGAGGAGTTGGGGAGATGAAAGGCGAGATCGGCTCAGTTCTGCCCTGCTATCACACGGCGTCAATCCCCTTGGAGGCCAAGCCGGTCCCAGAAGCACCTGACCCCAGGGAGTCTAACAGGAGAGGGGAGCCGGCCGAGCACCTCCTGGCCTTTCCCCTCGGGGACGATCCAGCAAGGACCGTGTGCATCAGCAGACTCCTCCCCTCAGAAGATCGCGATCGCCTCCTAACCTTCTTGCGGGCCAACTTAGACGTTTTCGCTTGGTCAGCATCTGACATGCCCGGCATTCCTTCAGAAGTAATCACCCACAAGCTCAACATCGATCCGAAGCACCATCCAATCCGCTAGAGGAAGAGGAGCTTCGCTCCCGAACGACAAAGGGCCATCGATGAGGAGGTTAACAAACTGCTCAGTGCCGGCCACATCCGAGAAGCGCATTACCCTAACTGGCTGGCCAATATGGTCATGGTACGAAAGGCAAACGGGAGCTGAAGAATTTGCATCAACTTCACCGACCTCAACAAGGCATGTCCGAAAGACAGTTTTCCCTGGCCAAGAATAGACCAGCTGGTAGATTTCACCTTCGGCCATGAGCTCCTCAGCTTCATGGATGCCTTCTCCGGATACAATCAGATAAGGATGGACCCCAGTGATGAAGAGCATACATCCTTTGTGACAGAAAGGGGGATTTATTGCTACAAAGTGATGCCTTTCGGTCTCAATAACGGGGGCGACCTACCAAAGATTGATGAACAGGGTGTTTCAGGATCAGCTAGGTCGGAACATGGAAGTCTACATGGATGACATGCTGACCAAGAGCATCCGCGCTTCTGATCATGTTTCTGATCTAGAGGAAACTTTCAGCAACCTCCGCCGCTTCCAGGTCAAGCTGAATCCCAAGAAATGCGCCTTTGGGGTCACGGCATGCAAGTTCCTAGGTTTTATGGTGACTCAGCGGGGGATCGAAGCAAACCCAGAGAAGATCAGCGCCATCCTCGACATGAAGCCACCATCCAGCAAGAAGGAGGTGCAGCGGTTAACGGGGAGGGTGGCAGCTCTATGTCGTTTCCTCTTCAAATCGGTCGAGAGGTGCTTGTCCTTCTTCAAGGCCCTGCAGAAAGTAAACAGCTTCGAGTGGACAGACGACTGCTAGAAAGCCTTCAATGGCCTGAAGGCGTTTATGTCTTCTCCTCTGCTCCTGTCCAAGCCAAGAGACGGGGAAAGTCTCTTCCTATACCTAGCTGCTTCTTTAGAGGCCGTTAGCTCAGTCTTGGTGCGTCTCGATGCTAACGGAACTCAGAGGCCAGTCTATTGTGTGAGCAAGCTGCTCCACGATGCGAAGGTCAGGTACTCCAAGATAGAAAAGATCATCTTCGCCCTGGTCGTCTCTGCCCGACGTCTCTGCCCATATTTTCAAGCCTATCCTATTGTGGTGCTGACGGACCAGCCTCTCCGAGCCATCCTAGCCCGTCCAGACACCTCAGGCCAACTCACCAAGTGGGCCATCAAGCTAGGGGAGTTCGACCTCTCCTTCCAAGCACGGCCGGCTCTGAAGTCCCAAGTTCTAGCCGATTTCCTGGTTGAGTGCACTTGGGCGGATGAGGAGACCAAGGAGGTTACCATGGAGCGGCCCGAGCCTGAGCCAAGCAACAATGGAGAAACCTGGATCCTCCATGTGGATGGTGCATCAAACTCTCAAGGAAGGGGAGCCGGCCTCATTCTTGCCGGGCCGGGTGGAGAGAGAGTGGAATGCGCCCTGCAGTTTCTATTCAAAGCCACCAACAATCAGGCCGAGTATGAAGCTTTGCAGGATTAAGGCTAGTCCAGGAGTTGGGAATAAGGTGTCTCAGAGCTTTTACTAACTCATAACTCATCTTTGGGAAAATCAATGGAGTGTACGAGGCGCGTGACCCTGCTATGACTCAATACCTGGGCAAGGTTCGGCTCTTGGTCTCCCCGTTAGCTTATTTCAGCATCAGTTACATTCCTCGAAGTGAGAATGCCAAGGCCGACATCCTCTCCTGTTTAGCTACCTTCGCCGACGGCATTGCAAGAGACGCTTACGTTGAGTACTTAGAAAGGCCCAGCATAGAAGATGGCGAGGAAGTCCTCCCGCTCACCCAAGAGCCTACATGGATGGATGCCTACATCCGCTATCTCACTGACGGCACCCTCCCTAATGATCGCAATGAAGCCAAGCTGCTTAAGGGGAGGGCTTCCAAATTCGTCCTCCTAGACGGACGTCTATACCGGAGGTCATTCTCTTACCCCTCGCTTAGATGTGTAGGACCTATCGACGCCGACTACATCCTTAGAGAAATCCATGAAGGCATATGCGAAAACCACCTAGGGGCAGGTCCCTGACCCAGAAGGCCCTTCGGCAGGGATACTTCTGGCTTACCATGAGGGAGGACGCTGCCAAACTAGTTCAGAAGTGCAATGGTTGCCAGCGCCATGCACACATCCAACACCAACCGTCTACCCTCTCAATCCGCTCTCAGCCCCCTGGCCCTTCGCCCAGTGAGGAATGGACATCCTTGGGCTATTCCCTCCAGCTTCGGGATAGCGGAGATTCCTGCTAGTAGCCATCGACTATTTCACCAAGTGGGTTGAGATCGAGGCGCTGGCTAAGATCACCGAGAGTAAAGTCAAAGCCTTCTTCTGAAAGTCGATTATATGCCGCTTTGGCCTACTGCGCACCCTCGTCACAGACAACGGTCGCCAGTTCAACAATGAAGCATTCAAGACTTTCTGTGGTGAGCTAGGCATTCACCATTGATTCACCTCTGTCGGCCACCCCCAGACCAACGGGAAGGCCGAGGTCATGAACCGCACCATTCTCAGAGGGCTTAGAACTCGGCTAGATGGATCAAAAGGTCGATGTATGGAGGAACTCCCCAGTGTGATATAGGCTTACCATACGACCCCCAGAGCCCCGACAGGCGAGACCCCTTTCAGTCTCGTCTTCAGATCCGAAGCCATCATCCCTGTTGAGATCGGACTGCCCAGTCCGTGCGTGGAGTCCTTCAACGAGGAAGATAATTCTATATTGATACAAGCCAACTTAGACTTTATCGACGAAGCACATGACCGGGCAAGGCTGCGTATGGTGACTTTCCGTCAGCAGGCAGCCAAGTACTACAATGCCCGAGTTCGTCCCAAGGTCTTTTGCCATGGAGATCTGGTTTTAAGAAAGGCTGAGGTATCTAAGCCTACGGAGGGGGGCAAACTTCCCCCAACTGGGAGGGTCCTTATCGTATCACAAAGACACTCCACCGGAGGGCATACATACTAGAAGAGCTAAACGGACAATCCATTTCGCGTACCTGGAACATGGATAATCTCTACCGATATTATCAATGATGTACCCCCCAAAACACGAGCAATAAAAGGGTCCCTTCCAATGCCACAACCCGCTCTCCCTTGCATTCGAGGACCAGATCTCGCTAAAGGAGCTCACTGGTATCGCGGCTAACGAGACACCACTCGATCCAGCTTGAAGATGCCCCCGAGTCAGTTCAAGTCCCTAACAGCTCTGTATCCGGTCGAGTCACCCCTCGGGCGGCACACAAACCCCCGAAGTGGTTCTAAAGGAGCTCACCGGCATCGTGGCTAACGGGACACCACTTGGTCTAGCTTGGAGACACCCTCGAGTCAGTTCAAGTCCCTAACAGCTCCGTACCCGATCGAGTCGCCCCTCGGGCAGCACACAAATCCCCGAGGTGGTTCTAAAGGAGGGCATCGGCATCGTGGCTAACGGAACATCACTCGGTCTAGCTTGGAGACGCCCCCGAGTTGGTTCAAGTCCCTAACAGCTCCATACCCGATCGAGACGCCCCTCGAGCAGCACAAAAATCCCCGAGATGGTTCTAAAGGAGCTCACCGGCATCGCGGCTAACGGGACACCACTCGGTCTGGCTTGGAGACGCCCCGAGTTGGTTCAAGTCCCTAAAAGCTTTGTACCCGGTTGAGTCGCCACTCGGGCGGCACAAAAACCCTCGAGGTGGTTCTAAAGGAGCTCACCGGCATCGCGGCTAACGGGGCACCACTCGGTCCGACTTAGAGATGCCCCCAAGTCGGTTCAAGTCCCTAATAGCTCCGTACCCGATCGAGTCACCCCTCAGGCGGCACATAAACCCCCAAGATGGTTCTAAAGGAGCTCACCGGCATTGCGGCTAATGGGACACCACTCGGTCCGGCTTGGAGATGCCCCCGAGTCGGTTCAAGTCCCTAATAGCTCCGTACCTGATCGAGTCACCCCTCAGGCAGCACACAAACCCCCGAGGTGGTTCTAAAGGAGCTCATCGGCATCGCGGCTAACGGGACACCACTCGGTCCGGCTTGGAGATGCCCCTGAGTCAGTTCAAGTCTCTAACAGCTCTGTATCCGGTCGAGTCACCCCTCGGGTGGTACACAAACCCCCGGGGTGGTTCTAAAGGAGCTCGCCGGCATCGCGGCCTATGGGACACCACTCGGCCCTGGCACGGAGGTGCCCTGAGGCGGTTAAGACCCTAAAGGCTCCATACCGCCGAGTTGCCCCTCAGGCGGCGCACAAATCTCCGAGATGGTTCAAAAGGAGCTCGCCAGCATTGCGGCCTACGTGATACCCTCGGCCCTGGCACAGAGGTGCCCCCGAGGTGGTTAAGACCCTAAAGGCTCCGCACCCGCTGAGTCGCCCCCCGGGCGGCGCACAAACCCCCGAGGTGATTCTAAAAGAGCTCGCCAACCCTCACAATCTCCAAGTCTGCCGAGTCAGCCCCGACCACCCCTGGTCGGCCCCACTCGGCCTCGATATCTCCAAGATTAGGCTGAGTCGGCTCAGACCTTCCCAGTCAAGCCCCACTCAGCCCCCGGCATTTTTAAGCCGATCTCGGCGCTAAGTTGCCCTCGGATCATTCTAAGTCCTTAGAATATTCGAGCGCAACAAATCTCCCTTCAAACGGCCTGCGACAACTCAAGGCATCCTAGGTAATCTCCTACGCGGCCGGCTTTCACTTTGAAGATGCATCTCAACATTGGCCAACCTAATACAACGGTTTGGCCACGGCATTATCAACGTGCGCAACACTCAGAGTAAAGGGGCATCTCAGAAGAAAGGCCCTCTCTCGTCAACAGGTACGGGACCCGTTTTATTGCTAGTCACACAACAAAACATTCAGCCCAGAGGAAAGAAGAAATGAGCAAGACAAAGGACAAAAGCGTCTTCACAAAAAGTTCTTCTTCATTGATAATGAAATTGAAGTACAAAATTTGGGCCCAAGGCTGGTTACAAAAAGAAAAGGAAAAAGAAACAACAACTTTTCAGGGCTCGTTTGGGCCCGGCTCTCCCTTGTCGTCCCCTTCCTCCGCCGACTCCTCGTCAGATTCCCCAGGCCGGATTCCCTCGAGCTCGGCAATGTCAATTTTAAGAGCCGCGGACACCTTAGTCTTGCACATCTCGAAGCCCTTGACGTAAGCATCGAGGCTGGCCTCAAGGACCTCCTTCCCAAACTCCGGCGAGGATTTGTAGTTGGAGATGGCCTGCTCTGCCTCAGCCTCGGCTCTCTGTGCCCTGGCCTTGGCCTCCTGGACTTGCGCCACGGCCTCCCTGGCTCAGCCCTTGGCTTCTTCGGCTCGAGCGTTGGCCTCGTCCGCATAGGCCACAGCCCCAGCCTTCTCATGGCCCACCTCAATCGCCGCCTTCTCCGCAGTGGCAGCTCTCTCTGCGGCGGCCCAGGCCTCATCTCTCGCCGCTCCGACCTCCCTCTCGGCGCATTGAAGCTGACGGACCAGCTCCTCATTCTGTGCCACGGTGGTCTTTAGTCGGTCCGAGACCAGCTCCAATTTGGCCTCGGCCGCGGATGCCCGACCGCTCTCGGCTTCGGCCCGACATTCCGCCTCCCTTATTAGGCCGCCCAGGTTCTCCTCCCGGGCCTTGGCCTCCTGGTGAAGTCGAGCAAGGCTCTGGGACTACGCCATGCTCTCCTTCTTGTACTTGTCGGCCCGCACCATGGCCCTTGTGAGCGCGTCCAAAGAATGGGCCACCACCTTACGAAGGCCGATCGCACTGTTGGCCATCTGCAGCAAGGGGAATATGTTAACCTTAAAAGATTGGAGCATCAAAAGACACGTCCGGAAACAGAGAGAACTCAGAAGGTTACCTGGACAATAGCAACCATCACCATATCCAGGAGCGCGGAGTAGCTCAATCCCCGCGTCTCCTCTTCGGACTCGGCAGTCCGGACTCTTGATAGAAGATGGGCGGCCTGCATGGCATCCGCCATTGAATTGAGCCTAGGGGCCGGCCGTGTCGGCCCCTCCTGCGGACCTTCGACCCGAGGACGGGTCGGGTGGCGCACCAACCGCTGGAATGAGCTCTCCGGACCATCCCTCTACTCCCTGGTCACCTCCCGCCCGGCATTGGATTTCTTGGCAGCTAGCTCCCTCTCTCGGCAGTTGGGGGAGCCCTCTCCGTCTCTGGCTTGGCGGTAGCCGAAGGGCTGACGACAACTCTGACCCGCCCCACCTCGGGCACGTCGGCGGCGACAGGAGCTTCCTCCTCAAGATCCACAACCACCACGGCGGCCTGGTGGTGGCTGGAATCTCTCCCTCCTCTATCTCGGTCCCGGCCGGCCTCAGGACCACTTCTCCAGCCGGCGCTTCCTTAGCCGGCTCCTCTGTAGGCGTTGGAGCCTTGAGGACCTCAGTGGCTTGGGTCGGCCCAGCTCGCTCCCCTCTTTGGGCCTTCTTCGTCGGTCTTGACGTTTTCCCGGCAGACGACCTCTTCTGCTTCAAGGCGGCCTCAAACGCACTGGTGGAGAACTTCATCGCTGCATCCAAAAACAAGAAGTGTTAGCGATAGCATATAGCAATCCTCTGGTCGAGACAGAAGGAATCAGGCGTCGTGCTCACGACCATCGGGGCCAACTCGGCTTCTATCAGGTTCTCCTCGGACAGGAGTTCCTTGTAGCCAGGAATTTGGCAGTTGGACAACTGGGTGAAGAGTTCCCTATCTCTCTCCCCCACGGTGGCATTATCATTGGAGCTGGTGTCCGGCTCCACCCAGTCGGTCCTCACCCCCTCGACATGAGCAAAAAGGAAGCGGGATTTTCATCCCTTAATCTTGGACGGAAGACCTAGGAGGAAGGCCCTACCCGGCCTGGTGGTGAAAGCCCACCAGGCCCACTCACCTTGGTGGCGAAGTTTATAAAACGCCCGGAACAGTGATAACCCCGACCGGGCCTCCTAAAAATAGCAGAGAATAACAAAGGCACAGATGATCCTAATCAAGTTCGGAGTCAACTACGCCGGCACTAGCCTATACCTATCTAAAAGGTTCAGGAAAAAGGGATGGAGAGGAAGGCACAACCCGCACCAAAAAAATTCCTCATACAGAGCGACCCGATCGGGGTAGGTGGAGGTCACTCTATCTTCGGGCCCCGACGCGGACAGATGAATGAAGCTGGGGACCATGTACTTAATTCTAATGGCCTCTACGTTTTATGAGGTCATGGTTGAGGCCACTCTGGACGGACCTGCTGGATCAGAACTCACCGCCGGAGGTTGTCCTGGACGGAGGGAGGACACAGGAACAGCCCTAATAAGGGAGGCTGAGGCGGACGGAGGCCTGGTCACCGATGGTCGACTGTGGATGGTGATTCCGCCTACCGGACGAGGAACCTGACGGGCTAAGGAGGTTTGGTCTTCACTATTGAAATGGGAAGATTCAACTACAGGCCTTTTACCCTCCCTAATGGCACGATGGTCCATGGATGAAAAGGAAAGATAAAACTAACCTGGAAATCAAAGGGAATTTGGAGACAAAAGGGCTCAAGTCGCAGAAGAACTCAGGAGAAGGAAAGCTGAAAGAAAACAATGGCAGTGTAAAAGCTTTCCTCAGGCCCTTGGGGCGCTTTTATACCCCCATCCCCGAGCGACAATAATCGAGGCCCTACCATGTGGCGCTCTCCTATTATGCCACAAGCTGTCCGCCGGAAATCTTGCCTGCACCCAGGCGTGCCACCTCGATTCACCCCAAGGAGCGTGATCACCGACCAATCGTGGGGCATAGAAAACGGAGAAACAATGATGGCCTTTACCTTTTTCCATTCCCCCAATAGGCTTCCTCTTCGAGGCGTCCGGTGCTAGCGTCAGCTCCCACCTACCGCATGATTACGGAAGATTTTCGAAGCGCCACTGCCTTGGGACAAAGCGCCATCTCACCAAGCTATTAAAAGCGTACTAAAAAGCAATCATTTTTTGAATTTTCGTGCCCTTCTCACCCAAAGGGCAGCAGGCGCGTGGCCCTTCGCGCTCAAGGACGGGGGGGCATCTGATGTGGCTGACGTAGCCACAAGGGCAATTATGGCAAAATCCAACTCCTAAGGCGGCCCCGCCCCGGCATCTCCATGTTAGCCAAGTCGGCCCCGACCTTCCTTGGTCGGCCCCGGCATCTCCAAGTCGGCCAAGCCGGCCCCGACCTTTCCTGGTCGGCCCCGCTCGGCCCCGGGATCTCCAAGTCGGCCAAGTCGGCCCCGACCTTCCCTAGTCGGCCCTGCTTGGCCCCGACATCTTCAAGTCAGCCCCGACCTTCCCTGGTCAGCCCTGTTGGCCCCGGCATCTCCGAGTCGACCAAGTCGGCCCCGACCTTCCCTGGTCGGCCTCGTTCGGCCCCGACATCTCCAAGTCGGCCAAGTCGGCCCCGACCTTCCCTGGTCGGCCCCGCTCGGCCCCGGCATTTCCAAGTCGGTCAAGTCGGCCCCGACCTTCCCTGGTCGGCCCCGCTCGGCCCCGGCATCTCCAAGTCGGCCAAGTCGGCCCCGACCTTCCCTGATCGGCATCGCTTGGCCCTGACATCTCCAAGTCAGCCAAGTCAGCCCCGACCTTCCCTGGTCGGCCTCGCTCGGCCCCGGCATCTCCAAGTCGGCCAAGTTGGCCCCAACCTTCCCTGGTCGGCCCCGCTCGGCCTCGGCATCTCCCAGTCGGCCGAATCGGCCCCGACCTTTCCTGATCGGCCCCGCTCGGCCCCGGCATCTCCGAGTCGGCCGAGTTGGCCCCGACCTTCCCTGGTCGGCCCCGCTCTGGCATTTTCAGGTCAACCGAGTTGGCCCTGCTCAGCCTCGGCGCCCTCCGGGAGGTCAAGGCTGTCTCAGGTCGGCCTCGGAACGGTCCTGGCTGTTCGCACCGCCGTCCTTCTGACGTGCACTGCCTAGCATCCCCAGGCCCAACTACCCACTAGCCATGCCGCTGATGGAACTGGACCTAACTACCTGTCAGCCCCACTGACCGATGGGACGTAGCTCACCAACCGCTGTTTTCCTCTCTCCGATGGGACAGAACACACCAACCAGCCCAAATTTACGCAACCCCATAAATTCCATGGATATTTCTTCCTTACAGAACTCCACATGGTTGTGCAGATGTCAACCCCCTAAAAAAGGGTAAGTCTACTCAGAAACAATGTACGCAAACTCATACACTCACTACCCTGATACTCAGAAAGGGACTCCCCTCTTTCTGAGGACTCATTTCTTCTCCTCGAAGCTCGTCGGAGCTCTTCCTCAGCTGTGACCTCGATTACTGACTTGAACGTCGGAGGGTCCCCATCGGAGCATCCCTCCGATCTTGAAACTTTTTGCAGGCCATCTGATCAGGCGTGGGATCGCAGATTAAGCGGCTCTCTTCTCTCGACGTTCGAGATCGGTGATCAGGCAGGCGTCATCAGATGGTGAAACTGTTTTAGTGTGTTCTGGTGGCATCTATAACCTCCAATTTTGAGCTGCTTAATTTTTCACTTTCCTTTTAATTCATGGTCAAAATTTTGTATACTTTTTGTTTTGGTTTTTATCTGAAGTTGAATGCGGAGAATTGCGTGAAATTCATCTTTGTTAGATCTGCTTGAAATGAGAGTTCGAGTCGTTTCTAATTCTCATATTCTATGGTGTCTGCAGCACTGGCAGCTGTTATGCAGACCCAAGGCTTCATCTACGTGGAGATGACGTGCCCATCTCTGCGGTCAGACTAGTTGGCAACAGTTGCTGTGGTCGATGACGACTAAAGTCTGGTCAGCAGGAAGAGAACTCGTAGCAGTAACATAGGGCTCAATTGAGAGTATAGTATTGATTTGAATGGGAGACGCAAGAAAAGGCGGTTGTAAGTTGCGATTGATCATTGGATGGTCCGTAGTATTGTAGCAACTTCTGCCTCCTACGTACGCAGACCCTCTGTTTTCCAATCTGTACATGTGCACTGAAACGGCATCGCTTATTTGAGTTGAACCTTACTGGTCTATGAACAATTAATTCATCTCTATCATCAAGCAGTTGTGCTGCTGAGCTTTTGATTCAGCAATGAGATTACTGGACCTCAGATGCAGATGTGAAGGTCTTATGAATAGCTTTTTGATGTTGTCTTTATTTATGGTTATATATATATATATATATATGTTATTGTGTTTCTTTGGGCTTGCTTGGGGCAGCTGTTGGGTTTCAATTGTTGAAAACAATTATCTCATATGACTACTGATTGGATTGAAAATATCTGCTGTTGGCTCTCTTAATAGCTGTCCAGAAGAGGGCGTGTTGTGTACAAAACCGGTTTTGTCTAAATATGTAGGGCATGGGGCCACAAGATCAAATTCTAGAGAAGAGCTTACTGTCACTGACCGAGGGGTCAGCGTACTAGCTTAAATGTAAATCAGCACCATGATCAATGACGTTTAAATTGAATTGAAATCAAAAATTATATATCTTAGAAATCTATTTTAATCTATCAAATGAAAACATATTGATCATTTCAATGTTATGATATAATATTTCAGTTTGATTTATCGCTTAGAAATATCTAAATAAGCTAAAATTTGATAGGTATATGTTTTAATATTTAGATCAATATCAATAACTTGGAATTGCAGATTGTATTGTTATAACTTTAATCATATATTTTTATTCCATTTTTTAATTTAATCAAAAAAAGATAATTTGTCAAGTGTAAGTTCGTAGACTATAATTTTTTTATAAAAAATTATTGATATACTTGAAATATTATAAAGAAGAATCTATCAAATTAAACTATGGATGTTAAACATAATTAAGTTAAAGTATGTTACAGGAGATGTGGGTTTTTTTTTTCTTGGTGCAGGTGGGTGATCACACTATTCTAGAGTAGGAGATGTGGTTTTTGACAATGGGTTAGTTTTAGTGAACTGCAGAAAAAAAAAAAAATTAGGGTGAAGGTTAAGTGTTTTAGCCGGATCAGGTTGGGCAGACCGCATATATAGTTTGTATTGGGTTTGAATATATTTTCATTATATGGATTAAGGTAGATTGGGTTTGGATTGAAAAAATATATATAAACTTAGATATGATTTGAATTTTAAGTTGGATCAAAATTTTGATTCCAACTTATTCATAAATCGTCAAAAATAAACGGGTTGGGACTGGATCGACTCATGGATAAACCACGGTATCAATATACAAACCAAAACAGGTAATTGATATCAGCGACAAAAAATGAAGGGTGTTACTGCGAAAATTCATTCTTTGGCTTGGAAGCGGTGCACGTCGGGATCCGGGTAGCGCTCTTCCGTCCGGGTAAACCTGCAAGGCAGTCCTCACACAGGAATCACAGGGGGTGGTCCTTGCAAAAGATCCTTCGATGCTCAAGTCAGTGAAGATTTTGAGCAAACAAATGAGAGAAGAAAGCTCCAGTAGAAGGATCTTCCTCCTTGAGATGATTTTTTAGAAGCAATGACTTTTGCTAGAGTTATTTTTTGGGCTTAGATTGCCTTCTAGAGTGTACATAGAGGGGTCCTGAGACTTGGTATTTGTACGCTGCCAAGGAGGTGAGCCGTTACCTAATTTTTTGGGCATATTTTAGGGAGTTGGCATCCGATAAGGCCGGATCTCAATAGTGATCGGCAGTTGATGAAGCCGACGGATGCTTTATCGAGAATTTGGAATTCCGTTGATAGTGTGGACATCAAAGTTCGAAAGAGGCTTCGATCTAATTCAGTATGGCTTTAATTCTTTCGTATGTCTTATAAATAGAGTAATAATTTTATTTCTTTAAATTTGAGTTATGCAATTAAAGTTGGTTTATTTCAATTTGGGTTCTTGAGTCCAAGTAGAGTCAAATTGGTTTGTTTTTAGTGAGTTTAATAGTTGGATAGAGGCATGGAATTAGGTTCAAGGTAAGCAAGTGAGCTTGAAGATTGAATGCATTCAACCACTCCAACAAATCAATCCAAGGTGGATGCCACTTCAGCAAGCATTGTTAGATGCCATATCAATCTTTTAGTGTACACCTCATCAAGCCAGATCACCACATGCCATGTCACCAAAGAGAATTCAAATTCAAAGGAGCCGCCCATTTTTCTCTTCTCTTTTTAAGCTTAGTTATAAGTTGTTTCAACCTTTCACCCTTATAGCTAGCTTAGGTTGCAACTTCCCATGAAAAGCTCCATGTAATTCCAATTTTTAAAAGTTCTTTGGAGGCTTATAAATACCACTCCAAGCTCTCTTGTAAAGATAATTGGTGATGAATGAAAGTTGAGTTTATTTTCTTCCATTTGTGTTGGAAAATGTCCTCCGAGAGGGAGTGGGTGAAAGGCCCTTAGCTACTGTTTATTTTCTTCAATTTGTGTTGGCAAATGTCCTCCGAGAGGGAGTAAGTGAGAGGCCCTTAGCTACTTCAAGAAAGTCATCTCCATGCCAAGATCCATTAGCCATTCTCCATTCCATTCTATCATCACATCCCATCTTCCAAGGTGCAAGAAGACTCCACAAAGAAGGCCGACCAAGCTACCTCAAATCCGCCAAGATCCTCAAAAATTCCAGGTTCCAAAGAAGGTCTTTTGTGACAAGAAATAGATACAGGAAGTCTTGTAACTAGAGGAATCTCCTTGTCATCCAAGAACTTCATCCTTGAGTGCAAACCTTTCAATCTTTAATATATTAATAGCCAGATACCCCTCTTTCAATATTTTTTGATCTAAAATATTAGAATAACTAAGCCCTAGCCTATGTGGTTTCTTAGCTACAAAGATCCTTTCTCTTACTATTTTGAAGGATTCTCCTCTAAGTCTAGTTTAACATGCAAATCCCTTCATGAAAATTTTTGCTCTTTTACATGAAAATGTAGCTTAGCTTCACTTCATTTTTCATTTAGTTATTACTATCTCCTTCTAAATTGTATCATTCCACTTCATCCCTCATCAAATTGGTATCAGAGCATGGTTGGTTAGGATGAAATTTTTAATTTTTGCTTGCTCGTTGAATTATCTAAATATTACAGTATATGATCTGGTGTTTTAATTGTTATAGCATATAGAACATTTAAAATTTTATGATTTTTGTTTTGATAGTTTTTTTATAATTCAAATTTTTTGAAATTTTCTCAGACATTATCTCAGGCTGTGGATTTTCTGCCAGCCGAAATAAGGCCTAAGAATAGGTTCTGTTCTATTTTTTTTTTTCTGACGTTACTAAGTTCCAGGAACTGCCCAACAAAGCAATAAATTTTAAATTTAATTTCCTTTCACCTGAAGTATCATCATTGGGTTAAAAGTGTTCTATAATTTTTTTTTGAATTTTCTGAATATGTAACATAACACTTCCCTGCCTCATTTTGGAGTTGCAACACACAAAAATTCTACACATAATTTTAGGATTCATATGAATGTTGCATACATCTCATGATAAATCAAGTTAAGGGTATCAATATGACATGGGGGCAACATTTCATCACCTGTCCTTAGCCGAAAACCATAATTCTACATAACGACCCTAGCCTTTAATTTAAAAAAATGATTAGACCCAAATTGCTCTAGTAAGGTAGGGACACCCACTGGTCGGGTTCAGACTAGTGTCGAGTTACTATGTCAATTACTCTGTGTGTGCTCCGTGCTTAGTGTCTAGAATGGTGGTTCAAGGGCTTGTGTGTTGGTTGTTGACCCAATTATTGATTTTGATGATTAATAAAGGAATTGAGTATATTTACTTGATTACTAATAGATTTGATAAGTGTTTCAGGACTTAAAAATATTTGATCGATATAAAGGTATTAAGAAACATGTTTTGAATCAATTGCAAATCATAAGTTTCAAAGTTTCAGGACCTGCAGTCGACACCTAGGAATGCTGGAGCCGACCCCATGGCCAGTCAAATATTCTTCTAATTTTTGATACAGTCTGGAGCCGACACCTAGAGTTTCGGAGCCGACACCCAGAGTTTCAGAGTCGACACTTACAGTGTCTGGAGCCGACTCCAATGCGGGGACAGAACGCTTATTTTTTTAGCATCTTGGAGCCGACACACACAGTCTTTCAGAGCCGACACCTGACGATGGCGAGCCGACACCTAACTTTTTTGGAGCCGATTCCTCGACGAACTCAGAACTTTCTATTTTTGGATAAACGACTTGGAGCCGACACCTGAAAAGTTGGAGCCGACTCCAACCTGTTTGGAAAAAAATTTTAAAATGCCAGATCAGCTCTAACGGTAATATTTCCTTTTTACCTAACTTCTAACGGATATATTTTGTTTCCAGGTACACTCCAACGGCTAGTTTCTTCCCAAAAACAGATTAAAGAAATCTATAAAAGGGGGAAGTGCGTTCGTTTGAAAACATAAAAAAAGAGGGAAAAACGGAAATAGAGTGAATATTCAAATCAAAAATCCGGGAAGTCTTGAGCCTGAAATCCAAGAGAGAAGTATTCAAACTCAAATCCTTCCACTCCAAAAAGCTCAAAGAGGAATCCAAGGCATTCAAACTTGAAAAATCGGAGGATTCTCAAAAAGGAAGAAGAAGCTCTTTTCTTGAAGATTTTCCAACTTCTCATCTGCAACATCTGCAACGAATCAAAGCTGAGGCCTGATTCAACATCTCCAAAGAGAAGAGGAAAAGAAGAAAAGCTCAATTCAATCTACTTCAAACAGGCTTTTCTAACCTATTCATTTATTTTGAATATTTGCTCATTTGAGGAGCTTTGTATTATTGAAAAATACTATTCTTTCTTGTTTGTGCTAGTTCTATCAAGGGGATTGAACTAGTGGAGGTTGTATACCTCGGGTCAAGCTAGTTTAGCTTGAGTTTAGGGTTTTGTGCTGGTGAGCCCGAAAAACGGCTGGGTTCGTTGTGATCCCTGGGAAACAACAAGTTTGAGTTGTGATCTTGAAAACAACTCGACTGTAATCAAGAGGATTATAGTGTGGACCCAAGTGAATCTTGGGAGTGGACGTAGGTGTTGGATACACCGAACCACTATAAAATCTTTGTGTTTGCCGTGCTTCGATTATCTCTATCTCTATCTCCTTGTTTGTGCTTATATTCACATTGCATTTAATTTCATTTATCTAAAGCCAATATTTTTTTAAAAGGGTTAAATTTTTTTAAAGAACCCAATTCACCCCCCCTCTTGGGTTGCCATCTGGGCCAACAATTGGTATCAGAGCTAGTGCTCATTGTTTATTTGATCACACGATCAAGAGCTAAAGATCCAAATGGCAGCTCAAGTTGGATCTTCATTTGCCGAAGGTCATTCTACAAATAGACCTCCCTTGTTTAATGGTTCCAACTATTCATATTGGAAAGCAAGAATGAGGATATTCATTCAAGCTTCTGATTATGAATTATGGAGTGTTATAATTAATGGACCTAGCACACCACACACATTGTTGATGGCTCTATTGTTCCTAAGCCCGAAAGGGATTGGAATGATAATGATAGGAAAATGGCTCAGCTCAATGCTAAGGCCATGAATGTCTTATATTGTTCATTAGATGCAAATGAATTTAATCGTATCTACATGTAATTCTGCAAAAGAGATATGGGATAGATTAGAGGTTACCCATGAGGGTACAAACCAAGTTAAAGAATCTAAATAAATATTCTTGTTCATAAATATGAATTATTTAGCATGGAGCAAACTGAAACTATAGCATGCATGTACACTAGATTCACGATATTGTAAATGGTTTGAAAAGTCTAGGCAAGACCTATACTAATTCTGAACTTGTTCGCAAAATTCTTAGGTCACTACCAAGGACTTGGGAAGCAAAAGTGACAGCAATCCAAGAAGCCAAGGACCTCAACACTTTACCCTTGGAGGAGCTACTTGGATCCTAATGACCCATGAGCTAACCATGAAGCAGCACATAGAGGAAGATGTTAAGAAGAAAAAGACTATAGCTCTTAAGGCTGCAGAAAGTGAGGAAGCTGCAGTGATGATGATGATGATGATGATGATGATGAGACAACTCTTCTAGCAAGAAAATTCAAAAAATTCATGAGAAGAAAAGACCCTTCCACAAGAAGAAATCTGGAATTAAGATGGAAGGAGAAAAGAAAAAGAAAAGGACAAGGACAAAGAGAAAGACCCCTTGATTTGCTATGAGTGTAAGAAACGGGGCACTTTAGATACGATTGTCCTCAATTAAAGAAGACTTACAAGAAGAAGAAGAAAGCTATATTGCAACCTGGAGTGACAGCGATGAATCCTCTTCAGAGGAAGAACAAAAAGAAGTTGCAAACATTTGCTTTATGGCAAACGAAGACAACGAGGTAAGTTCCGAAAACCCTAGTGATGAGTTTGCATTTGATGAATTATTTGAAGCTTTAATGAACTAGTAGATGATTTTAAAGTTTTGAAAAAGAAATATAAATCTTTGAAAAATGATAATTCAATTCTAAGTAAAGAAAAAGATAATCTTACTAATGAGATTAAATGCTGAAATCTGAAAAAGAAAATTTGATAAAAGAAAAGAATCAATTCCAATGAAAATGATAAATTAAAGAAGGAAGTTGATAAATATAAGAATATTGTTGATAAATTTACTTATAGTTCTGAAAAACTTAATTTATTATTAAGTAATCAAAGAGCTATATTTGATAAAGCTGGATTAGGATATAGACCTAACTTAAAACAAAAATTTGTCAAAAACTTTTTTAGAAAAGAACAAAATAGAGATAATGTTACATGTCATTATTGTAACAAGAAAGGCCATAAATCCTATGAATGTGATGCAAGAAACAGTAACAAAAAATTAAGTAGCAAAAGCAAGAAAATTTGGGTTCCCAAAGGAACGATATTTTATGCTACTAACCATGAAGGACCCAAGAAGGCTTGGGTACCTAAATATAAGACTTAATTATTTTTGCAGGAGTGTCTTGCGGCCAAAAGATCAAAGCGAAAGTGGTATCTCGATAGTGGCTGCTCAAGACACATGACGGGTGACAAGGATCAATTCATCACCCTTGAGAGCAAAAGAGGAGGAGTTGTTACATTTGGTGACAATGGCAAAGGCCAAATCATGGGGTTTGGTAAATTCAAATAACTCCCTCCACATATATTGAAAATGTTTTATATGTCAATGGTTTAAAACATAATCTAATAAGTATTAGCCAATTATGTGATAAAGGTTTTAAAGTATCATTTGAAGCATCAATCTGCACTGTTTCTAATCCCATTGATAATAGCATTGTTTTTATTGGAAATAGAAATGGCAATGTATACTTGATTGATTTAGACAATTTGTCTACTAGTAATCATTGCTTAGTTGCTAATAATGCTAATATGAATGAGATTGGTTGGTTATGGCATCGTAGATTAGGTCATGCAAGCACACACCTATTTCAAAATTAATTAAGAATGGATTTAGTAAAAGGACTTCCACAACTAGATTTTGAAAATAACAAAATTGATGCATGTCAATTTGGAAAACAAACTAGAAATTCTTTTAAAACTAAAAATATTGTTTCCACTTCTAGGCCACTTGAACTACTTCACATGGATCTTTTTGGACCTACTAGAACCACAAGTCTAGGAGGAAAGAAATATGGTCTTGTGATTGTAGATGATTATTCTAGATACACTTGGGTATTGTTTTTAGCTCATAAGGATGAGACCTTTCCATTATTTTTGAAATTCTTCAAGAAGGTCACAAATGAGAAAAACAACACCATAGTGTCTCTAAGAAGTGATCATGGCACTGAATTTGAAAATCATTTATTTAAAAACTTTTGCATAGAAAATGGCATTCATCATAATTTTTCAGCACCTAGAAACCACAACAAAATGGAGTAGTTGAAAAAAAAATAGAACTTTAGAAGACATGGCCCGTACCATGCTATGTGAAAGCAACTTACCAAAATACTTTTGGGCGGAAGCTATAAACACATGTTACATTCTTAATAGAGCTTTAATTAGGCCAATCATTAAGAAAACTCCTTATGAACTATGGAATAATAGAAAACCAAACATAAGTTACTTTCATGCATTTGGTTGTAAATGTTTCATTCATAATAATGGTAAAGATAATCTAGGAAAATTTGATGCAAAATCTGATGAAGGCATTTTCTTAGGATATTCAACATCTAGTAAAGCCTATAGAGTGTTTAACAAGAGAAACTTAATTGTAGAAGAATCTATTCATGTAATTTTTGATGAATCTTTAGCATCAAGTTCCAGAAAGATTGATGATGAGGAAGATACAAACATTCTAGAAAGAGATATTGAAAAATTGAATATAGATGTATCTTCGGATCATGAACAAGAAGCTAAAGATAATGATTCTCCTAGTGTTGATGTTGTTGATGCAAATCATAATGATATAGATCTTCCTAGAGACTGGAGATATGCCTATGGTCATCCAAAAGAATTAATTATAGGTGATCCATCTCAAGGAGTAAGAACTAGATCATCAATGAGAAACATCAATAATCATCTTGCATTTGTATCTCAAATTGAACCTAAAACTATTGAAGAAGCAGAAAAAGATAATAATTGGATGTTAGCTATGCAAGAAGAATTAAATCAATTTACTAGAAATAATGTTTGGACTCTTGTAGATAGACCTAAAGATCATTCTGTTATAGGATCAAAATGGGTATTTAGAAATAAATTAGACGAAAATGGCATAGTAATTAGAAACAAAGCTAGATTAGTTGCAAAAGGATATAATCAAGAAGAAGGAATTGATTTTGATGAAACTTTTGCACCTGTAGCTAGACTAGAAGCAATTAGATTATTACTTGCATTTGCATGTCATATGCATATCAATTTATTTCAAATGGATGTTAAAAGTGCATTTTTAAATGGATTTATAAATGAGGAAGTTTTTGTTGAACAACCACCTGGTTTTGAAGATCATGAATTTTCAAATCATGTTTTTAAATTGCACAAAGCACTATATGGTTTAAAACAAGCACCTAGAGCTTGGTATGAAAGATTAAGTAAATTTCTAATTGAAAATGATTTTACAAGAGGAAATGTTGATAAAACACTATTTTTGAAAAGAAAAGACAAGGATTTATTAGTAGTACAAATATATGTTGATGATATTGTATTCGGTGCTACTAACAATTTGTTATGTCAAGAATTTGCTAAGTTGATGCAGGGTGAGTTTGAAATGAGCATGATGGGAGAACTCAACTTCTTCCTAGGACTTCAAATCAAGCAAAGCAAAGAAGGAATTTTCATCAATCAAGCCAAATACACAAAAGAACTTCTCAAGAAGTTTGGAATGGAGTCAATCAAACCACTTGGAACTCCTATGAGTCCTTCATGCAAACTGGACAAAGATGAAGATGGTAAGAAAGTAGATCAAAAATATTACAGAGGTATGATCGGATCTCTTCTTTACTTAACAGCTAGTAGACCAGATATCATGTTTGCTGTATGTCTATGCGCTAGATTTCAATCTGAACCTAAAGAATCTCACTTAATTGCTGTAAAAAGAATCTTAAGATATTTAAGTGGAACTAAAAATGTAGGTTTATGGTATTCTAGAGACTCAACATTAAACTTGATTGCATATTCTGACTCTGACTATGCTGGATGTAAATTAGATAGAAAAAGCACAAGTGGAGCATGTCAATTCTTAGGTAGTAACTTAATCTCTTGGTTTAGCAAAAAGCAAAATTCGGTTGCATTATCTACTGCTGAAGCAGAATATGTTGCAGCTGGAAGTTGCTGTGCTCAAATCCTTTGGATTAAGAGACAACTTGAAGATTATGGCATAACACTTGATAAAACTCCAATTAGATGTGATAACACAAGTGCAATAAATTTAACTAAAAATCCAATTCAACATTCAAGAACAAAACACATTGAAATTAGATATCACTTTATAAGAGAACATGTAGCTAATAATGAAATTTGTCTTGAATATGTTAATACTGAAGAACAATTAGCTGATATATTTACAAAACCTTTGAGTGAAGAGAGATTTTGTTATCTTAGAGGTGAATTAGGATATGTGACCCTTTGGATTGATTTTGAAACACTAAGGAATGACTATCTAGATTTATATTAATTTCTTGATATTCCTTTCATAATTTTAAGGACAAATTATCTAGTCATCTGAGTAACTTGATTCTTCATACTCCAAAATTTTATCAAGATTTTATCGAATTTATTTTGACAAGTTTCAGATGTTTGAATCTCAATTATTTTTCTCTGAAACTGTCAGTGGAGTCGACACCTCAGAATGAGGAGTCGACACCTTGTCTGTGTCGCTCTCGGTCCCTGACCTTGGAGCCGACACCCGTATAAGTGGAGCCGACTCCAGTTCGAGCGCTGACTGTGTTAGCGATTTGGAGTCGACACCCGACTTTGCGGGAGTCGACACCTGGGTCCCAAATCGATTTATTAGGGCAGAGTCGACACCTCGTCATTTCATATCTTCTCAAATCCTCTACCAAACTCTTCCAAAACTCTCTCAAAGCCTCCCCATCTCTAATTCCACTCTACCCAAGCTTTCCTAAGGATCCAATGGCACCTAAGAGGAGAGGTTCGGTGATTGGAGCGCCTGTGGTGACCGGAAAATGCTCGTGAGGCGACCCATCCGCGAGCCGTCTCCAAGCGAGGATTCCTCCACCGCTTCAGACAATCCCAACTCACTTCACCTCAGGTAGATACCCTAGCAGGGAGGGTAATAACTATGGGTAAAAAAGTTGACTTCGAGTTCTTTGATCCGAGGGTTTTCGATTGGAAGACAACTCAAGGAATTAATGGGATAAGTTTGTTCTCTTGATGTTCCTACTTACCCAGCACTAGTAAAAGAATTTTACTTCAATTTATCGAGAGGTGATGGTGGTTTAGTGAGCTCTGTAGAGGTAAACGGATTCATCTTACTTTTCAAAAATTAGGAAACCTCCTAAGCATCCCCATTACCGGATTAGTAGCCGATATGCACAGTGAGAGATCAGCAGCTCTATCAAGGATGTTAGGAGAGAGGTTACTGAATTTGAAGAGATTAGGGCTAACCAATTGCCCTTGGAATTAAGATTACTTCATAACATTTGCAGCAGATTTTGTTCCCCAAAACCGGTCGTTTTGAGTATGTCTCGAGCGGGACATTGTTGTGATGGACAGTATATTGACCGGTCAACCTATTAATTTAGCTGCTATGATGATATTCTATATGGCCGAGGCCGAGGGAAAAGAAGATCGTCCTTACCTTACGGCATGATTCTGACCATGGTATTCAGGAGCCAAGGAGTAGTGATTCTAGAGAATGAACCATCCAAGAATCTCAGGCACACCGATTACTACAGTTTGGCACTTTGCATAGGATGGGATTTGTAAAGGTGAACGGGCAATGGGAAAGGAAAGGTAACTTGGATGAGAGAGCCCCTGAGCCTAGACTTTCTGGACCTTGTGAGGCTGGTCCATCTGTGAGGGTTCCCTCTCCGCAGCCAAGGAGTCCTGTTCCGGCCCCTGCACCTGCTCAAACTCTTGTTCAGCCATCTACTTCATCAGTTGGATTTTCAGACCTTCAATTGGAGCAACTCAAAGACTTATTTGCTGCTCAGAAGGATGAACTGAAGACTGAGTTTGATAATAATTTATGAATCTTAAAGAAACTCTTTATTCCCTAGATGATCGCATTGGCAAGATAGAATCAACTCTTAGCTCTTCTGCTGGATCTTTAAGTAGTGATCTGAAGAATATATTTGAAGAACTTAAAGATATGGAGATTCTGAGACCTATTCAAAGTGCAATGCAGAGCTTCAAGATAAAATCATGACTGCTTGCTCTTTTGTTGATAGAAGGTTGAAAGAATTTGTAGCCACTCAAAGTGATGGAATGCAAAAGATTTTGGATCATTTGACAAGAATCATTAGAAACAATCTGTAATTTTCTTGTAATGAAGTCAAAGTTTTTTTTTGTAATAAGATATGTTGTTTGATGTTTGTAATGAAAGTTTAAAATTTTGATGTAATGAAAGCACAATTTTTTTTGTAATACTTGACTTTTAATGAAATGAAATTATCTTTTGATCTATCAATTTATCTTTTGACTTAACTTTTCTTTATCTTTTTGTTGATTACAAAAAAGGGGAGAAAGTTATGTCGTATATGCATTTGAATGAAAGCTATGTCATATATGCATTGATTAGTATTTGATTAATTAGTATCAAATTAGTTTGAAAATACATAAATAAGCTTAAGTGAACATTGATATAAGAGTGAAAATTGATATAAATGAATCTTAAGTATCAAATATGTATAGCAAAGGAAGAACAATTGATAATTTGAACTTCATAGGGGGAGCTACCTTATTCAGGGGGAGCCTACTTGTGAAGATCACTTCCTTAAAAATTTTAAGTTGAGAATACTATGCATATACTCAATGATTTTATAATCATCAAAAAGGGGAGATTGTTGACCCAATTATTGATTTTGATGATTAATAAAGGAATTGAGTATATTTACTTGATTACTAATAGATTTGATAAGTGTTTCAGGACTTAAAAATATTTGATCGATATAAAGGTATTAAGAAACGTGTTTTGAATCAATTGCAAATCATAAGTTTCAAAGTTTCAGGACCTGGAGTCGACACCTAGGAATGCTGGAGCCGACCCCATGGCCAGTCAAATATTCTTCTGATTTTTGATACGGTATGAGCCGACACCTAGAGTTTTGAAGCGACACCCAGAGTTTCAGAGTCGACACTTACAGTGTCTGGAGCCGACTCCAATGCGGGGACATAACGCTTGTTTTTTTAGCATCTTGGAGCGACACAGTCTTTCGGAGCCAACACCTGACGATGGCGAGCCGACACCTAACTTTTTTGGAGCCGACTCCTCGACGAACTCAGAACTTTCTATTTTTGGATAAACGACTTGGAGCCGACACCTGAAAAGTTGGAGCCGACTCCAACCTGTCTGGGAAAATTTTAAAATGCCAGATCAGCTCTAACGGTAATATTTCCTTTTTACCTAACTTCTAACGGATATATTTTATTTCCAGGTACACTCCAATGGCTAGTTTCTTCCCAAAAATAGATTAAAAAAATCTATAAAAGGGGGAAGTACGTTCGTTTGAAAACATAGAAAAAGAGGGAAAAATGGAAAATAGAGAGAATATTCAAATCAAAAATCCGGGAAGTCTTGAGCCTGAAATCCAAGAGAGAAGTATTCAAACTCAAATCCTTCCACTCCAAAAAGCTCAAAGAGGAATCCAAGCATTCAAACTTGAAAAATCGGAGGATTCTCAAAAAGGAAGAAGAAGCTCTGTTCTTGAAGATTTTTCAACTTCTCATCTGCTACATCTGCAACGAATCAAAGCTGAGGCCTGATTCAACATCTCCAAAGAGAAGAGGAAAAGAAGAAAAGAAGAAAAGCTCAATTCAATCTACTTCAAACAGGCTTTTCTAACCCTATTCATTTATTTTTGAATATTTACTCATTTGAGAAAATTTTTATTATTGAAAATTACTATTCTTTCTTGTTTGTGCTAGTTCTATCAAGGGGATTGAACTAGTGGAGGTTGTATACCTCGGGTCAAGCTAGTTTAGCTTGAGTTTAGGGTTTTGTGCTGGTGAGCCCGAAAAATCGGCTGGGTTCGTTGTGATCCCTGGGAAACAACAAGTTGTGAGTTGTGATCTTGAAAAATAACTCGACTGTAATCAAGAGGATTATAGTGTGGACCCAAGTGAATCTTGGGAGTGGACGTAGGTGTTGGATACACCGAACCACTATAAAATCTTTGTGTTTGTCGTGCTTCGATTATCTCTATCTCTATCTCCTTGTTTGTGCTTCATATTCACATTGCATTTAATTTCATCTATCTTAAAGCCAATATTTTTTTTTAAATGGTTAAAATTTTTTAAAGAACCCAATTCACCCCCCCCCCCCCTCTTGGGTTGCCATATGGGCCAACACTGGTCCGCCTCTTGGCCAATCTAAAATTGGTGTCTAAGCTGGCAATCAGGGACCTACACTCCCCTTACACCTGCCTGGCTAGGTGCTAAGTTACTACAGATTAGTTTGCCACTTTGATTAGGCATCTAGTTTGGGCTTTAGGTTTTAGGAGCCATTAGTCGTTATGGTCGGCTTGTGTGCCTAATTGCATTGCATGACAACTAGATTAGGGACCCCATACTAGCACAAACCAGGTCAACCCAGTGTAGCCATGGACCCAAATCTAGAAGTTTTAATGAGGACTATGACTGAGTAGTATAATCAACTGAACACTAGGTTTGACCAGATGCAAGAAATGATTGATTCCTTAGAAGAATCTTATATGACTCATGCTGAGCCTCAATCACCCAGAATGACACCTCTGAATCCTAGAGTCCAATATCCTAAACCTATTGTTGAACCCCACCAAAGAAGACCTCATCATGACTACATTGATCAAGATGAAAGAGCCCTTAGGAGTATCTAACTTGATGCACACACTTTTGATGGAGACCTAGACCCTAAGGTGTACATAGATTGGGAGGGAGATATGGACCAATATTTCGATTGGTATGAAATGTCAGAGGATAGAAAGTTTAAATTTGTCAAGCTTAGGCTAATCCGACAAGCTAGGTTGTACTGAAAAAATGTTGAGCGACTGTGTAGGCAAAGAGGAGACATGTCAATAGGTATTTGAAGAGCCATGAAAATCAAGCTTAGGAGAAGTACCTACCTATCTCCTATAGGCCCGTGTTGGAATACATTGCTAAGTTTGATGAATATGTTATGCGATGTAGTATTGTTGAATCAGAAGATGTAACCCTATCCAGATTTAGAGCCAGTTTAAGGGAAGAGATTCATAGAGAACTGTTCCTTAGAGAAGTCCATGATTTAGAACAAGCATACCAGGTAGCTAGGGACTTCGAAAGATTCCAAAGAGTACCATTTGTCTATCGATCTAAACCCAATAAGATGAGTGCCCCAAGCCAAAGGCCTAATCCAAGCCGGACTCACTTTAGCCGACCCATACCCAATACTCCTTTAGTCCGAAAGATTGATAAAGGAAAGAGTCCAGAAATCTAAAGGAGTAATACTCAAAACATACATTGTTTCAAATGTCATAAGGTAGGTCATTATGAGAGTCAATGTCCTACTAGAGCCTTGCATATAGAAGAAGTAGAGGAGGAAGTTGATGAATCAATTAAGAATTTGGAGGAAGAAATTTATGAAGCAGAAATGAATCTAGCTGATGAGTATGATGGAGATGAAGAAGTTTTAGACTCATCTGAGTCTTTAGGAGTTGTTAGATGTATCTTGACCCAGACCAAAGAACAGAAAGACTGGCGTAGGACTAACATCCTACAAACTTTTGTCAAAATAGGGGAGAAAGCATGCAAAATCATTATAGATAGTGAAAGTTGTGGCAATGCAATTTCAACTAATACTGTTAAGAGTTTAGGATTACCCACTGCTTCCCATCCTAACCCTTATAAGGTTTTCTAGATAGATTCCACCTTGATACCGGTCAAGTTTAGATGTCAAGTTCAGGTGCAATTCTAGTCGTACCTAGAGAAAGTTTGGTGTGACATACTTCCAATGGGGGTTAGTAGCATTATTCTTGGCAGACCTTGGTTATATGATCGTGATGCTACTTTATTCAGTTGATCTAATTCTTGGTCCTTTAATTTTAATGAAAAGAAGATAGTTATAAACCCTTTTCTACTCAAAGACAATATTAAGAAAGGGTCTAGTAACTTGAAGGAAAAGAAACATAGGTTGCATTTGATGAATAATAAAGACTTAGAAAAGAAAATTAATGAAGGTTCACCAATTTGAAAACCTATCAACCTCATTCCATTACCCACTCATGAACGAATGTCTGAGTCCATCGAGTCATATGCACAGCATATTAAGGAATTATATAAGAAGATCAGTAAAAAAATTTAAATGAGCAATGAAATCTATAAACATGACCTATTCATGTAAACGAATGAAAGAATTCAATATAGGGGACTTTGTCATAGTTAAACTTAGATCTGAAAGGTTCTTGTCGGAACTATGAAGAAATTGCATGCCCGAGGAGTTGGACCTTTCAAAGTATTAAAGAGAGTTGGACCTAATGCATATGTGTTAGAGTTACCACCAGATTATGGCATTAGTTCAACATTTAATATTTCTGATCTGAAAGAATACAAAGAGCTGGCATTAATTCCTAGTGAGCCTTTTGGACCTTACCCAGCCTTTAAGAGTAAAACCCTACCAGAGCGTCCACCAGCAATTCAGCCAGAGCGCAGAGATAGGATTGAATGTATCTTGGATGACCAGGAAATTACCATCAGAAATAAGGGCTATCAACGTTATTTGGTTCAATGGCAAGGAAGGCCAGAATCTGAGGATTCCTGGATCACCCGAGAGGATCTGCAGCAAATCGATCCAGACCTGCTAGAAAGGTATCAAAATCAGACCAATCCTTAATTGACAGGGTCGAGTTCATCCCATTCCAGGAGAATTAGTGCGGACACCAAAGTTCAAAAGAGGCTTTGATCTAATTCAGTTTGGCTTTAATTTTTTTATGTGTCCTATAAATAGAGTAATAAATTTATTTCTTTGAATTTGAGTCATGTAATTAAAGTTGATTTATTTCAATTTGGGTTCTTGAGTCCAAGTAGGGTCAAATTTAGTGAGTTTAGTAGTTGGGTCCAAGAGAGGCATGGAATTGGGTTCAAGGTAAGCAAGTGAGCTTGAAGATTGGATGCATTCAACAACTCCAACAAATCAATTCAAGGTGGACGCCACTTCAGCAAGCATTGTTGGATGCCATATCAACCTCTTGGTGTACACCTCGTCAAGCACATCACCACATGCCATATCACTAAGGAGAATTCAAATTCAAAGGAGCCGTCCACTTTTCTCTTCTCTTTTTAAGCTTAGTTATAAGTGGTTTCAATCTTCCACCCTTATAGCTAGCTTAGGTTGCAACTTTTCATGAAAAGCTCCATGTAATTCAAATTTTCAAAAGTTCCTTGGAAGCTTATAAATACTACTCCAAGCTCTCTTATAAAGACAATTGATGATGAATGAAAGTTGAGTTTATTTTCTTCCATTTGTATTGGCAAATTTCCTTCAAGAAGGAGTAGGTGAGAGGCCCTTAACTACTATTTATTTTCTTCCATTTGTATTGGCAAATGTCCTTCGAGAGGGAGTGGATGAAAGGCCCTTAGCTACTTCAAGAAAGTTATCTCTACGCCAAGATCCATTAGCCATTCTCCATTCTATTCTACCACCCATCCCATCTTCCAAGGTGTAAGAAGACTCCACAAAGAAGGCCAACCAAGCTACCTCAAATCCGCCAAGATTTTCGAGAATTCTAGGTTCCAAAGAAGAAGGACTTCTGTGACAAGGAACAAATACAAAAAGTCCTGCAACTAGAGGATCTCCTTGTCATCCAAGAACTTCATCCTTAAGTATAAACCTTTTAATTTCTGACATATTAATGGCTGGATACCCCTCTTTCAATAATTTTTGATCTGAAATATTAGAATAACTAAGCCTTAGCCTGTGTGGTTTCTTAGCCACAAAGATCCTTTCTCTTTACTATTTTGAAGGATTCTCCTCCAAGTCTAGTTTAACATGCAAATCCCTTCATAAAAATTTCTACTCTTTTACATAAAAATGTAGCCTAGCTTCACTTCATTTTTCATTTAGTTATTACTATCTCCTCCTAGATTGCATCATTCCACTTCATCCCTCATCAGTTGATCATGGATGGAGTGTTGTATTTGGCTCTCGTTCCCATTTTGGAAGGCTCATTCTGCGATTCATGCAATTAGGATAGTTCATCCTCCAAGATATCTGGCATGGTTTGAATCAACAATGGCACTTACATTGAAGGAATGAGGATCAATTATGGTGAGGTACTAAGATAGCTCGGCCCTGCTGAGGTTCGAATATAGCTCGGCTCTTTCGAGGCACTGAGATAACTCAGCCAGATGGTTCGACTTTGAAGCTCGGCCAGATGGTTCGACCAGATAGTTCAGCTTAGTAGCTTGGCATTAATCATTGGACACGTTTATTGATGTAATGATAATTTTTTTTCGCATCACATGCCCCCCACTCCCTACTCCGAAGCATAGGTTCGGACATAGGGAGTAGAGTCCATAATGGCTCAATCTCATTGGTAGGATTTGAACCAAAAGAGGCACATCATGATGGCCCCATAAATGCCAAGCCGAGCGTCTAGCTAGGCGAACGTGGCCAAATCGAAGGTCAAGGCATGTGGTCGATGAACCTTGATTCTACAAAGTTTTTACTTAGCCCTGCCAAGGTACGGAGAATGTTGCTCGGCCCTGCCGAGGTATGGAGAAATGTTGCTCGGCCGTGCCGAGGTTCGGAGAATGTTGCTCAGCCCTCTCAAGGTATGGAGAAAATTTTTTTACTTGGTCCAGCCAAGGTACGGAGAATGATGCTCAGCCTTGCCAAGGTACGAAGAAATTTTTACTTGGCCCTACCAAGGTACGGAGAATATTGCTCGGCCCTGCCGAGTTATGGAGAAATGTTGCTCGGCCATGCCGAGGTATGAAGAATTTTTGCTCGGCCGTGCCGAGGTTCGAAGAATGTTGCTCGGCCCTGCCGAGGTACGGAGAAATTTTTACTTGGCCCTGCCAAGGTACAAAGAATGTTGCTCGGCCCTGCAAAGGTATGAAGAAATTTTGCTCAGTCATGCTGAGGTTCGGAGAATGTTCCTCGGCCGTACCAAGGTTCGAAGAAATTTGTTCGGCCATGCCGAGGTATGGAGAAATTTTTACTTGGCCCTGCCAAGGTACGAAGAATGTTGCTCAGCCCTGTCGAGGTACGAAGAAAAATTTGCTCAGCTAGGCCAAGGTATGGAGAAATTTTTACTTGGCCCTGCCAAGGTACAGAGAATGTTGCTCAGCCTTGCCGAGGTACAGAGAAATGTTGCTCAGCCATGCCGAGGTTCGAAATTATTGGGATATATGCCCATAAACAAATAACATTTATTATTTTGCTGAATAATTTAAGAAATTTTTCAACATTATACTTGCATGCATGTTTTGATGCTTTATAAATATCAAAAATCCCTGGATTTTTTAAATGTGACTTTAAATATTGTATATAAGTATTATATACAGAGAATAATATTTAAAGTAAAATAATCTAAATTTGTCCGTAATTATAAATTAAAGTTGCAATCGGGATCTTTAATTTAAAATTACTAGCGTGGTTCATTATATTCTGAATAAAAGTGCTTTATACAATTAAAGTTGAGAATGAGATTATCGGAATGAAAGCGCTTTATATAATTTGATTATATAGGACTAAAATGCGATTAATTATGAATCTCTAATAAATTCTATTGTTAAAATAGAGCATTCAAAATTAACCAATGATGGTCATACATGAATCGATCTTAATTCTGAGTAATTAATATACTCCTATTTATTATATTATATTTTTTGACTTACGAGTAATGACACAGAAACCTAGTGTAAAATTCTTGGTATATTAGAAATATAATAATATAAGTAGCCGGGAATATTAATATACAAGATGAAATCCATTCCTTGATTCGGGACTTAAATAATAAGAGCGCTCAATTTATGATTGGATCATAAACATATTATTCATTATAGAATCAATGGTACTTTGGATAAAGATGCAATTAAAGAGGTTAACGAAAAATGCCTAGCTTTAATCATGAACTGTTTATGAAGGATTGATTTATAGTGACTATATCAATAGATGATTCAAATCCTTTTGAATATAATTAATTTTATAATTTCAAGAGTGCAATTCCAAATTTTTAGTAGAATAATTTGGAATTAATAATTTTGATATTTTAATTAAGGTATTAATTGAATGTCAAATTATTGGAGCTTAAAATTATAATGTCCATAGTTTCTTGGCTCCATTAAATTATGTGAACTTTATGATATGTTGGGTTGAGTTATTAATTTGAATTGAGAATTCTAAATTAATTTTCATATAGAAATAATTGGATTAATTTATATTTTAAATAATATGATTATTTAAAAATAAATTTAAAATTATTTTTAAATTTAAGAATATACGATGTGCTAGGGAACACATCGTAGGCATATTCTATGAGAAAGTCTATGTGAAAATTATTTAGTTGTTGGAGAAATATATATGGGATCGTGAGAGAGCCTTCTCTCTCTCGTAACGTCCCATGATAAGTATATCAAAACTAACCAACTAGTTGAAGTGATCTTTAAATTTAATTAATTGATTAATTAATTAAAAAGGTTAGTAATTATTCTCTCAGAAAATAACAGAGAACATCGGACAACAATGATCAACTACAGAGAGTTCTCTCTTTTAACTTTACTTTATCTCATGAGTTAGAAGACAAAGTGAATAAAACTCAGTTGTATGATGTCAACCCAAATCAAAAGGAACGCCAACTCGTTCGTGTTCATCATAATTTGGAGAACGTTTGGAAAGATCCATGATGATCAAAAGGATTTGGTGATTCTAAGGTAGTGTTGGTGAAGAACGAAAGATCAATTTCTTAATCTCCTTATTATTCTTATTATTAAATTAATATGGGTATAGATCGCTAACTCAATTTTTTTAAGATATATGATTTGATCCTTATATTGCTTCCACTAAGATATGTGATTTGATCCTTATCTCGCTTCTACAAACATCTCAAAGTCGTATTGAGATTACCATCAATTGGTATCAGAGCAGGTTATACCCCTATTAATTTAATAATAGATTATATAATAATCTTTATATGATTGGGTAGGCACTCATGCATAATGGTCTATGCTTTTAATATTTTCATGATGATGAATGTATGTGCAAATGGATTGGCGTTAATATTTTTCGATTCCTTGGAATAAGTTATGTAATTTTATTTTGATTAGATCAATTGAATATAAGATTCCTTTTATATTGATGAAGAAAGGTTCTTCATGGTTTTGAAAAAAGTTCTCAATTAGAATTTTTTATACTTATTAAAGAGTCATGTTTTATTAAGAATTTTTTCAAAGGCTTTCCGACAGGAGATTTTGAGTGGGAAACCCTTTCCTTGGTTTTGAGAAAAAGTTCTCAATTAAAATCTTTAATTAAAGTTAAGAATGAGATTATCGGAATAAAGCGCTTTATATAATTTGATTATATAGGACTAAAACGCGATTAATTATGAATCTCTAATAAATTCTGTTGTTAAAATAGAGCATTCAAAATTAACCAATGATGGTCATATATGAATCGATCTTAATTCTGAGTAATTAATATACTCCTATTTATTATATTATATTTTTTGACTTACGGGTAATGACACAGAAACCTAGTGTAAAATTCTTGGTATATTAAAAATATAATAATATAAGTAGTCGAAAATATTAATATACAAGATGAAATCCATTCCTTGATTCGGGACTTGAATAATAAGAGCACTCAATTTATGATTGGATCATAAACATATTATTCATTATAGAATCAATGGTACTTGTGGATAAAGATGTAATTAAAAGGTTAACGAAAAATGCCTAGCTTTAATCATGAACTGTTTATAGAGGATTGATTTATATTTAGTGACTATATATTCAAATCCTTTTGAATATAATTAATTTTATAATTTTAAGAGTGCAATTCCAAATTTTTAGTAGAGTAATTTGGAATTAATAATTTTAATATTTTAATTAAGGTATTAATTGAATGTCAAAATTATTGGAGCTTAAAATTATAATATCCATAGTTTCTCGGCTCCATTAAATTATGTGAACTTTATGATATGTTGGGTTGAGTTATTAATTTGGAATTGAGAATTCTAAATTAATTTTCATATAGAAATTAATTGGATTAATTTATATTTTAAATAATATGATTATTTAAAAATAAATTTAAAATTATTTTTAAATTTAAGAATATACGATGTGCTAGGGAATACATCGTAGGCATATTCTACGAGAAAGTCTATGTGAAAATTATTTAGTTGTTGAAGAAATATATATGGGATCGTGAGAGAGCCTTTCTCTCTCCCGTAACGTCCCATGATAAGTATATCAAAACTAACCAACTTGTTGAAGTGATCTTTAAATTTTAATTAATTAATTAATTAATTAAAAAGGTTAGTAATTATTCTCTCAGAAAATAACAGAGAACATCGGACAACAATGATCAACCACATAGAGTTCTCTCTTTCAACTTTACTTTATCTCATGAGTTAGAAGACAAAGTGAATAAAACTCAGTTGTATGATGTCAACCCAAATCAAAAGGAACGCCAACTCGTTCGTGTTCATCATAATTTGGAGAACGTTTGGAAAGATCCATGATGATCAAAAGGATTTGGTGATTCTAAGGTAGTGTTGGTGAAGAACGAAAGATCAATTTCTTAATCTCCTTATTATTCTTGTTATTAAATTAATACGGGTATAGATCGCTAACTCAATTTTTTTAAGATATGTGATTTGATTCTTATCTTGCTTCCACTAAGATATGTGATTTGATCCTTATCTCGCTTCTGCAAACATCTCAAAGTCGTATTGAGATTACCATCAATTGGTATCAGAGCAGGTTATACCCCTATTAATTTAATAATATATTATATGATAATCTTTATATGATTGGGTAGGCACTCATGCATAATGGTCTATGCTTTTAATATTTTCATGATGATGAATGTATGTGCAAATGGATTGGCGTTTATTTTTTGATTCCTTGGAATAAGTTATGTAATTTTGTTTTGATTAGATCAATTGAATATAAGATTCCTTTTATATTGATGAAGAAAGGTTCTTCATGGTTTTAAGAAAAAGTTCTCAATTAAATGTTTTTATACTTATTAAAGAGTCTGTTTTATTAAGAATTTTTTCAAAGGCTTTCGGACAGGAGATTTTGAGTGGGAACCCTTTCCTTGGCTCTGAGCCTCATCATTTCTCAAGAACTCGAAAACCCTTACCGTTTTCCAGTGATTCGAAGAGCCTCACTGTCTCAAAAGACGTGAAGAGTCACGTATGTGAAGTTTTTTTTGGTTTTGCTTCTTATTGAATGTTTTTATTATGTTGATAATAATTACATTTACTCTTCACGTCTGAGAAGTTTTTCCGTTTCGATTTTTATAGAATATTTTTTATTATGTCGATAATAATTACATTTCATAAATATTATATGTCATATTAGATACAAAAGTGTCTACCTGTATATTATATGTCATGCATCTATGTGCATTATTATTTTATTATTTTTACTAAAAAGGTTTTAGGAAATTATATTTAATACTTTGTAATAAATTAATGAGATTAAATTTGTAAATTAATTTAGCAATTGGATTTGCAAAATTAATGTGCCAAATGTGATGTTTTAAATTTAAGTGTTATATTTAAGTTATCACATTTAGCTTATTTTATAATTTTAAAGTGTTTAAAATTATAAAATCTTAGTGATTTAAATTGTTTAAATTAACTAAGGGTTTATGAAACAAAAGTTGTTTTATAAATAAAATATACTTTTGCAAAATAATGAGAGGGGTAATATGACAATTAAACCCTTGGTCTCATCGTTAGTACAACACCGTGAGTTATTAGTAGTGCCTCTAGACGCTTTGATTTCATCCTTCCTACGGAGGGTGTCTACTAATAGCAATACCAAGGTTGTCTTCCATGAGATAGACTTTTAAGATGTATTTTAGAATTGCAATTTCTAAGTTAAGTCTCAAAAGGTCTGATACGATGGTTGCACTCATGAAGAAATAATTAAATTAGTTAATTATTTTCTTGACCAAAATTTAAGAAAATTAATGAGTATTAGAAATATGAGATATTTCGGGAGATACTTATTAATTGAGAAAGTCTCATTTTAATTAGCAACTATTTGACCTACCCTAGGCGGCACTTAGTTGTGGAGATTAAAATTCCTTAGGCCTTTAAAGTAACATGTTTTTGTGTATTTTAACATGTGCATTTATGCATCATATTTACTTTGCCTTAAATTGTATAATATATTTATGTAATTATTTATTAAAATTTTTCTTTATTTTTTAGCAAATATGTCAAACCTGATTTTCTCACTTCTCGCCTCTCAAGTATTAACTGGTGAAAATTTTGTTAAGTGGAAAAGCAACATGAATATCCTTCTCATTAATGAAAACTACCACTATGTCCTTAAGGAGGATTGTCCTCCAGTGCCTCAACCAATGCCTGTTACTGAAGAGTACAACCGTTGGTTGTTGCAAACAACAAAGCCCTGCTACTTGTTAGCAGCAATGAATGAGGTGCTTAGAACTAAGCACGAGGCCTTTGAAACTGCAAGAGAGATTATGGAATCTCTGCAGCAGATGTTTGGATGCCCATCTGATCAGGCTCGCTACGAAGCTGTAAAAGCCATTATGAATGGCAAAATGAGAATGGTTCTTTTGTTCGTGAGCACATCCTCAAAATGGTCAATCATTTCAATGAGGCTGAGATCAATGGAGCTAAAATTGATGAAAAGACTCAGGTTGGCATGATCCTGGAGACACTATCTCCCGCTTTTCTCCAATTTCAGGACTAATTACATTATGAATCATAAAAGTGTAATCTGACTGAACTCCTGAATGAGCTGCAAATATATGAGACTCTTATAGATGATAAAGTGGTAAGGCAATTGTTGCTGAAGCCAACGCAGCTGAGGAAAAGCCTTCTTCTTCAAAGAAAAAGAAGAAGAATTATGTGGGAAAGAAAAAGGATAACAAGAAGAAGATCCAGAAGAAGAAAGGAAAGGCTGCTCAGCCTAAACCTAAAGGAAAGTGTTTCCACTGTCATCAAGATGGCCATTGGAAAAGGAACTGTAAAAAGTACCTTGATGAGCTGAAACAGAAAAAGAAACAAGGTAAATTAGATTTACTAGTCATGGAAACATGCTTAGTTGAGAATGATTTCTCAAGCTGGATTATTGATTCAGGAGCATCTAACCATGTCTGTGTTTCTTTGCAGATGCTTGAGTCTGCCCGGGATCTTCAAGTGGGAGATTTCACGATGAGAGTAGGCAGTGGGGAAAAGGTGTCAGCGACAGCAGTAGGGATAGTTCGACTATCGTTTGCTAATAATAAATATTTGCTTTTGACAATGTTTATTATATTTTGGATTTCAAACGGAATTTGATTTCGGTGTCAAAGTTGCATGAACAATTTATTTCTGTTTCTTTTAGTATTGACTCTGTTTCAATTTATAAGAATGGAATAAATATTTGTTCTGGTATGTTGAAAATGGTTTATATTTTGTTAAACCAAATTCCAACAACTTGCTTCAAACCGAAATGTTTAAGTCGCTGAACCAACTCCTAAAAGAAGAAAAGTTGCGAATAATGACAATGACACGTATTTATGGCATTTGAGGCTTGGTCATATTAATATAGACAGAATAGAAAGACTAGTGAAGGATGGTCCTTTAAGAGAGCTAAAAGTTGGCACTCTACCAGTTTGTGAATCCTGTCTAGAAGGCAAAATGACCAAAAGACCTTTTTCAGCAAAAGGTGAAAGAGCAAAAGCACCTTTAGAGATCATACATACTGATGTATGTGGGCCTTTGAATGTCAAAGCTAAAGGGGGCTATGAATATTTCATCACATTCATTGATGATTATTCTAGATATGGATATGCATATCTGATGCAAAGAAAATCCGAGGCCTTTGAAAAGTTCAAAGAATTCCATGCTGAAGTAGAAAAATAACTCAGTAAATCAATCAAAACTCTTCGATCTGATCGAGGAGGAGAGTACTTGGATTATGAATTTCAGGACCACTTGATTGAGAATGGAATATTATCACAGCTCATGGCACCTGCGACACCACAGCAAAATGGTGTAGCTGAAAGAAGGAATCGCACTTTGCTTGATATGATAAGATCAATGTTAAGCTATTCTTCTTTGCCTACCTCATTTTGGGGATATGCATTACAAACAGCTGTATACATTCTAAACTTAGTTCCATCTAAGTCAATCCCTAAGACTCCCTTAGAGTTATGGAACGGTCGCAAACCTAGTTTGAGACACATCCGCATATGGGGATGTCCAGCCCATGTGCTGAAGGGAAAGACTGAAAATTGGAACCTCGTTCAGAAGTATGCATGTTTGTTGGTACCCTAAGGGAACGAGAGGAGGTCTATTTTATAGTGCTAAAGATAACAAAGTATTTGTGTCGACAAATGCAACGTTTCTTGAGTACAATTATATGATCGAATTCAAACCTAGAAGTAAAGTAGTTCTGGAAGAGTTGCTAGCTGATGAGATCAGCTCCACACCAACAAAAGTTGTTGAACGACAAAAAGTTGAGACCACTACTCAAGATCAAATACCACCACCACCACCACGACGTAGTGGGAGGGAAATAAGATTACCCATCCGCTATGGTCAGGATGGAGAAGCACAAGTTGCAGTCACCGATGGCAGTGATGATGATCCATTGACATACAAGATGGCAATGGAGGATGTTGATCAAGAGAAATGGCAGGAAGCCATGAAACTCGAAATGGAATCAATGTATTCTAATTCAGTCTGGAAGCTTGTAGATCTACCAGAAGGCGTAAAGCCTATTGGATGCAAATGGATCTATAAGAGAAAAAGAGGAGCCGATGGAAAAGTAGAGACTTTCAAAGCTAGGTTGGTGGCAAAGGGTTTTACCCAAAAGGAAGGAGTAGATTATGAAGATACTTTTTCGCCAGTAGCCATGCTAAAATCCATTCGGATTCTCTTGTCCATTGCTGCTCATTATGATTATGAGATATGACAAATGGATGTCAAGATGGCGTTTTTGAACGCCATCTTGAAGAGACTATTCATATGGTCCAACCAGAGGTTTTGTGGTTAAAGGCCAAGAGCAGAAAGTCTGCAAATTGCAAAGGTCCATTTATGGGCTTAAGCAAGCTTCTAGATCTTGGAATATCAGATTTAATGAAGCCATAAAATCTTATGGTTTTGAACAAAATTTAGGTGAACCTTGTGTCTATAAGCAAAAGGAAGGAAATAAAGTGGTCTTCTTAGTTCTTTATGTGGATGACATTTTACTCATTGGGAATGATGTAGGATCTCTGTCCAAAATAAAGAACTGGCTAGCAGCCAATTCCAAATGAAGGATTTGGAGAAGCAAGCTACATTCTTGGCATCCAAATTATACGGGATCGCAAGAATAGGCTTTTGGCATTGTCTCAGGCATCGTATATTGACAAGGTGCTTGTCAGATTTGCGATGCAAAACTCTAAGAAAGGTAATTTACCTACTCGATATGGAGTTCATCTTTCTAAAGAGCAGTGTCCTAAAAGACCGCAAGAGGAGGAAGATATGAGATGGATTCCCTATGCTTCAGCAGTTAGTAGTTTGATGTATGCAATATTGTGTACAAGACCCGACATATGCTTTGCAGTGAGAGTGGTTAGCCGATACCAGTCAAACCTAGGATTGGATCACTGGGTTGCAGTCAAGCATATTCTTAAATATCTGAGAAGAACGATAAACTATATGCTGGTATATTCGATAGGGATTTGATTCATGTTGGATATATAGATTCTGATTTTCAATCAGATAGAGACTCTCGGAAGTCTACCTCTAGAGCGGTGTTCACTTTGGGAGGAGGAGCCATTATATGGAGAAGCGTCAAGCAAACCTGCATTGCTGACTCAACCATGGAGCTGAATATGTAGCAGCTTGTGAAGCAGCTAAGGAGGTAGTCTAGCTTCAGAAATTCTTGAAAGATCTAGAAGTTATTCCAGATATGCATGAACCAGTTAGACTCTACTATGACAACAGTGGCGCAGTAGCCAATGCCAAGGAACCCAGAAACCACCATAGAGGAAAGCATATAGAGAGAAAATTTCACCTTGTGAGAGAGATTGTTAGTAGAGGAGACGTTTCAATTGATAAGATTGAATCTGCGAACAATATAGCTGATCTGTTCACTAAGACATTACCAGCTCAGGGTTTTGAGCTACATCTTGAAGGGATGGGATTTAGAGACATATCTCATTTGCTTTAAGGCAAGTGAGAGATTGTTGGGATATATTCCCATAAACAAATGACATTTATTATTTTGCTGAATAATTTGAGAAATTTTTTAATATTACACTTGCATGCATGTTTTGATGCTTTATAAATATCAAAAATCTATGGATTATTTAAATATGACTTTAAATATTGTATATAAGTGTTATATACAGAGGATAATATTTAAAGTAAAATAATCTAAATTTGTCTGTAATTATAAATTAAAGTTGCAATCGGAATCTTTAATTTAAAATTACTAGCATGGTTTATTACATTCTGAATGAAATGATCTTATCCGAATTGTTGATAATGAGATTATCGGAATGAAAGCGCTTTATATAATTTGATTATATAGGACTGGAACGTGATTAATTATGAATCTCTACTAAATTCTATTGTTAAAATAGAGCATTCAAAATTAATCAATGATGGTCATATATGAATCGATCTTAATTCTGAGTAATTAACAGACTCCTATTTATTGTATTATATTTTTTGACTTACCCCGGGTAATGACACAAAAACATAGTGTTGAATTCTTGGTATATTGGAAATATAATAACATAAGTAACCAAAAATATTAATATACAAGATGAAATCCATTCCTTCGTAAAAAAGTCAGATGGACGGTTCCCATAAGTATTTGATTCGGGACTTGAATAATAAGAGCGCTCAATTTATGATTGGATCATAAATATATTATTCATTATAGAATCAATGATACTTATGGATAAAGATGTAATTAAAGAGGTTAACGAAAAATGCCTAGATTTAATCATAACGGTTTATGGATGATTGATTTATATGTAATGACTATATGGACGATTCAAATAATATAATTAATTTTATAATTTTAAGAGTGCAGTTCCAAATTTTTAGTGGAGCAATTTGGAATTAATAATTTTGATATTTTAATTAAGGTGTTAATTGAATGTCAAAATTATTGAAGCTTAAAATGATAATGTCCATAGTTCCTCTTGATGGCTCTATTAAATTATGTGAACTTTATGATATGTTGGGTTGAGTTATTAATTTGAAATTAAAAATTCTAAATTAATTTTCATGCAGAAATTAATTGGATTAATTTTATTTTAAATAATATAATTATTTAAAAATAAATTTAAAATTATTTTTAAATTTAAGAATATACGGTGTGCTAGGGAACACATCGTAGGCATATTCCATGAGAAGAGTCTATGTGGAAATTATTTAGTTGTTGGAGAAATATATATGGAATCGTGAGAGAGCCTTTCTCTCTCCCGTAATATAAGTATATCAAAACTAACCAAAAATTGATTGATATACGTTAAAGTAATTCCAAGAGTTAGAAGTGATCTTTAAATTTTAATTAATTGATTAATTAATTAAAAAGGTTGGTTTTAAATTTTAATTAATTGATTAATTAATTAAAAAGGTTGGTAGTTATTATTCTCTCAGAATATAAGATTCACAAGAGAAAAATAAAAGAGGAGAACATCGAACAACAATGATCAACCACATAGAGTTCTTTCCTTCAACTTTACTTTATCTCATGAGTTGAGAAGACAAAGTGAATAAAACTCAGTTGTGTGATCTCAACCCAAATCAAAAGGAATGCCCACTCGTTCGCGTTCATCATAATTTGGAGAACATTTGGAAAGATCCATGGTGATCAAAAGGATTTGGTAATTCCAAAGTAGTGTTGGTGGAGAACGAAAGGTCAATTTCTTAAACTCCTTATTGTTCTTGTTATTAAATTAATACAGGTATAGATCGCTAACTCAATTTTTTTTGAGATATGCGATTTGATCCTTATCTCGCTTCCGCAAACATCTCAAAGTCGTATTGAGATTACCATCATAAATTTGCTCAGCCATGCCGAGGTATGGAGAAATTTTTACTTAGCCCTGCCAAGGTACAGAGAATGTTGCTCGGCCCTGCCAATGTACGGAGAAAAATTTGCTCGGCCGTGCCGAGGTTCGAAGAAAGTTTTTTTACTTGGCCCAGCTAAGGTACAGAGAATGATGCTTGGCCCTACCAAGGTACGAAAAAAATTTTACTTGGCCCTGCCAAAGTAAGAAAAATGTTGCTCGGCCCTGCCGAGGTATAGAGAAATTTTTACTTGGTCCTACCAAGGTATGGCAAAAGTTGCTTGGCCCTGCCAAGGTATGGAGAAAAATTTGCTCAGCCATGCCGAGGTTCGGAGAAATGTTGCTCGGTCATGCCGAGGTTTGGAGAAAGTTTTTTTTTACTTGGCCCAGCCAAGGTACGGAGAATGATGCTTAGCCCTGCCGAGGTACGAAGAAATTTTACTTGGCCCTGCTAAGGTACGGAGAATGTTGCTCAGCCCTGCCAAGATATTGAAAAATTTTTACTTGGTCCTACCAAGGTACAGAGAATGTTAAGCCTTTCCGAGATATGAAAAAAAATTTGCTTGGCCATGCCGAGGTTCGGAGAAATATTGTTCGACCATGCCAAAGTTCGGAGAAAGTTTTTTTTACTTGACCCAGCCAAGGTATAGAGAAATGGACCCATAGGTCAATGATTGAGCAAGACCTGCCTTTCATCCATAACTCAAAAAAGTTATTATTTAATAAAAAAAATATTTGAATCGAAGCGTGAAGTTTTATTATAATGAGCAAAATGGCTTGGCTCAAGCATACTTCACTCGTAATATACTTGGGGTTTAATCTATTTCCATGTCTTCAGGGTACTGTATCTCTTGAAGGTCTTCATTACTTGGGGATGATCCGAGTTCCATATCCTCGAGGTACGGTATCTCTTTGATGTCCTCATCTGGAGAGGTGAGCCCCTCGCACCGGACCCTTTCAAACTGGTTCTCCTCTTCAGTTGGCCATACATAGAGGGATTACTAATCATTATAATAGAGTCAGTCGCCGATAATAGGTTCGACGCGCGTAGTTGTCATTGCAGCCGGTCATCCCAAGCAGTTGGAGAAATGGGACGAGGGGATCGCGGCCACGGCGTTGAATTATCGCGAGAGAATACTGGAGGTAAGGAGCGAGCCCAACGGGACTTGAGCAAGCTCTTATCTCCTCCCCTCCGCTGTGCCGGTTCAACTTCTCTATGGCCGTGCTATCGCGAAAGGCCGGTGGCTTCCAATGGGTTGGGTGGAGGGACCACTGGTAAGACCGGGGTGACTGTCCCATCAGGAAGCTGCTGAGGGAGTGCAGCGGGAAGAAGGCCCCCCAAGAAGCCCCTGCACTAGCTTTAGCAAAGGTTAAACTAGTTGGACCAGCATGGCAAACTGGTCCTGTGTGATCGGGGCTGCTAGCAGTGAAGGAATCTCAATCGGCAATGGATGCGAAGGCGCCGTGTTGTTGGAGGGATCAGGCCTTTGAGAGGTAGCCTGATCATGAGCATCTATGACTGCTCTCTTACAGTTGGCCATTAAGAAATCATCCTTTTGTATGGAACCTTATCTTCTTGGTTTCAAGTTTTCAGAGGAGCTTGGGGCCCTTCCTCTAGCACCAATCTGTTGCTGGGAAAATCCGTTCTCCAGCTTGGGGACGGTGCACGTCGGGATTTGGATAGCGCTCTTCCGTTCTGATGGACCTGCAAGGCAGTCCTCATGCAGGAATCACAGAGGGTTGTTCCTGCGGAAGACCCTCCGATGCCCAAGTCAGTGAAGATTCTGAGCAAACAGATAAGAGAAGGAGCAATAACCTTTGATAGAGTTATTTTTGGGCTTAGATTGCCTTCTAGAGTATACCTGGGGGGTCTTGGGACTTGGTATTTGTATGCTGCCAAGGTGGTGAGCCATTACCTGATTTTTCGGACACATTTTAGGGAGTTGGCATCCGATAAGACCGGAATCCCAATAGTTATGGGGATCGGCAGTTGATGAAGCCGACGAGCGCTTTATCATGAAGCTGACGAGCGCTTTATCATGAAGCTGACGAGTGCTTTATCGAAAATTTGGAATCCCGTTGATCATGAACGAAGTGCTGTATTTGGCTCCTCTTCCCATTTTAGGATGCTTATTCCGTGATTCTTGCGATCAGGATGGTTCATCTTCCAAGATATTCGACATAGTTTGAATCAGAATGGTGGTTACATTAAGGGATGATGATCGATCCTGGCGAGGTACTAAGATAGCTCGGCCCTACTGAGGTTCGGATATAGCTCGGCCAGATGGTTCGGCTCTGTAGCTCGGCCAGATGGTTCGATTCGATAGCTTGGTCTTAGTCATCGGGCATGTTTATTGATGCGATGATAATTTTTTTTTTTCATCAAAGATAAAAATAGGTTAGAGAGAAAAAAAGGAAAAAAAATGAAAAAAAAAAAAGGAAGGGAGACGGAGAGGGGTTCAGGGGAATGGCTTTTAATAATAGTAGATCGACTGATTAAGATGTGGATTTGTCTTCACGCAGTTGCCTATCGCGGCCCACGGTTTGCTACAGCGCTCATGGTTTCAATTGACATCGTGAAGCTTCCAGGCCTTCGATGCGTTGCCAGGTTGGTTGGCCTCCGAATCTCTTTCGGCAGGGACCGCATCACGTGCGCACAGCCTGCCATGTAGGTGGCAAATCAAATCAGGCAGCTGCTGTGCCTCCCCTCATACCAATCACAAGCTTTATTCCTCTCCAAATTCCTATAAACGTTGTCTTTCCTCGATTTAGTGCTCATACATTCCTATCATCAAACAGTATTTAGCGGTCTTCATCATGCTTGGGGAACGGCCGGAAGAGGGGAAACCTCCTGCCCAACTTGCCAAAACTTCGGAAGCCATTACACAAGTACAATTACATTACCATCGTCCTTCCACTATTAACCCAATCGCTGTCCCGGCTTTCCTTTCCATTGCGTCTCGATCACTCGCATCCCACAGTGACAAGCCCTCCATAATTATTATTATTTGTTTCCTTTTCTTCTCCACATAGTTAACACACAAGCGAGAACTTTAAAAAAAAAAAAAATTTAAAAAAAAACTAATTTCATCGCTAAATTCGAGCTTTATCGCAGGAAAAACTGCGAGCGCTGCAGATGCCACGATGATATTCCGGCATTTTCTGGAAGTTTCCGACGTTCCGTACCTTAGCAACAGAACCACGCGTGGCCAATGACGTCAGATAGAAAAATTAATAAACTAATTATCAGCTAATTAAAAAAAAAAAAAAGGCTCCGCGTTGCAGTGCCACCACGTGGCAGCGCGGTCCGCCGCTCTATCGGGAGGCGGTTAAAGAACGTGGCGCGGTACACGCCAGCCTTGGGCCTGGGAGCCTTCCAGAAGCTTCCGGGGAACTCCTGGCCAGGAACGCCGGGTTCGATCCAGCGGTCCTCGTCCCGCCACCTGTCATGGTCCCACCACGTGGGCGTCCGACGTGGCGTCCGCCCTCCCCCAGGAAATGATTCGGGGAGAATTAGGGCTCCGCCTTTTTAATTTTTCTACTTCCAGTCTCTCTCTGTCCTCCTCTCTGTTAAGTTTGAGAAGCAAAAGCTGAGAGCTCTCGAGCGAAGGGACGCAAGAAGTCGTCGACGAAAAATTCGGAGCGATTTTTTTTTTTTTTTCCTTTCCTTTTTGTTCAGGGAAAGAAGGGGGGGGAGAGAGAGAGGAGAAGGTTTATAGGGAGGAGATGAATGGTGTAGGAGAGGGGGGAGAGGAGATGGAGGAGGACGGGATGGAGGAGAAGGGGAAGGGGAGGGAGAGGGAGAGGGAGAAGCTTGTGCTGATGTGGGGGTACCTGCCGGGAGTCTCGCCGCAGAGATCGCCGCTGCTATACCCGGTGGTCGTCCCGATGCCTGAATCTGCCGCTGGAGATGGCTGGAGGGATGTCTGTGGAGGAGGATGTGGCTTCGCGATAGCCATCTCTGGTATCCTTTTCCGATCTCTCTCTTTCTATTTTGCTTTTTTCCCCCTTTTATCTTTTTTTTTTTTTTCAGTTTGGGTTTTTGAAATATGAGATAAGAGACTGTTTCTGATCTGTAGACTCTTTACCGACGGATCTTCTTCTTCGCTTTTTTTTTTTTTTTATTTCTGAGAACTTCTTGTAGATTTTTTCCAATTTTAAGACTTGTTGACGGTTGATGAGTCTCGTTCTTTTGCTTCCGATGTTTTCAGAGCTGTGTCCTTGGTTGTGCCTCGTGTTTGATGTGGATTATTGCATCTTTCCCCTTTTGTTAGGGATTTCCTCCCAAGTAATTTCTATGCTTTCTCTGTAAATGCTTGTCTGAAGATATGATTTTTTTTATTAAAATAATGTCGCTTTGGGTTGTTACAAGCAAGATTTAGTTCAAGAGGAGTATGGACTTGATTATAGTTTCCTTTTTATTTTAAATTTATGAACAAATGTCCTTGGATGATATTTTAAGTATTTTTTAGCTTGTGGAATAAGCTTTTTTTTAATTGTAGTAATGTTTTAGGCGCTTTTTCGTAGGTGTTCTTGGTTACGGTGAGGTATTAATCCTTATGAATCCTTGGATGTCTTTACATCAAAGCTACACAATTTTGAGTCTTTCTCAGTATTAGAGTTTTCAGTACTAGTAGCATGGAAGGCTACTTTTTATTAGTTTATAGATTTTTTGTTTAAATATTGAATGTTGATTCTGTAATTACGTGTTCACATTGCCTTATTTGTGGTATCAGATTCGGGCAAACTTCTTACATGGGGTTCGACGGATGATATGGGTCAAAGTTATGTGACTTCTGGGATGCATGAGGTACTTGATTCTTTGGTACTCAATGTTCTCGCCCAGCTGTTTTCTTCTTTGTGGAACTTGAACCTCTTAAGTAAATGGGTCCTGTCATTTGAATCCTCTCAGGAGATTCCGGAGGCATTTCCACTTCCAACTGAGGCAGCCATTGTCAATGCAGCTGCAGGGTGGGCTCATTGTGTTGCAGCTACAGGTGCTATGCCGATTTTCTATATATATATTCTATTATATTGATGGATGACCATTGCTACTTTTTATAATTTCTCAACATTACTGAAGTGACATGAGAGATGAGGTGATTTTACATGTTAATGTTGCATTCATATTGCCATTAAATATTTATGCAAAAAAAATGTTTCTTTTGACCAGCTATTGGAGAAGTCTACACATGGGGTTGGAAAGAATGTGTTCCAACTGGGAGAATTGTAGGAGACCAGTCTTTAGGAGGAACATCTGAAAAAGATGAAAGGAATAACGCATCATTGAATGACCAAGGTGACAGCAGTTTCATCTTTGGCTATGACATTTTATTGTAGGAAAATATAAGCTGCTTTATATCAACAGTTTACAGAACTAATGAAGGCAAATTGAATGCAGTGAGCCCCAGGTCACAGACGTCAAGAACAAGTAGTGGATCTGTATCTGGTTCTGAGAGCAGAGTTGGGGAGGAAAGCACAAAGCGTAGAAGGTTATCTTCAGCTAGGCTAGGACATGAAAGCTCAACAGCTGGTGATGAAACTCTTTCAGCTCCCCCATGTATAGTGACGCTTAATACAGGAGTGAGGATTGCTACAGTAGCTGCAGGTGGACGTCATACGCTGGCTTTGTCAGGTAATTCCACTTCTTTGATGAATTAGATGTGACTGTGGATTTCCGCTGTATGGTTTAGTGGTTTGTGGTGTTGGAAGGAGGTATTCCCTTTAGATGAAGCAGAAAATGCTGATGCATTCTGTTTTCTCCAAAGTTTCAGACATAGGTCAGGTGTGGGGTTGGGGATATGGAGGCGAAGGACAGCTTGGGCTGGGTTCTCGTATCCGCACAGTGTCTTCTCCTCATCCTATACCTTGCATTGAGTCAGCTTCCTATGGCAAGGACCGACCACCTGCAGTTATCAAGGGGAATAAGACTTCAGAAGGGCAAGCTTATAAAGTCACAGGGAGCTGCGTAAGGGCCATTGCTTGTGGAGGTCGTCATAGTGCTGTTCTTACAGGTACCAACTGCTGGCCTCACTTCTGCTGACATTTGGTGAAATAGACATTAATGTGGGATTTTGTTAGTTTGGAAGTTACTCTTACACATGAAAGGTAAATCCAATAAATACTATTTTTAATGAATTAACATGTCATTTTGTACTGTCTTTTTGCCATTAACAATTTGTATTTTCTTTTGTGGAAATGATGATAACAGTAGTTGAGGGAACATGTTAATAATCCTACCTTGGCAAAAAGCAATTTTGGTTTATTATTTGAAGCTGTGTTTGTTAATTATAAACTTTGTTGCATTTTTTAGGGCAGCTATGGATGAGTCAGGTTAAGGTCAATATTAGAATCAATAAATTTTGACAAAGTGATGGTCTTTGTTTTCCTGGAAAACTTATTCAGAAACATCTAGGGAAGGATCGGCCATTTGTAATGGATTCAAATGGAGGTGAATGAACTAGAGATGTGTCTTTGAAGTTTATGCGATCGCTGCATGCAGGCGATTTGTGAAAAATATTATGAAACAACTGTAGAGCTCAGTAGCTTACTGTAAGATGATCAGAAAGTTCAGCAAAACGGTGGTGCAAGAACATTACATCAATGCAATGAAATAGAATAGTTGATGTAGATACATATAGTAAAGCTGAGGGTGATATAGTTTTGTACAAACACAATAGTGGAATACTGGAAGTTGCATTACTAGAGGGCAGTGACAGATGACTGAGTGAAATTGCAAAGGTATGAGCATTGGTTTGGTTTCATGTGAACTGGCTCATAATGAGGAGAATGATTGATGAGAAAGCCTGCTCCTGAAGTTGCAACTGGATTTGATACTCCCTTGACAGCAGCATGTCATCAAGGAACTCAAAGACTGACTTTGATATGATGGGATGGATGCTTGTGACAATATTTTGTTATCCTAAAAAACTTTGCTGTATCATGTTTTTAAAACCTGCTGTCCCTCTGAATGTTAATTTTGTGTTCTATTCTATCAATTATTGCTAATTCTTCTGGCTTGCTTGCTCATTCATCACATTTTTCATCAGGGAAATACAATCTTTTCTTTTAGAAGTTCTAGTTAACAAGCTTAATAATTTGATTTTTTTTTTTGAAATTAAAAAGGCTGACAATTTGCTTTCTCAACTGTACAGACTCTTTTTTTATTAAAAAAAAAAGTTTTTGAACCTTTATGGTTGACAAAATGTGCAGTCTGATTACAATCTGGCAGCTCATAAGAAAGTGATAGATACCCTGTTTGTGAGATCTTCCTCCCACGTCTCTCCATCATGCATGTGTGCACTCTATTTAATTGACATCCTCACATTTTAGATCATGTAGTACGTTCCAAACGAATTTTAATAATTATGTTATGCTTCTGCAGATACTGGAGCACTGCTAACTTTTGGGTGGGGACTGTATGGGCAGGTTAGTTTATACCATATTTCTTCTGCAACCATGCATATGCATTATCTTAACTGACAATATAGACTCCGTGCTCCTTTACATTATTCTTCTTTAACAAAATATGAATTATGCTGTTACTGAAAAGAAAGGGTGGGCCTGCTACCATTTTATCTTTAAAAAGGGGTATGGGTCATGAATGGGCTACAGCTTGCTCAAATTATAAATCATTTATTTATTTTTACAAGTCTCAGTCTGAGCAGTCGATGTTCCAGTTCCCACCGTCATGTACTATCACTCTTTTCCTATTTGTGCTTTGCACTGTGATTATATAATCGGATTCATTTAGATGTGGTTGTGATGTAAGCAACAGCGGCACATTATTTATATTGAACATGATAATTGCTCATTCCTTTTCATACCTGTGGCATAAGAAGCTTGTGTTTTGGTGCATGTTCTGTTGCATGCTTGTTCAAGCAAAAAGTAATCATGCATGAATTGTCAATGCCTTTTAGATATAACTATTTGGAAGCTTGCTCTAGTTGAGGGCGTCATGCAGAACTGTTTCAGTGCATCCAAGCGATTGCAACAGAAGGGTTCTTGAGGAATCTATTGATATCGAGTAAATCATCACACAGATGATTGATATGTCATTAGCTCAAAGCACAAGATTTAATTTTTTTGAAACCATACCGTGCTATATCCAACAACATAAATCCTGGGGTGAATTATAGTTTCCTGAGCATGAATGTAGACAGCAGAAGAAACCAGGTGTCAAGCAATTGATTGGTGACCTCCCATCTGTAATTTATTGCTTAGTGTTGTTCCTTGCTGTTTTAAGAAGTCTGCTATTTGTAGCGGTCAACCAAGAATAATGTAGCTGTGCCTTATTATACAAGTCCATAAGAAGTTCGTGGATGTCATTTACTGCATGATGTGCACATTGCTGAAATTATTGGTTTGTGGACATATGGTTCGATTATATATATGCATATATCCAACAATATGCTCTAACTGCTCTCCAGGATTAACATGTAGGCATTGTAGAAAAGATGGAGAAAAAGCAAACTATAATGTTGAAGATGAGGTCCACTGTAATCTGAGAACAGCCTTTTTAGCTCTCTGTTGTGGATTTTCTATTGCAATTTTCAGGAAAAAGACTAACAAGCTTTCATCTTCTTTTCTGCCCTTTTCCCTCTTATTGGTTATTTTGGTCCAGTGCGGGCAAGGGAGTACAGATGATGAGCTGAGTCCAACGTGTGTCTCATCTTTGTTGGGTATCAAAATACAAGATATTGCTGCCGGTCTGTGGCATACTGTCTGCACATCAGTTGATGGTGACGTGTATTCTTTTGGTGGGAATCAGTTTGGGCAGCTGGGAACTGGTTCTGATCAGGCTGAGGTATGGTCCTCATCACGAGTTGATCTACCAACCAAACTAATTATTTTTCTCACCAAAATGGTGAGATAGGGCATGCCTGGTGGCCAGTCAATGAACATGATAGGGCATTAGGCATTGACTAGTCCACATGGAAATTTGCAGGCGTCAGTTGGAAATTTATGAATACGAGGATGTTGTATCTGATCACCCTGTACTTCTAGTGTCCTAGAAATGAGATCATGAAGAAATAATTTTCTACTTTTCTTTTTGCCAGAACAGAGATATTAATGCATCTCTTTCTAGTGAAAGTACTGATGCAGCTGTATCCAAAATGCTCCTGTTTGCAGATTATCCCTAAGCTATTAGATGCTGCATGTTTGGAAAACAAGAATGCGAAAATGGTCTCTTGTGGGGCACGTCACAGTGCCGTGATTACAGGTATGATATTCTTAACCATTCATGGACAAATTTTCTAACATGTTGGTGTTTCTATATCAAAAAATTTATCCTTCCAGCCACTCGGCTCCCAAAAATAATTTGCTGTTTAATTCTGATTCTGAGTTGCAACCGTGTGCTGCTACGGGAGGGTGACTTTTTGTTGGGTATGGGGACAGCGGTAATGCTGCCTGCTTCCAGTTTATGCATAAATCGACCGGCAAGCCTCTGGGGAATAACTATAGCAGCTCAGTGCGACATTGCTAATTTTCTCAATTATGAAGAGAATTTGCCTTGTAATGCTGTTTTTGTCACCACTTGTAGAAGCATCACAATAATGATATAATTATTAAGGTCTTTTATCTGTCTAGGTGGTCCCCTGGCAGTAGAAGCATCGTGACCTCTCACTTTCAAGTTAGTTTAGTTCTATTCTTTTTGGGAACCATAGAATGGGAGAAAACCCAGGTCGTTAGTGTCTAACATCTAGCATCTTTATTGACCAAATCAGCCGGCACCCTTAATTTGTGGTTTTCTTTTCAACAGATGTCATACTAAAATATATTTATATAACTTGGAATTATTTAAGAAAACTAATAACATGTCTCTCTATTATTGTTCCTGTTAAATCCTAGCGATGTGAATTTACACTTTTGTTTCTTGCAATTATTTCATAAACATGAATTGACATGTCGCCGTTGTTTGTGATTTCTACAGAAGATGGAGAAGTGTTTTGCTGGGGATGGAACAAGTATGGTCAGGTATTATTTTTGTTACTATGACCATATCAAATTTTCCTTGTTAACTCTTGTTTCGTGTGCACAAAAATCAAAGTGTTTCTTATCTGCGGTGTGCAGCTTGGCTTGGGTGATGCAATAGACAGAAACATACCATCTCAGGTTCCCATCGAAGCTTACCGTCCAATAAACGTATCTTGTGGCTGGTGGCATACACTGGTGCTTGCTGAATCGCCTACTTGAGTATAATTCTTGCACATTGTTCTGCTTCACAATTTTGTTAGATCGAGTAGGTTTAACATATCTGTGTACAAATTCTAGCAATGCATACACATGTGCGTGCATGTACCCATTTTTTAGTCTTTGACGTGCAGCAGTGTGTATTCTCAGTCCATCTACCAATGACTATTTGTGCAATGAAGCAGTCATTCCCCTGTATGATATGGTTAATTATCCAGCTTGGCATCTTGAGATCTGTTCATAAAACTGCTCCAGGTAAATACTATCAAATGCAGGAAAGACTGCTTCGCTGCATCCAACTGATGCTCTGCACCATTCTGTCACGAACCATGCGTCACTTTCCCCAACCAAAGGGCTCATGAATTTTAAATCCTGCTGTCTGGAATGTGGTGAAGTAGTCATCAGCTGTTGATAAGAGTGGTGTTCAATGGTACAGTTATCGTACACTCGCATGGAACTCATCCTGCGTGCTTTCTAAAACGACTTCATCCTGCGTGCTTTCTAAAACGACTTGGAGTTGGTGAAGTAGGGTTCAAAACTGTCATTTATCACGTAAGCAGCCTTGCTGACAAGCTCCTTTCCAAATCCCTTTTTTTGTTTTTGTCATTTCTCATGGTACAATGATCATGACCACCTCGTTCTGAATGTGTTCCAGATAAGAGCTTGGCTTGATGGATCGTGTAGAAGTTAATCTACGATCAACATCGTTGCCTCTAAAACTGCATTTATCTCACCCTCAAGGAAGGGAAAGAGGGAAATCGGACATACCACGCTCAAAAAGTGTCCTTTCATCTGCATGTGGCCTCACGTACGTATCAAGTACTTCGCCCGTAACATCTGGTGAGGGTTGGACATCATCTTGATCCATGAATGTTGGAGGACAACAGTGGGCGATTCTTGTGATTGGATCAGATCAAGAGAGCCACCACTTAATACAGAAGAAATTGATCGGTTAAAGAAATTGAACAAGTAATTGGCGGGGCTAAAGAATTGTGAGGGTAAAGAGTGAAAAATAAATCTCTGGTGGGAACCACCAATGTCGAATCCTCCATGACCTGATGCATGGCACGGAAAGCTAGATGTCTTAATGACCCAGTACTGTGGATGATACGACTTTAGAACAGGAGGGAAGCAATTCAATGTTCATGCGAAATATATACTTGAGTTCTGAAACAAATCGACGGCATAAAAGAAGCATTTGATGCTTCCCTACTCAATGGTCAATGGTTGCAATAGAAGGAACGGTGTCCCAAATCAAATGTTTCACAGAGAAGGAATGGAAGGAATGGTGTCCTAAATCAAATGTTTCACACTAGGACTGCAGAATCGAAGAAAATAAGACCCCAAAAAAAAAAAATAAGCGAGAAGCAAAAAGTGAGGAAAGATAAAGCTCCGGACCTGATTTTTGCTAAAGACGATTACTCGGCTAGCTTGTGGCTCTGTCGCCACTTATAAGGCTCTTTTCTTGCCATTCGGACATTAAATGCGCTAATGTGAAATTGATTTTTTTTATATAAAATATATTTTTTTAATCTTTAGATTTTATTTAAAATTTATTTTGATCCTTCATTGTTATAATTTAATCTTTCACTTTGCATTCCTTATTTTACAAGAAATTAATTAGTTTTGATTAAACTGTAAGAAACAAAAGTTTGAGGACAAATGTAGGCATGGGCACTGGGCTGTGCCGTGCCAGGCACGGCCCAGGCCCATCGTGCCAGAAAAATTATCGTGTCGTGCCTGGCACGGTCCATTAACAAATGGACCGTGCCAAGCACGGCCTACTAAAAAAAAATTAAATTCGACACGGTCCGTGACCCATCAAGAAATGGACCGTGCCAAAACGGCCCTTCTGGGCCGTTTTATGGGCCGTGCCAGGCACGGCCCAGAAGGGCCGTTGCTGGGCCATGCCAGGCACGGCCCAGCAGGGCCGTTTTGGCACGGCCCAGCAACGGCCCTGCTGGGCCATTTTGTAGGCCGTGCCATGGCACGGCCCACAAGGGCCGTGCCATGGCACAGCTGGTGCCAGGAGCACACTGTGCACCTAGGCACCAACCAGCTGATCCAAGCCATGATCCTGATCGGCGATGATGGATCCGACGATTGCGATCGATCTAATCGGAGATGATTCGACGATTGCGATCGATCCATGCCATAATCCTGATCGGCGATGATCGATCCGACGGTTGCGATCCATCCGATCGGCGATGATCCGATGGTTGCGATCGATCCAAGTCATGATCTCGATCGGCGATGATCGATCGGACCGTTGCGATCAATTCGATCGAAGACGATCCGACGGTTGCGATCGATCCAAGCCATGATCCCGATCAGGGATGATCGATCCGACAATTGCGATCCATCCGATCGGCGATGATCCGACGATTGCGATCGATCCAAGCCATGATCCCGATCGACGATGATCGATTGGATCATTGCGATCAATCCGATTAGAGACGATCCGACGGTTGCGATCGATCTAAGCCATGATCCCGATCGGGGATGATCGATCCGATGGTTGCAATCCATCCAATCGGAGACGATCCGACGGTTGCGATCGATCCAAGCCATGATCCCGATCGGCGATGATCAATCCAACAGCTGCGATCCATCCGATCGGAGACGATCCGATGGTTGCGATCGATACAAGCCATGATCCCGATCGATAATGATCGATCGGACTGTTGCGATCAATCCGATCAGAGACGATACGATGTCTGCGATCGATCCAAGCCATGATCATGATCGGCGATGATCAATCCGACAGTTGCGATCCATCTGATCGGAGATGATCTGATGTCTGCGATCGATCCAAGCTATGATCCCGATCGGCGATGATCAATCCGACGGTTGTGATCCATCTGATCGGAGATGATTCAACGTCTTGATCGATCCAAGCCATATTCCCGGTCAGCGATGATCAATTCGACGATTGCGATCAATCCGATCGAAGACGATCCGACGGTTGCGATCGATCTAAGCCATGATCTCGATCGGTGATGATCAATCCAACAGTTGCGATCCATCCGATCGGAGACGATCCGATGGTTGCGACCGATCCAAGCCATGATCCCGATCGACAATGATCGATCGGACTGTTGCGATCCATCTGATCGGAGATGATCCGACGTCTGCGATCGATCCAAGCCATGATCCCAATCAGAGATGATCGATCCGACAGTTGCGATCGATCCGATCGAAGACGATCCGACGATTGCGATCGATCCATGCCATGATCCTGATCGGCGATGATCGATCCGACGGATGCGATCCATTCGATCGACGACGATCCGACGGTTGCGATCGATCCAAGCCATGATCCTGATCGGCGATGATCGATCTGATCAGAGATGATCAGACGGTTGTGATCAATCCATGCCATGATCCTGATCTGCTATTATCGATCGAACGGTTGCGATCTATCCAATCGGAGACGATCCGACGATTGCGATCGATCCAAGCTATGATCCCAATCGGTGATGATCGATCGGACCATTGTGATCAATCCGATCGGAGACGATCCGACGTCTTCGATCGATCCAAGCCATGATCCCGATCGGCGATGATCAATCCAACGGTTGTGATCGATCCAACCCATGATCCCGATCAGCGATGATCGATCCGACGGTTGCGATCAATCCAAGCCATGATCCCGATTGGTGATGATCGATCGAACCGTTGCGATCGATTTGATCGGAGACGATCCGACGGTTGCGATCGATTCAAGCCATGATCCCGATCGAGGATGATCAATCCAACAGTTGCGATCTATCCCATCGAAGACGATCCGACAGTTGCGATCGATCCAAGCCATGATCTCGATCGACGATGATCGATCCGACGGTTGCGATCCATCCGATGGTTGCGATCTTTCTATTTTTTTCTTCTTACTTATTGTATTATGTTCTAGAGGTCAGGCCTAGCCCTCCTCCCTTCCGTACCATTTTAATTTTAAATTAATAAACTGATAGGGGTCTGTGCCAAACCCCCCACCATTATGGTGACTTTATATTAATAAAATTTCTTTATTCCTAATAAATTTTTAATTTATCAAAAAAATTATATTTTTTATAAATTTTTTTATTTCAGCTGTGCATGAGCCAGGCCCACCTAAGCCGTGCCTGGCACGGCTCAGGCCTGGGCCGTGCCGGGCATGGCCCACCTGGGCCGGCACGGCTCCGTGCCGGCACGGCACGATGGACCAGCCCAGGCCTGTCATGGACCGTGCTGGGCCAACAGAAAAAATTTTCTAAGCCCGGTACGGCCCGGTACTGTAGCAATGCCAGGCCGTGTCGTGCCATGGGCGGCACAGCCCAGTGCCCACCTCTAGACAAATGAATTAATTTTCGGTAACGTGAAGGACCAAATATATTTCTCAGTTATTTTTTGTTATATTTTTTATGTGTCATTCATGTTCATGTCCTGATTTAATTAAAATATTAGAAATATCTATGTCCAACAACTCATTTGCATAAATAAATTTCATATATGAATGGATACCTCGCTGAATCCAAGCCAAGCGACTAATAACACCATGGGAGCATAGTTGCTGTTGATCTTAGATGAATAGCGTATATTACATATACTGAGATTTATAAAAAGCTCCTGCAATCTAAAATTGTAACAGAGGTGACAAGATATATAAGATCCGTTGGCTAAAGGAAACTTATTGATCATATTTATGTCACTCTTTAAAATTTGAATAAAGAATTGGTATATCAATTTTATTGGAAAGTTGCTTTGATAATATTCTCTTCACAAAACAAAGATATTTATGTCTAATTAGATCCAGCAGCATCGCAAGTCCGTCACATCGTCGATTACAGAGAGATAATTAATTAACTGTAGCAAGACATTTTTACTGATGGCAATAACCATCGCATGTTCTTCCGTTTCGTGAAATGCTCTTCTCATTTTCCACAGGGATATATCATCAACATCCTATTCCACATGAAAGCATGTAGCACTGAATTGCTACCCAGAACCTGAAAGCATGAAGGCACTCAACTACCTGCTTTTGAAAAACTAGTATAACTTGCGGTCTTCGAGATTTAAGTGCTTGGACATCATTCAATTTGATAGAGCTTTTCAACAGAATGGGCTTTTCTAAATTCTCCTGTTGTTTTGCTAAATATAAGATTTTATATATGGGTTATTCACAAGAAGACAAAACGTAGTATCATCCCTATCTTGATTATTTGCGCGTATGAAGAGATATATGAAGCAGCTCTTAGTCCAGTACCTACTGTAGCAACTCTTGCCAAGCCTCACATGAACAAGAACGATGGTCACACCAGCTCAATAGCTCAGGCTCAGAACACAAAAAGGTCAACTATGAGATTTGGATCTAAACCTAGCGAAGATACTAACATAAATGGTCTTGCCAGCAAAAAGCAACTGTGGAGTATATTGAGTGCAAAATAAGAGCTAAAACCGGTGTACCTTTTGCAGCATTTGGGAGCCAACTGCCGCAGTGGGCATCTGCTCTGAACTTGGTGAAACTTTTATCGGACGATCACTAGCCGAATCGCTTGCGACCTGTTTGGATGTACCTTTGGCAAGACTTGTATCTCTTTCTGCTTGATGGGACTCCATCAATGATTGCACCTGATGTAAATTTCTACCCTCATCGGTAAATTATTTTTACCTTATGCATGTTAATGGTGAGGTGTGCGCGTGTGAACATAAGTTAAATCAAAATTATTTTGAGACTAAAGCCAAAAAGTTCTAGACTTACCGTTTCCAGTCGTTTCTTGTGGACATTTACAGAAATGCATCAGGATTTGCAGAATCATCAAAAAAATAAGAGTCCACAAACAATCTAGTGCTCATCAGATCAACATTGAAGGATTTAAAGATTTAGAAGGGAAAAAAAAAATCAGAGAAAAATAAAATTGTGTTTCGAAGAAGAGGAGGAAAACATAGGAGGATTCAAGATACAAAGGACAAAAATGGGCCTTATGTAGTCATTAATTCAAGAGGAGGAAAACAAAGGAGGATCCATAGTTAAACCTGAATAAATGGTCAAATATCTAAACAATGATTTATAAGTTGAATATCAGAAACTCATTTTTGTTATGTAGTCATTAATTCTGACATAAAATTAAGGGTATTACAATTATTTTATTAATATTATTCCAAAATTAAAACAAAGAACTAGAAGCCATTACTCTGAATGATGTAATATACCACACAACATAGTATATTATATTATTATTTGGACAAGTTCACAGAATACTATTAATTAACAAACACAAACAGAGCACGATTCTCATAGCAGAGGAAAATTTTGACAAGAAAGATGAAAGGTTTCCATCTTGTGCAAGATCTCGGTTTGTACCAGTACTGGGCACTCATGGATATGATATGCATAAAATTTTGAGCTTTATTATCTTGGATGAAACAAAACAATCTGTTCAGAAATACTGGCTGAGATAACAAAATGAAGTCTTATTCAAATATTGGCTGAAATAAAACAACCTTTTTTTATCTCAGTTCTAATATATCCATGAAGATCTTGGAAAATCTCAGGATTTTCCAAAGTTCCCCAGCTTCCATGTAGGCTGAGATAAAACAAGGTCTGTGTCAATCTCAGTTTCAGTCACCTGTAGAGATATCAGATATCTCATTTTTGAAAACCATGAAAGGATAGAAACTATTTTGGTATCTTTGAACAAAATAAGTGGGTTGCAGTCTTATTCAAAACTACGAATTTCTATTTGACCGGTGTACGAAAAACTAGACCAAGTCATGTAACAGTTGTTGCATTGCAAGGCAGACACTGGAGTGTTGACACAATTTCTCTAAGGTCTGTAGACATGGTGAATCAACATACTGTCAACCTATTATGCACCAAGAAAGAAGATTGAGTCGAATGTTCAGATCAACAAAACAATAATACATCACATGCAAAGCATCCATTCTTTTTGTCCCTTATAAGCTTAAGACCAATGGTTTGCTCCTTTAATGGTCCTGTCATTTGAACAATATCACATGAAGACAAAATCAGCAGCACATTACACCCAAACAAGAGATGGGATAAGCAGACCAAACATAATCAATTATTGATCATCTAACATTTCTTCTAGATGCCATATTTTTGCACAAAAGGGTAGCAACCAGCTTATTTATCTGCAGTAGCTGAGGAAAAACAAAAGGAAAAACAAGAAGAAGAGCTAATAATGCTTCCACACTAACAAGTTCACCTTGACCAAACACAACTTTGATCCTGTCTATATTCCAGATACAATGACTTAGATTCTGAAGCAGATTAAGAATGCATAGGTATATTGGTACTACACATCTTTGAACAAAAAAGAATATTTTTTTTAAAAAAATAAAGACATTTCTTACAGATTTTCCTTGCTGATTCTGTTCCTCCTTTGAATAACCTGGAATAGTCAAGTTCCAGTCTTTCTCTGCATAAGATCTTCCATCAATTAGATTGTAGAAATTGGAGCAGAAAATTTATAGCAAATGCATGCTTTAGATCAAAGTTGTCAATTTCGTTTCGTTTCGGCCGTTTCGGCCGAGACGTTTCATTTCGGTAGTTTATCCAAAAAGATAAGCACTACGTTTCGTTTCGGGAGATTTTTCGGCCATTTCGGCGTGTTTCGACCGTTTCGGTATGTTTCGGCCGTTTCGGCAAAATATGTTTCGGGGACCAATTTATGAATTATTAAACCTTTCAAAACCATTTTAAAAATATATATATAATATCAAAAAAAAATCCTAGTTACCCTACCCCACGGCCGCATCTGTTAAAAGCTCAAACTCTTTATTTTTATATTATTATTATTAATTATGAAGAATATGAATTATAAATAAATTTTTTATTATATATATATATATATATATATATATATATATTCCGAAACGAAGCACCGAAACGGTCCGATACCGAAATATTTCGTTTCATAAGCTAAACCGAAACATAATCCGAAACGAAATTGACAACTTTGCTTTAGATTCTTCATTTAAAGTCTCATATTAGACATAGACCATGGGGAAGAATGTTTTTCCCCTATAACATTAGGAAGTTGTTGAGTTGATGCTAAACATCAAACAGCAAAAGATCACTTTAAAGAAAAGCAACAACTAAAAAAATAAGAAGAATTTGCTATCATCAGCATTTGAAATTTATATGAAATGATGATTAAACATATAAAAAAGATTTGTTTAAAGAACAAAAATAAAAGTAAAATCACCTGTTAATATTTGAGTTCAATAATTACTATATGTAAGTAAACCAACTGGATAGAAATGGTAATGAATGAGCAGCAAACCTAGGTGCAGCAATACATCCTTGGCCTCCAATGTTGAAGATTTACTATGCTTCGCAAGACTGCATGCAAATGTGGTAACCTGAAAGCAGGCAAAATAATCTGACATTTAATCAGTAACTATAAATAATATAAGTTCACTGACAACAGCCAATACGACCAACAACTGGGGCTTGTTCCCAGATAAAATGATTTACAGGAAGAAAACATGCTTCATAATACTATGTAAATACCAATGAAAGAGCATATAGCACGGACACTAACCTAAGGTAATAATAGCCGGTCAAAGTGAAGCAAAATTGCATGGTAACACAGCAAGAAGCAGCAACAAACAATTACAAAAGGGCCAACATAAATTAAGCATGACAAATAAGCAATATATATGACTTCTTCAACACGCCAAAAAAACAAAGACTAAAGCAGGTGACAGATTTTGAAAGTCAGCCAAACCACAAGGGACAGAGTTTGCTCTACATATACTATAGCTACTTCTAACAAGATTGATCAAGTCAAGCCTCACACCAACTCAGAGCATCCAAAGTTCACATTAGTTTTAGTACATCTGCAAAACAATGTTCTCCTAGCAAAACCAGTTCTTGGGCAGAAATTCGACACATTCATACACCACATTCATACACCTCCAAGCATGAAGCATATTCATGTATAATGGCTTAATGTGTCTCGCCCAGACAAATATAGCTAGAAGACCACTGATAAATCTTTGGACATGAAGCAATGACACGCTATAAAAAAAGGATTTGTAACTAATTATAGTGCAAATGTATGAATTTTAGTGAAACTGTCCAATGAGATCTGCATTTCTATATAGCAATTTTTGGTTGAAGGAACTAAAATATTTTCTTTCTGGACCTGGTGTATGCTGCACATCCTTTAGTTTTCTTCCTTGTGTCATTCCTGTTTGAGTGTTTCTGAAAACATCATGTTAATATAAGAAATAATATTTAGCTTATTTCAGTTTAGGCATCAGGGACTGTAGCATTCAGGTTACATACAAAACATCACAAAGTGCACCCACCCCCCTCCCTCCCCGCGTTGTCACCCAATATTAATTGTAAATCTGACCACATAAAAATAAGACATCAACAAAAATTATAAAATTCCCCTACATATATGAACAGAACTCTTTCCTGTGGATAAGTAGTTTCTGCAGACAGAAAAATCAGATACAGAGAAATTAATTTAACAACGCTCACAAATTGTATGACAACAATTTCACTGCTCCCCAGCAGAATGTGGATGCAGTGTCAACTGACCAAAAAACCACCACAAGCATGATGCACCGAGCAAACACAATCAATGAACAAGTGAAGCCACCACCAACACTGCAGACAAAACATAAAATTTACTTTTGAAGAACAGCTGCTATATCTAAACTAGGCTGTAAGCTAGTTACTTATGTGAGCATTAGCAATGCCAGCTAGTTTAAATACTTGTTTACAGTTTTGCATTCAACAACAATTTCAGCAAGCATTTTACAGATTCCTCTAATATTTACAGGATTAGGTCCTTTGATTTTGATAATTGTCACACAGTTAACCCAAGTTCCATGGATTCAACTTGCCTGTGCATATTCTCTTTTGGTTATCATGTTCCCACAGTTTGGAATCATTTAGCTAGCTGTGCCCTTGAAAGTAAGATCACCATACCTACCACACGGTATTGAACAACTTATAAAGGTCAATGGGCAGCGACAGCATGAAACCTGAGAATGCACTAAATGAGATTCATTTATGGCATTCTTTACGCTAAGTGAAAATTTGATCCTGACCTAGAGTTGAATTTTGGTATATGTAACTGCCAAGCTTGTTTGGTTTTATATAATTTGCCCAGAAACCATGGCACAGTTTGAATGGAAATCTCCACACTAAACAGGCTCTCCTAATGCAGTTGGACACATTACTCAGAACAAGAAAGGAAATAGAAGATTGGGACTTTAATTAAATTTCACTGCCAATGAATACAACATGGTTGTATACTGTATTAGGAGAACAAAGACATTGAAAAAAATTATGTGCATTACTGAATTGATGAAGTCATCAGCCATCTCCAAAAGGAGGTCTTCAACTTCAGGATCCAGCTTACCTAGGGGATCCACCTGCAAGGAAATAAAAAAAACAGTACATATTAACTAAATCCAACATACAACATGAAGGCCTAAGGCATTTTAAGATCCATACTTAAAAAAGAAAAGAAAAGAAAAGACAAGAAACTACAAGAAAAAGACTGCTCCAAATATTATACAACATAACCATTAAGTCAATCATCAACAGAATGATAATGAATATTAGTACATACAATAAATTTAACACATACTGCATGAAAGCCTAAAGCATTTAAAGGGACAACTTAAGACATGATTTGACAGAAAACAAGAAAGAGAGCATTGCCTACAAACATATTCACACGGACATAAATTATTTCCTTCATTGCAAATGATCATAAACATTTCATTGCCCATAACATAAAACTAATTCCATCTGATATATTGGCAATTAACTCTGTCCTTTCACCACCCATCAATTTTACCATCCTCATCTTACCCGCACTCATTTAATACAATGTATTGACTGCATTTGCTGATACTCTATTTCGTTGACTTGATCATTAAGAATAAAAAGTATGCACCATGATGATCCAGCAATACTAATCTCCCCCATGATTATAAGTTTCAGCCTTTGTTGGTCCATATCGGGTAAGAGCCGGCAACAAGCACTGGCTTGGCACAGCACCTATTAAATGATTTTATGGCTTGTAATTAAAAAGATTGTCTTTTAATCCATCTTTTTCCCAGCATGACACGTGCCATGCCAGTGATATGCAAGAGGCACTTAACACTTTGATTTGTCATCTTCCTTAAAAATTAAAAAATAAAAAAAAAAACTCTTTGATCTGTCATTGGTATTGAAATAGGACTTGAACAGAAAGCTAAACCATCACCAAGCTCAGTAGAAGGTACACCTGTGAAACCAAATCCTGGATCTTTCTCTTTCCAAGTAGCTGATTTGTTGCTTCCATTCCTTGACTGCCACCAGTCATAGTTGTCACAGATGCAGGTGTTTCCAGTTGTGATCCAGCCAAACTTAAAGATTTTTTAAGGACAGGCCCTGACACTGTTGGAGATTGCTGCTGCTGCTGCTGTTGCTGCAACGGCTGCTGCTGCTGTTGCTGCAACGACTGCAGCTGTTGCTGTTGCTGAAGCAATTGCTGCTGCTGCTGCTGTGGAGTGCCCAGCTGTGGCTGCTGTTGCACCAGTTGAGAGATTTGTTGTTGGGTCAGGCCCATGGATTTTTTATGCAGCTGAGATGAAGACAGTTGTTGTGCCAAGAAGGCCTGTTGCTGCCTTTGATGTTGTTGAAGGTGATAGGAAGGAGAAACTGGTGCACCCATTGATGGCTGCATTTGCTTCAGCCATTGCTGTTGTTGAGAGAGGGTACTCTGCATCAATGCTGATTGCCCATTTTGAGTTAAACCAGGTAACTGGGGGTTCATTGCTGCAAGCGATGGTGTCCTTGGTATGCTTTGACCAGGTAGCTTCTGCTAGATGGATAGAGCCATAAATATTAGTGTTTATTTTATAGAAATACAAGACAGTATTCTATACAAGCATATTGATGACTTATTAAATAGAAGATGAAAGCAATAATTGTTGTGCATTTGTATCTGGTATCAATCAACAGTGTAAACAATAACAAGTCATCCTGAATTCAAAAGTTCTGTATAGCCTTGCGAACTTGATAACAAAGTTGCTTATGTTCTGAACATTCTATTCCGTTAAACATGAACGAAGGCTCTCATCTTGTTCAATCTCTATGAATATGCTCTATTCCATCCACCCCTCTTACTTTGACTTCATTCCATGCCTCCAAGCTTAGAGTTGTCATTATAAATGTGAGGTGGCCTAAAATATAAACATGCTTCTAGACTTGAGGATGATGTGGAGAACGCTGCATGACTACTAACATATTTCGATATGGAGTGCATATTTAAGTGCTTGTTTAGTATTTTCCTAGAAAAGGTTTTTCTTAGATCCATTTCGTCGGAAAAGTTTTGCAAAGGAAAAAAAAATTACCATGTTTTGTTAACAGAAAATTTGCATAGAAAAATAGCTCTAGAAATATTATCCTACATTTGGTTGGGGATAATTTACATGGAAAAATGCCAATTTGACTATAATACCCCTAGAATAAAGATTGAATGGGAATTAAATGGACTAGTCTAACAATTCTAAGAAATGATATAATGTATACACAGAATTTTTTTTGGTGAAAAAAAAAAGTAGAAAACAAGGATCAAAATCTAAGCTTACAATGCCAAAAAAAAATGAAATAAAGAATTCTAAACAAGCAAAAAAATTGGCATTCTACCAAACAAAAGAAGAAGAAAAAAAACTAGACAGTGACATCATAAGGAAATAAAATAAATACTGAAGGACAATTTTGAACTTTTGATGCTAAATTTTTTTTCAGTGGAATGAAAACAGAGAAAATACCACTTCCCTATGGGAAAATTTTTTCAATGGAGCATGGAAGAAAAGGTATGGTTCCACCAACTATGTTCCTTTCTTTTTACAACCAAACATAGAAAATAAGAGTGGAAAACTTTTTCACCTTTATTTTCCCCCTAAACAAAAAATCCCTAAGGATAATGGTAAAGGGGCACGCCTATTATGGAATGATATGAAGGAAGAGCAACAGAAAACAAAAGAGCAATTAAGGATAACAGCAACTCAGATTGGTTTGAACTCAAGTGGGGTGAATTTATACCAACAAGGACCACTTCATATGACCCTAATCCATCTCAACTTGCCAGGAGGTCATAGTTCCTCTCTTACCAATGTTAGGAGGGGTGAAGAGAGGAATTGGAGAACAACCAATGTTAGACACAACAAGATCAAGTTGTAAACCACATGAGGGTTAGATCAGATTGGAACATGGATCATAAGATTCTCTTTTTCTGATTCTTTCAAAAATTTTCAAAATATGAAAGAAAAATGAAGGCTTCAACAAAGTCGACTCTAAAGTAGATGATGAATAAAAAACCACGTATAGATAAAAAGGATAGCCAAACCATGCCGAATCATCTTGAAACAGATACAATCCGATGGTTTGGTTCAATACAGGGGCCGAAACATCATATACCAATCCCAAACTGTACTAAACCTCTCTAAACCATGCTGAACCATCCGGTTCAGTTTAGTATGGGGTAGTTTATTGATTGGGGCCTTCTCATTTACTAATCAATAAGTTATCAATTTGGTACAATACATCTCATACAGAATCATACCAGTCCGATGCTGAAGCGTTATTGGTTTCCGATACAGGGAACCTTGCTATCTATCAATGTAATTAACATTTTTAATACATAATTTTAAGAAAAAAAGAATCATATGTTAACAAATAATTATAGAAATGTGAAATTTTGCTTCTTTTCTTTAACTCTCAACTCCACATTTCTTGTTCTTTCATATTTGGAAGTTCAAAAACATAAAGGGCTTTCTAATTTTGCATGTTCAAGGTTTACTAATGAAAAATATGTAATCCCAAGTCAAATAGTCAAATAAACAATCGAAAATAAAGTTCCACTTGATTTAATAAGTAAATAACATGACAATATTCATAATATAGATCTAGATCTCATAATCCTAACTAATCCTGATTTAAGAATGTGATCTAGATCATCTAGAGCCATTTTGATCCCAACCTTATGATCTACATCATGGATCATAAGATCTTGACAACAATAGGAATAACCATGTATGGGACAGAATATGCCATTTTCAAGTGGCACAAGCAGTTTGGCAGCGGGTTTTGGTGGGGGATGGATGATGGACAGCAGCACCGCAATGGGGCCTTTGGTGGAGCAACAAGCAATGGACCAAGATGCGGACAGATCACTAACCATTGCAAGGGTGGATATGATGGGCTGCAACAAGGTGAGGCCAGTAAGGAGAAAGGAGGAGCAAGAGGATGAGGAGAAAAGAGCAAAAGAAGTGTGATTAGGAGGAGAGAAGAGGCAGCGATCAGACGGAAAGGGTCATACTAGATAGGTGAGGAAGAGACTAGGGAGATTGCAAGGTAAAGAAGAGAACATATTAGAAAGGAGAGGTGATTTGGAGAAATTGTGAGGGAGATGAGAACTAGTGTTTTGCCTTATATGATATACTTGATAATATTACTATTAAATGTCATTTACTATGAGTGAACAAATTGGTTTAGACCACCACTAAACCTAAAATGACCAATGGACACAATAGGTCAAGTTAAACGGGCTCGTATCAAAATTGCTATCCCCAAAGCTGAAGATTAGGAAGAGAAGACAAAAGGTAAAATGGCAAAACTCCGACAATTATTCATCATGCTTTAACTGAACACAAACAAATAAACAAGTGAGACAACTCATGAATGATTTCACCCATTTCATTGCAAGTCGAGCATTAAAAAAATAAAAAAACACAAAAGTGACATGGCATATGCAAATTTCATTGAACACTTAGCATTTAATAACATTTATTGAGTACATTTTTCTTATTTATCTTTTAAGCTTGAAAACTTAAGTAGTTCGCAGTCAGTTAATAGATACCATCTAGGAAGCATTGATATTTAGATACATGTTTGATACCTGTGTTGAGCACTCAATTTTTCAAAATTAAAAGGAAAAGCACCCTGTTACTTCACAAATACACACAAGATTCTTCTCAGATGCATCCCAAAAAATGAGGGGTGAAGGCATTTTGTTTCTCTTTCAAATGTTAAAAATGATCAATTTTGTTGTCTATGGATTTGAATAATGACTAAACTATGGGTTGGTGTCTATGGAATTGGATAATGACTAAATTATGAGATTCTAAGTAATGGAATATATTATTTTGATAACCCACAATATTTTATGAATGATTTTTATATGAATATATGTGTGCGTACATATTGTATATGCATATAAGTTCGTAAAATACACATATATTCATTGGTGTATCCTGCTTGCATTGTATGATACCTTTTCATCCAAATCATGTCATGTCTATATCCTATATATGCGTTCATGCTTATAGGATACCATGTACACTATGTCTTGGGATTAATTGTTTCAAATTTGTTTGAGTCTTATATTAGAGCATCAGAGTTTGTTTTCATCAGCACTAACAAAAATACTACAATACAGCCACTTGTTTATCAGTGGTGGGTTGCATAGAACCTTTTGCATGATCTGACTAGGGAAATAAATCAAAACATGGGTTGAAATCACTCGGTAGCTGTGTTTGCTCCTTTAATCTTTACAGGTGGGCTATAAAATAAAGACGGGATATATAACTCCTCTCCTTTAATCTTTATAGTGGGCTATAAAATAAAGACAGAAAATATAACTCCTCTGTTGCAAGAAACAATTTCTTCATAACAATAAAAAGATTTATAAAAAAGTTGTCAACTTGGACTTGTGGAGATGGGAGAGCAGCTTGTTGCAACAGCTGCTGCTGCCTCATTTGCCCATGGGCAAAACGTTGCTGACCATATGAAAGAGGCCCATTAGCTCTTAGCTGCGGACTCAAACCAAGTGAACCAATCACCCCCATTGTCTGCATCCCTTGCAACGCCTGCCCTGATGAATTCCCAGGATGAAACTGTGTACCTTGGGCTAAACCCATCTGCCTTGGCTGCGACTAGAATGAAAAGAAGTTAAATAGCTCTTCATGCCACACCTAGTACATTTAGCGAAACATATCTGCAATCAGTTAAAAACTTTATAAATATTTGTGCTTTTTTTTAGTTGAAAACGTAGCATAATTTTAATTAAAAGTTCCACAAGATTCGGTTTATTTTGCTCCAATGCTACTAAGCTGAAGTTTCCAGATTACAGCTGCAAATCTGGGCCCTTCAGTCATCTTCTTTGTTTTCCCTTCCATATAAGAGCAATAATGATTAACAATACGATCTCAATGGCATGTCAAAGCACTGGGTCATATAGAAAAGCATCACAAATCCAAATCCTCATCTAAGCATATTAAAGAAAAACAGAGTAATATAAAAGAAGCATTCATTCATCACAAAGACAATTCTTAAACTAAAACATGTTAGAAATTTAAACAATTATTTGGGACCACAGATGTAATAATAATAAATGTGTTATGCCATTGTTTAAATAGCCAAATGAAAGTGATCAATCTGGCATAAAGTTATTTTTGGTTAAAGGCATAATTATCATGAAAAATGTTGTGTAGATACCATATGTGGTATTTCTAATTTGATGAGGGGCCCAATTAGAAATAATCAAAATATAGATAGCTGCCAATGACAGTAATTTCTATAGAGGTTATGGTCCTCAAAGGAGACTAATCTGAAAGTGTGGTGTTCTATTCTCTTATCTCCATCAAAGAGAAATCTAAAAGGTTTAGTCTCCCTTTGGAAGATCAATCAATCCATTACCATCAGGAACTTATGGATTCTTCAGGTACACTTCTACTTCTTTGTTCATAAATGAATTACATAGAAAATTTCAAACTAAAATCAGTGGATACATGGAAACATGATTCTAGATTGTAGTTGAACATGATTGCTTTATGGAACTTAGAAACATATTGTTAGGCACATTTGGTTGAAAACAAAAACCATCGACTGGTATCAGAGCATTTCATGTTTGTTCATGTGTGACAAAGAATTTTGAGTTCTAGAATGATTAGAATGCATGTTTTAAGTTTCTGGATATTTATCTATTAAAAAGGTCCATGTTTGTTCATGTGTGACATGAAGAATTTTGAGTTCTAGAATGATTAGAATAGTGATGGTGCTTGTGGGAATCGAACCCAGAATTTCTCGTCCCATGACCAGCGCCTTATCCATTGGGCCAGGTCGTTTTCTGCAATATAAAAGTGGCTTTGAAACTAATTGTATTTTGATAAGGGTTGCAAGTTTTGGGTCACGGCAGCGAGTTGAAAAGTTTACCGTGGCGAAGTGCCGAAGAAAATTGAAGTTTCAAATTTGAATTTTTGGCCTTGGGTCACAGCAACGAGGCAACACCTCGTCGAGGCGAAATGCAGTTCTAACTTCAATTTTTGAGACAACTTTGATGGTTTTGGGTTTGATTTAATGAATTATTTTTTTAATTTAGTCTAAATGATCAAAATATGTGACATTAGGTTAAAAAAAAAGCTTTTCATTCAAATTCAAATGATGATTGTGGTTTAATATGTGATGCAAATTGTTTGACATTTTAAATAAGCCAATTGACAGGCATTCTCAGTCCTTTGTTGCATCAGTCTCTCTTCCTCTTGAACACAAAAAGAGATCAATTCATTCAATGACCATGTTTTCTTCTAGCAATTATAACTAATCTTGAATTGATTGAATTGTGCTAAAAGAGAAATTAGAATCAAATGCACGAGTAAGTCCTCCGACTCGAGCTTGAGAGCCTTAAGTTTTGATGCAATGTTGGACATCTCCATAATGTGCTCTCGTACATTCCCCTTACCTTTGTACTTCATGATGATCAAGCATTGTAGCAAAGTGCTAGTTTTAGTCTTATCGCTCTTTGTAAAGCGCTTCTCAATTTCAGCAAGGAAATCCTTGGCATCAGTAATTCCATCGGATATTGCGCCCCTGAAAGCCTTAGGAATACCCCTCTTTATGATCATCGGACTCATGCGGTTTAAACGATCCCACTTCTCGTAGTGCCTCCTTTGATTGGAGGTACTAGAGTCCATAAGGAAAGGGGGTCGCTCCTCCCTTAGCACAAGGTCCAGATCCATGCACCCCATGATAATAAGCATGTTTTATTTTCAGTCCTTAAAATTTGTGCCATTAAGGACCGGAACCAAACTCAAATTAGCAGATACTATAGCAAGTGCTGAAAAAAGAGAATAACCATATAAATATACTCACGAATATCCAAAATTCAATCGTTAACAAATTCAAATAATGACAAACCCCATCTTAAGATACCAAGTGTAACATTAATACCAAGTCATTGAATAGTAATATTAACTGATAGTTGCACCTTGTTGCAATGATCAAACACTGACAATAATGCATGTCAAATAATAAACTCATCTTTGGATTGATTTATTATTCACATTCACAAACTTATAATCGTCACATGCTTACTATCATAGGAGTGTATGCAATCCGGCCAAGTATTAACCTTCCTTTGGGCCGGTTAATACTCACATGGATATACGAACACACTACATTTAACATTTCTCATGAGTTATCTACATAAGAGAAGTCACTTTGGTGACTTCTTGTTTCAATTGGCTCATTTAAAATGTCAAACAATTTGCATCACATATTAAACCACAGTCATTGTTTGAATTTGAATGAAAAGCTTTTTTTTAAGCCTAATGTCATATATTTTGATCATTTAGACTAAATTTAAAAAATAATTCATTAAATCAAACTCAAAACCATCAAAATTGTCTCAAAAATTAAAGTAGAACTGCATTTCGCCTCGGCGAGGTGTTGCCTCACTGCGGTGACCCGAGGCCAAAAATCCAAATTTGAAACTTCAATTTACTTCGACACTTCGTCGCGGCAAAATTTTTACCTCGATGCGGTGATTCGAAACTTGCAACCCGTATCAAAAAAAAAAAAAACAACAATTAGTTTCAAAACCACTTTTATATTGCAAAAAACAACATGGCCCAATGGATATTTTTTGGTATAAATACCAAAAAAAATTACCTTTTAATGGATAAATACCCTTTTTAATGGATAAATACCAAAAAATTTACCCTTTTAATGGATAAATACCGAAAAATTACCTTAAAGGGCAAAGCACTAACGCTTCAAAATCACTTGAAAACAATAGCAAAAACTTAAAACATGCATTCTAATCATTCCAAAACTCAAAATTCCTCATGTCACACATGAACAAACATGGAATGCTCTGATACCAGTTGTTGGTTTTTGTTTTCAACCAAATGTGCCTAACAACATGTTTCTAAGTTCCATAATCAAGCAATCATGTTCAACCACAGTCTAGAATCATGTTTTCATGTATCCACTGATTATAGTCCGAATTTTTTCACATAATTCATGTATGAACAAAGAAGTGGAAGCGTACCTGAAGAATCATAAGTTCCTGATGATAATGGGTTGAATGCTCTGCATATATATTTCTTGGCTTTGGTTTGTTTGCCTTTTATGCAATCAACACAAGCATTAAAGTTTGTAAAATCTATGGAATCCAAAATTTCATCTAACACAAGTCGTTCAACTCTATTTCTAGAGATGTGACCTAATCGCTTGTGCCACAATGAACCTAAGTTTACAATTTTCATTTTGCATTTAGTACCTCCTGATTCCAAATTTAATGATTCACTATGTGAGGCTACTGTATCAAGCAAATATAGATTATCATAAGTAACAAGAGATCCAGTACCAACAATATTTGAATTTAAAGACAATACAAACTGATTGTTTCTAAATGAACAAGAGTATACAGATCTATCCAAATAAGAAACAAAAATCAAATTCTATTTAAAAGACGATGCAAAACACGTGCCTTTTAAATCCAAATAATAACCGAAACTTAATAATGTAGATAACTCATGAGAAATATTAAGTGTAATGTGTTTGTATATCCATGTGAGTATTAACCGGCCCAAAGGAAGGTTAGTACTTGGCCGGATTGCATACACTCCTATAATAGTAAGCATATGATGATTATAAGGTTGTGCATGTGAATAATAAATCAATCCAAAGATGAGTTTATTATTGACATGCATTATTATCAGTGTTTGATCATTGCAATAAGGTACAACTAGCAGTTAATATTACTGTTCAAAGACTTGGTATTAATGTTACACTTGTATCTTGAGATGGGGTTTATCATTATTTGAATTTGTTAATGATTGAATTTTGGATATTTGTGTGAGTATATTTATATGGTTATTCTCTTTTTCAGCACTTGCTACAGTATATGCTAATTTGAGTTTGGTGCCAGTCCTTAATAGCACAAATTTAAGGACTGAAAGAAAACATGCTTATTGTCCTGGGGTGCATGGATCTGGACCTTGCGCTAAGGAGAAGCGACCCCCTTTCCTTACGAACTCTAGTACCTCCGATCAAAGGAACACCACAAGAAGTGGGATCGTTCAAACTGCATGAGTCTGATGATCATAAAAAGAGGCATTCCTGAGGCTTTCAGGGGTGCGATATCCAATGGGGTTACTGATGCCAAAGATTTTCTTGCTGAAATTAAAAAGTGCTTTGCAAAGAGTCATAAGGTTGAAACTAGCACTTTGCTACAACGCTTGATCATCATGAAGTACAAAGGTAAGGGGAATGTACGAGAGTATATTATGGAGATGTCCAATATTGCATCAAAACTTAAGGCTCTCAAGCTCAAGTTGTCCAAGGACTTACTCGTGCATTTGGTTATAATTTCTCTTCCAGCACAGTTCAGTCAGTTCAAGATCAGTTATAATTGCCAGAAGAAAAAATAGTCATTGAATGAATTGATCTCTTACTGTGTTCAAGAGGAAGAAAGACTGATGCAAGAAAGGAGTAAGAGTGCCAACTTGGCAGGTCCTTCCAAGGACAAGAATAAAAGAAAGAAACCTGAATCATTCAAAAATGAGGTTGTGAAGGGTCCATCCCAAAAGAAACAAAATAAGGCTGATCTTTGCTACTTTTGTGGAAAACCTAGACACATGAAGAAGGAATGTGCTAAGTACCATGCCTAAAGGGCAAAGAAAGGTGTGTTCCTAACTTTGGTTTGTTTTGAGGTAAATTTAGCTTCGGTACCCAGAAACACTTGGTGGTTAGACTTCGGTGCCACTACTAACATCAGTGTTTCAATGCAAGACTGCCTGAGCTGCCGAAAGCCAAGTAATGCTGAAAAAAGCATTTTTGTGGCGATGACAAGTTAGTTCAAGTGGAGGTTATTGGTCATTTCAGATTGTTATTAAGTTTCAATCATTATTTGGATTTAAAAGACACTTTTGTTGACTGTTGTACCCTCTTTTAGACGGAATTTATTTTCTGTTTATTATTTGGACAGAGCTGGATTTGTATTGTCTTTAAATTCAAATGTTGTTGGTACTGGATCTCTTATTACTTATGACGATCATATTTGCTTGATACAGTAGCCTCATATAGTGGATCATTAAATTTGGAATCAAGAGATACTAAACGCAAAATGAATATTATAAACTCAGGTTCATTGTGGCATAAGCGAGTAGTAGGTCATATCTCTAAAAATAGAGTTGAACGACTTATATCAGATGAAATTTTGGATTCCATAGACTTCACAGAATTTAATGTGTGTTGATTGTATAAAAGGCAAACAAACCAAAGTCAAGAAATATGGTGCATATAGAGCTATGGATGTATTGAAATTGATACATACAAACATTTGTGGGCCATTTCCAACACTATCTTGGAATGGTTTATTTTGTATCATTCATTGATGATTATTCTCGATATACATACATATTTCTTATTCATGAAAATCATAGTTTTGGACGTTTTCAAATCGTTTAAGACTGAAGTAGAGAATCAACTCAACAAAAAATTAAAGAAAGTCAAATCTGACCGTGGAAGTGAATATTACGGCAGATATGAAAGTTCAGATGAACAACATCCAGGATCATTTGCCAGATACCTAAAAGAGTATGGAATCGTTCCATAGTACACCATGCTAGGAACACCTAGCATGAACGGTGTAGCTGAAAGACGAAATAGAACTCTTAAGGATACGATAAAGAGTATGATTTATAATTCTATCTTACCAAAGTCACTCTGGGGAGAAGCACTAAAAACTACAGCCTACATTCTTAACATGGTACCAACTAAAGCAACTGCAAAGACACCTTATGAACTTTGGACAGGTAGAAAGCCTAGTCTAAAGCATTTTCATATGTGGGGTTGTCTAGCTGAGGCAAGGCCTTATAGACTGCATGAAAAGAAATTGAAACCCTGAACAGTTAGTAGCTACTTTATTGGGTATTCTGAGCGATCAAGGGGGTATAAATTTTATGTCCAAATTAAAGACAATTTTTGAAACGGTATTGCAATGTTCTTTGAGAATATTGAATTTGGAAGGAGAAATGAAGTTAAGGACTTTATCTTTAAGGAAGAATCGGTATCAATTTCTGTACCGATTCATACAATTGCTACCGATATAGCAAATTTGGAGCCTTAGAAGGATATTGTCATCCATATTCCCATTCAAGATGAGGAGGTTGTTCCTATTGAACAACCTCAAACTATTCATGAGGAACAAACTCAAGTTCAAGAGCTTCAAGAGCCGTTGCCATTGCGACAATCCATAAGAGAAAGGAGAAACACTATTCTGGATGATTATATAGTATTTCTTCAAGAACATGAGAAGAATGATGGCATGATGGAAGAAGATCCAATCAACTTCGGTCAAGCCATGCAGGACTCAATTCCAATAAATGGATCGAAGCAATGAATGAGGAATATAAGTCCATGCAAGACAATAAGGTTTGAAAACTTGTCCCATTATCGGAAGGTGCGAAACTCATTGATTGTAAATGAATATTTAAGACCAAAAGGGATTCCAAAAGTAATATGGAGAGGTATAAGGCTCGTCTTGTGGTAAAAGGCTATATTCAAAAGGAAAGGATTGACTATAAGGAGACCTCTTCGGTTTCAACGAAGGACTCCTTTAGGACAATCATGGCTCTTGTAGCACACTATGATTTGGAGCTTCATCAGATAGATGTAAAGGTAGCATTTCTTAATGGAGACATTATTGAAACGATCTATATGGTGCAATCAGAAAACTTTGTGCCAGGAGACCCAAAAAAAATGGTTTGTAAATTAAAGAAATCCATCTATGGGCTTAAACAGGCATTTCGTCAGTGGTACCACAAATTTTATGAGGTAATTCTCTTCTTCAATTTTGAGATTAATATTGCTGATGATTGTATATCATAAATTCAGGAGTAAATGTATTTTTCCGGTGTTGTATGTTGATGACATTCTACTTACCACTAATGATATAGATATGTTGTATGAAACCAAAAAATTTCTATCAAAAAATTTTGAGATGAAAGATTTTAGTAATGCATCCTCTGTAATAGGAATCCAAATACATCGAGACAGATCTTGAGGCATTTTGGGATTGTCACAAAAGGCCTATATTGATATGGTACTCAAAAGGTTTGGCATACAGGATTGTAAACCAGGAGATACCCTAGTTGCCAAAGAAGACAAGATCAGCCCTAGTGTCCTAAAGAAAATATGGAGATTCAGGATATGCAGAAGATTCCTTATGCTTCAGCTGTGGGAAGTCTCGTATATGCTTAAGTATATACGCATCTGGATATTGTGTATATTGTTGAAGTTTTAGGCAGTTACTTAAGCAACCCAGTCATGAATCACTGGAAAGCAGCCAAAAGAGTCATGAGATATTTGAAGAGAACAAGAGACCACATGCTCACGTATAAGAAGTCAGACAAATTAGAGATCGTTAGATATTTTGACTAAGATTTTGCTGGGTGCCAAGATAATAGAAAATCCATTACGGGCTGCATTTATCTGCTAGCTTGTGGAGCAATTTCTTGGTGAAGTGCCAAATAAACACTCGGTGGTTCTTTCACCATGGCAGCAGAGTTTATAGCATATTTTGAGGCATCCAACCATGGAATTTGGCTGAAAAATTATAGTTGGGCTGCGAATAGTTTGAAAGAATTGAAATACTAAAGATTTATTGTGACAATAGATCAGTCATCTTATACTCTAACAACAATAGGAGCTCAACAAAGTCCAAACGCATTGATATCGAGTTCCTAGTTATTAAAGAAAGGGTACAAAGTGGTCAAATCTTCATAGAACATTTGGGAACAAACTCTATGATTGCGGATCCTCTTACGAAAGGGGTTCCTCCAAAGGTCATGAGCATACAGCAAGTATGGGCATTATAGAGTATAGTGAATTTTAAATTTAGTGAGAGTTTGCCGTTTGTGTGTATTATATTTTATATTTGTTTTGATGAGTATGAACACTTTTATATTATGAACAATTTTTTTCTTATCAGAAATAAAGTTATGACATTTGGTTTATTACACTTTATACAATAAAGTCGAGATGGTCTCACTACAATAAGGTTGGACCAGTTAAAAATCGACATTTACTGATCACATTCATCTGATTTTCATGTTACGTATTTCATGATTGATTTATGTCATTTGGTTGTGTTAATGTTAGCGATCATTGACAAGTTTAGTTAAGATTGATTTAACGAAAACCGCTTTAGTCCTATATTGATACAACTATGAACAAGATTGTTCTGATATGCCTTAAGTTTATAATGACAAAGTTTTGAGCTCATAAAGACTAACACATTTATAAGGATACATATGTGGCCCAATGGAAGATTGTTAGAAATTTAAACAATTATTTAGGGCTACAGATGTAATAATAATAAATATGTTATGCCATTGTTTACGTAGTCAAATGAAAGTGATCAATCTGATATAAAATTATTTTTGGTTAAAGGCATAATTATCATGAAAAATATTGTGTAGATACCATATGTGGTATTTCTAATTTGATGAGGAACCAAATAAAAAATAATCAAAATATAGATAACTGTACAGTTATTTCTGTAGAGGTTATAGTCCCCAAAGAAGATTAATATGAAAGTGTGGTGGTCTATTATTTTATCCCATCAAAAAGAAATCTGAAAGGTTTAGTCTCCCTTTGAAAGATCATTCAATCCATTACCATCAAAAACTTATGGATTCTTCAGGTACGCTTCCACTTCTTTGTTCATACATGAATTACATAAAAAAAAATTCAGACTAAAATCAGTCGATATATGAAAACATGATTCTAAATTGTAGCTGAACATGATTGCTTGATTATGGAACTTAGAAACATGTTGTTAGGCACATTTGGTTGAAAACAAAAACCAACAAAACAATCGTCTCCAATAAATCCAATTGGATAATCAACCACGAAGCAAGAGGAACCGACTACCTGCCCGAGCATCTGAGACTGCGGATTGAGATGGGCCGCGGTCTGGCCGGGAGCATTGGCAGCTGCCCCGCCTGACCACTTGGCCCGGCCCTCGACACCCCGGCAGCCATCTGCTGCTGCTGAATCTGAGCCCCGCCAAAGTTCATCTGTCCGCCGTACATCTCGGTGTTCTGCCGCGTCGCGCTGGTCGCCACCGCCGGCATCGAACCCGACCTCAAGAAGCTCTGCTGGAGCTGAAAGCTCGTGGAAGGCGGCATGAGGCTCTGCTGCTGGTGGTTCGGAAGCTGTTGTTGTTGCTGTTGCTGCTGGGATTGGGGCTGCAGTTGCAGCGATTGCTTCGAAGCGTAATCTAGGGCTGCAGCGGGGTTGATTAGGGGCTGGGATTGGGGGATTTGAGGGAGGAGATCCGGGAGAGGTCGCGGATGGAAGGGGATGGGGAATCGGAGGGGAGAGGAGATTAGGGTTTTGGGGATTGGGGGTTGTCATGGGGTTGCCACCGCCGTCGCTCGGGGTGCCGAGGGGTTTCTGAGGAGAGGAGGAGGTGGAGTTCTCCGCCATTGCGGAGTTTTCTCTTTGGCTTCGACCAGTCGTCAAGGTCGAGAGAAATCGATGGAAAGCTCGGAGGGCGTCGCAGAGGGAGGAAAGGGAAGGACCGGGGGTAATTTGGGAGCGACGGAATAAGGGCAAGGGGAATGCTGTTCGGCCCGACGAATGTGTTCGCGACCTTTGGTCGGTGGATTTTGTTTTCGAACTCGTTCGCCGCGCTTTTAGCAGCGGTACTTCCCTCCGTCTAAACCTGGAATTTCTATTTGCACCGCTCGGTGCATCTTTTTTTTAAAAAAAATTTACTTTCTATACTCTTAAAATTAGTATTTCTAAACTACCCTTTTATGCACCCCAAATGGGAACATCCATAAAAAAAAAAAAAAAAAAAAGGTTACAACTGATACTCTTTAGTTTTATAGGTAATTTACTTTCTGCAAGTTTCACTTACTCAAATCAAAAGTTTAATTTCTTAAGTGGCAACTCATGCTGTAAAATTTTAACTTCTGTTAAGTCTCAAAGTATCGACACTTCCTGCCTTGAGTCAACACTGCTATCAAAACATCAAGTCTTCTTTTTGAAAGTCAAATCTGAAGGACACATGGAGGTATCTGATGATAACACATGACAACTTAGAAGTCAAATCTTAGGGATTGATTGTAATTAGTTAGCTATATCATAACTAATCCTTAGGGGCGTTTGGTAGGAGGTAATCTATCCAGATTACCGGTAATTTAAAAGGGCCCCACGGATAACCATATTTGATACGTATTTTGAATGGCAATCTATCCTGCAGTTGTAATCTGGATTACCACTCAAGTGGTAATCTGGATTACCACTCAAGTGGTAATCTACATTACCTCAGGGGAGGTGGCTATCCACATTACCGGCTATGTTGTAATATAATAAGTTTTTCTTTTGACAAAATTACCCCTACCTCTTTGTAAAAATTATCCCTTCCTCCAAACAATTAAATTAATTAAAAATTAAATTAAAAATTAAATTAAAAAATTAAATTAATTTTAAAAAATTAATTTTTTTTATTTTTTTATTTAATTTTAAAAATTAATTTTTCAATTTTTCAATTTAATTTAAAAAATATTTTTTCATTTTTAAATTAATTCAAATTAATTTTAAATTTTATTTTTAAATATTTAATTAATTAATTAATTAAATTTTAATTTTAAAAAAATAATTTTTTGTTTTTTTTAAATTAATTTTTTAAAAAATATTTTATTTTTTTAAAATTAAATTAAATTTAATTACTTAAAATTAATTTATTTTTTTTATTTTTTAATTAATTAAATTAATTTAATTAATTTAATTTTTAAAATTAATTTTTTATTAATTTTTTAATTTTTTAATTAATTTTAAAATTTTATTTTTTAAATATAAATTAAATTAATTACAATTTCTTATTTTTTTATTTTTAAATTATTTTTTTAAAAATTAATTTTAAATTTTTTTTAATTTAATTATTTAATTTAATTCAATCCTAAATATTTTTTTTTTTTTAATAATTACTTTTCCTTTTTTCCCTTCCTTTTTTCCTTTTTTTCCCTTCTTTTTTTCCTTTTTTTCCTTCCTGTTTTCCTTTTTCCTCTTTTTTTTTTTGCCTTCCTTTTTCGTTTTTTTTCTTCCTTTTTCCTTTTTTCCCCTTCCTTTTTCCCTTTTCTTTTTTTCCCTCTTCCTTCCTTCCCTTTCGTTTTTCCCCTCTCCTTTTTTTCTTTTTCTTTTTTCCCCTTCCTTTTTTCCCCCCTCCTTTTTTCCTTTTCTTTTTTTCCCCCCTTTCCCTTCCCTCCTTCCCTTTTCCTTTGTCCCTTCCTTTCTTGTTCCCCCCCCTCCTTTTTCCTTCTTTCCTCTTCCCCACCCTCCCTTCACCCCCCCTCTCTCCCCTTCGTCTCTTCCTTTTCCTTCCTTTTCTCTCCTCCCCCTTTCCCCTCCCTTTTTTAAAATCACCTCTCCCTTCTGCTCCATGACCGTTTAGCCTCCCCCCCATTGCCTCCTGTTTCCGCTTAAAAATATTTTCTCTTCCCCCTCATTCTCTCGTCTCTTCTCCTTCTCTTTGATTTCGGGATTTTTGACGCTCGTTTACCCCCTTTCCTCGCTTTGCTTTCCTCTGATTTATTTAGGGGTCTTTTGCGAATTTGATGCTATGACTGGTATCTGATGTCATACCAAATACATATCATATTACTGTAACATTACCTGTGCATACCAAACATAATAATCAACATTACTGGTAATCCATCTAGTAGTAATCTATCTTATAGGTAATCTACATTACCATTTAGGATCACTGGCAATGCACCAAACGCAACCTTAGATTGTTATGATCTTTTAGTTTTTGGGCTGAAATTTCTGGAAGTCCTTTGGCCTATAAATAGGTCAAGCTTTCCCTCTTGTAGATATGAAGTTTGAGAAATAAAATCAAGTTTATTTGATTTCTTTTGCCAAGTGCCTTGTTCATCTTTGAGTATGAAGAGGGTGAGATGCTCTTAGTTTGAGTTGAGGCTATGTTTCCCTAGTCTTAGATCTAGGTCACTCCTTGAGGGAGAGGGTGAGAGGCCCAATTTGCTACTCTAAACCATTCTACCAAGGTTCATAATAGTTTCAGGAAGAAGGACAAGTGCTACTCAAGTCTCAGCAAAATTTTTCAAATCTTCCTTTCCTTGTTTGATTTTTTTTATTTCCTTCAATTCCTTTGCCTCCACGGTCTTACTTCTGATTGCTTGCAGGTTCTCTTGAGGATGTTAGAGTTGAAGATGATGGCTCCACGTCAAGGATCAAGTGCCAAGGTGAGTTCTTAAGTAAGGAGTGTAGATTGTCAACCAACCCTCAATTCTTTGAGTGTTGAGTGCATCCCTTCCACTTTAAGATCTTACTTCATTGTTGAAAAAAAAAAAAACCTCTTGGTCCTTTAGATCTGAAGTTTTAAAGGTGGCTTAACTTAGTTTGAAGGTTTCCATACCTTTAGATCCTAATCTTTTTATTTCTTTGAAAGAAGCTTGCACAAGGGTGTTTAGATTTCTGCTTCCGGTTTGATGTTCTTCATTTCTCCATGCATGAATTAGCCATAGCTTGGGCTCAAATGTTCATTAAGGGTGGTAATCACTTAGAACACATCACCATCCCCTCATTCCACCAATTTTTTTTTCGTGCCCCATCAGCTTTGGTATCAGAGCTTGGTCTCTAAGTTAAGCTTGTAAGTTGCTGGAATTTCTGTTCTAGTTTTAGTCCGAGATTTCCATGAATTTTTTTGTAATTTTTTAAGGGTTAAAAAATAAATAAAAATTCATTTTCTGCACTTTAGACTTTAGGTTCCGAAATCTAAAATTAAAAAAAAATTTAGAGTTTTGGAATAAAAAAATTTGAGTTCTTAGGTTGTTTTCTGGAAGACTGTTTTGGTTCCCTCCATTAAATTTGATTTTAAAAAAATAAAAAAATAATTTTTTAATTTGAGATCTGAGATTTAGACTTCAAATTCTATTATTTTTCACTTAAAGTTTTAATTTAGAGGGTTTTTAAATTTAAAATTTAAATTTTGAAATAGGTAGTAGAGAGTTTGTTAAGCTGCTAGAATCTTCTAGCAACTACTATCATAACAACTTCCTTAACCAATTTTTTTAAAAAAAATTGAATTCAAATTTCAAAATCTAGGATTTTCACTCTGAGATCTAACTAATTTTATTTTGAATTTTAAAAATTTAAAACTTTAAATTTCAAATTTCAAAACCGGGTTAGTTGAAGGTTAGTTAGAAGCTGCAAATTTTATTTAACCACTTTTACCTCCAAGAATGAAATTTTAATCTAAATTTTAAAATTAAAAAAAATTAGCTTCTGAAATCTAGACTTCAAGATTTGAATTTCTCAATTTAAGTTTGCATTTGCTGAATTTTAAAATTAGATTAAATTTCACTTAATTGTACTAAGTCTAGTCGATTGTGCTAGTTAATTGCTGAAATTGTGTGCATCCATATATACATAAACCATCTTAAGGGCATTCAATATAACATAAGGGGAGGAGTTAATAACCTTTCCTTAGCCCACAACAACCATCCTCATTATGCATTGACCTAAGCCTTAATTAAAATCAAGTATGCACCTAAATTAAGGACACCAACAAGTCGGGTTCAAGTGCAAGAGGAGACAAAGCACTATTTGAGTTTGTAATTATTCTTAGAAACTGGTGTCTAAGACTAGAGGTCTAATGGCAAATGCCTTAAGCGGACTTGCGGTTCTTTAATTGGGTCCTTGCGAAAGCAAGGGGGCCTCCCGCATTCCACCTCTTACCTGGCCAGTGACAAAGGTAATTGCATCCTTAACTAGTACCTAGTCAAGTCTTGTATTTTGAACTTCTAGGTTTAGGAGCCCTAGAAGCTAGGTTTGTACTTCTTGTTTTATAGGTCAAAAGTTCTATCTTTCTTGGTTTGTACCTATGGATCCTAATCTTGAACTCTTTATGAGGACCCTGACTGAAAAGTTAGACACTGTAACTGAGCAATTAGGGCAAATCAACAAAGAATTAGGTCAAGTAAAAGATAGAGTTGAGACCCTTGAAGAGCCTCAAAGGATCCCCATCGAACCTGAATCATCTAGGTCAATTCCTCGAGGTCCAAGAGCCCAATATCATGTGCACATCCCTGAATACAATCCAAGGAGACTTGATCCTGATTTCATGGAAGAAGCCCGTCGAGTCCATCGGCCTGACTTTACTCCTGATCGTATCCCTAGGCGACCTCACCAGGATTACTTAGATCAAGATGAAAGAGCCATGAGGAACATTCGATTAGAGGCTCCTATCTTTGATGGAAGCCTAGACCCTAAAGCTTATGTTGATTGGGAGGGAGAAATGGATCAATATTTTGAATGGTATGAGATGACCGAGGAGAGAAAGTATAAGTTTGCCAAACTGAGGTTAGTCCGCCAGGCTAGGTTATACTGGGAGAATATCGGGCGAATGCTTAGGCAAAGAGGAGACATGCCCATAACCACTTGGAGAGCTATGAAAATCAAGCTTAGGGAAAAGTATGTCCCTATGTCCTATCACCAAAGACTATTAGATCAGTGGCAAAGATTATACAGGGCAATAAGACTGTGTCTGAATATATTACCAAGTTTGATGAGTTTGCGATGAGGTGTAACATTGATGAATCAGAAGCTGTAACATTGTCTAGGTTTAGAGCCGGTTTGCGTGAAGAAATTCAAAAGGAATTATTTCTAAGAGAAATCACTGACCTAGACCAAGCCTATCAAATAGCCAGAGATTGTGAAAGGTTTCAAAGGGGACCGATAGTCAGAAGACCCGAACTAAGTAAGATTAGCACCCCTACTCAGAAACCAGGGTTCAACCAAATGCGACCAAATCACCCCACTCCTACTATCCCATCCGGTCAAACGAGTGACAAGGGTAAGGCCCCTGTAGTTCAAAAGAGTAACAACCCGAATGTCCATTGTTTTAAATGTAACAGGAAGGGACACTATGCCAACCAATGCCCTGCCCGTTCTCTACACATAGGAGAACTAGCTGAAGAGGACCCTGAAGATACTAAAGAGTTTGAAAAAGAGGTATATGAGGCTGAATCCAATCTGATCAATGAATATGATGAAGAGGAAGAAGAGATTGATTATGATGAGACTTTGGGTGTTGTTAGAATTTTGACCCAAACAAAGGAAAAGGAGGATTGGAGAAGAACTAATATACTCCAAACATTTGTTAAGATAGGGGAGAAGGTTTATAAAATCATTATAGACAATGGGAGTTGTGTGAATGCTATTTCCACTAAAGCCATTAAGAATTTAAGCTTGACCCCTGTTCCCCATCCCAATCCATACAAAGTTTCTTGGATAGATTCAACATCCATTCCCATTAAATCCAGATGTCAAGTTCCCATTCAAATCCAATCCTATCATGAACAAGTCTGGTGCGATGTACTACCCATGGGCGTAAGTAGCATCATTTTGGGTAGACCTTGGTTGTATGATCATGATGCAACTTTATATGGTCAATCCAATTCTTGTGCTTTCAACCATTAGGGAAAAAGCTTATCATTAACTCGACCCCACCTAAGGACAATATCAAGAAAGGGTCTAGTGATTTGAAAGAGAACAAACAAGATCTGAATTTGATCAGTGTCAAGGAAATAGAGAAAGAAATCAATGAAGGATCACCTATGTAGATTTTGGCACTTAAAGAAAGTCGGAATGAAGATCCTAAGGAACCACCTCAAGAAGTCACAAAGATCTTAGAAGACTTTAAGGATGTATTCCCAGAAGATTTACCCAATCACCTGCCCCCACTTAGGGATATTCAACATACAATTGATCTAGTCCCAGGAGCCACCTTGCCTAACCTACCTCACTATAGAATGAATCCTACTGAGCACGCTGAGCTACAAAGACAAGTTGGAGATCTCCTCCAGAAAAAGTTTATTAGGAGAGTTTAAGTCCTTGTGCAGTACCTGCCCTACTGACCCCGAAGAAGGATGGCACTTGGAGAATGTGCATCGATAGTCGTGCCATCAACAAAATTACGGTCAAGTATCGATTTCTATCCCTCGCCTTGATGATATGCTTGACATGATGATCGGAGCCACTATATTTTCAAGATTGATCTTAAGAGTGGTTATCACCAGGTTAGGATCAAACTGGAGATGAGTGGAAAACTGCATTCAAAACTAAGGATGGTCTTTATGAGTGGTTGGTTATGCCCTTTGGTCTATCAAATGCCCCTAGTATATTTATGAGGATCATGACTCAAGTTTTAAGACCTTTCATGGGAAAATTTATTGTAGTATATTTTGATGACATCCTCATCTATAGTAAAACTAGGGAAGACCATTTAGATCATCTTAGACAAGTTTGTTACACCCTTAGAAAGGAAAATCTATATGCCAATCTGAAGAAGTGCGAATTCATGACTAACAGAGTAACCTTTCTAGGGTTCATTGTTACTACTAATGGTGTTTCTGCTGATTCCGAGAAAATTAAGTCCATAGTCGAGTGGCCCGAACCCAAGAACATACATGACGTCCATAGCTTCCACGGTCTTGCCACCTTCTATAGGAGATTCATCCAAGGGTTTAGCACCATTGTTGCTCCAATCACGGATTGTCTTAAGAAAGGAAATTTTGAATGGACCAAACAAGCCAATAAAGCCTTCCTTGAGATTAAAGGAAGAATGACACAAGCACCAATCTTAAGGTTGCCTGTCTTCTCTAAAGTTTTTGAGGTTACTTGTGATGCCTCTGGGATTGGAATTGGTGGAGTTTTAAGTCAAGAGAACCATCCGGTAGCTTTTTTTAGCGAGAAACTAAATGGCGCAAAGTTGAGATATTCCACCTACGACAAGGAGTTATATGCGGTAGTTCAAGCTTTGAAATATTGGAGACATTACTTGTTACCGCAGGAGTTTGTTCTATTTTCCGATCATGAAGCCCTCCGATTCCTTAGCTCCCAAAAGAAGTTAAACCCTAGCATGGAAAATGGGTAGAGTACATCCAAGCTTACACCTTTGTTCTAAAACACCGTGCTGGTTCTAACAATAAGGTTGCCGATGCTTTAAGTCGACGTTCTATGCTCTTGACGTCCGTACGTACTGAAGTCATAGGATTTGATAAGTTGAAGGAAGAGTATAAAAGTTGCCCTGACTTTAGTGAGATTTTTAAATCTGTCAGTCTAAGGCCTTCTAAAGAATACAAAGACTTTACTCTTCATGACTGGTTCCTTTTTAAAGGAGATAAGTTGTGTATTCCCCGAACCTCAATTAGGAAATTCTTGATTTGGAAAATCCATGCCGGAGGTTTAGCGGGCCATTTCGAAAGGAATAAAACTATTCTAGCTTTGGAGGAACAATTCTTTTGGCCCAGCTTAAAATGAAATGTTGCCCAAGTCGTAGCCCAGTGTAGGACATGTGCTGTTGCTAAAATGCAAAAATAAAATACTGGACTATACACCCCTTTATCCATCCCTGATCGACCTTGGCAAGACATCAGTATGGACATTGTGTTGGGACTACCAAAGACCTTAAGGAGACACGATTCCATCTTTGTGGTAGTCGATAGATTTTCTAAAATGGCACATTTTCTACCTTGTTCCCAAACCTTCGATGCATCAAAAGTGGCCAAGTTATTTCTAGATGAAGTGGTTAGATTACACAGGTTACCTAAAACCATCGTGTCTGATAGAGATGTTAAGTTCATCAGTTACTTGTGGAAAACCCTATGGCACCTGCTAGGAACCAATTTAAACTTTTCTACCCCTTATCACCCCCAAACTGATGGTCAAACAGAAGTTGTAAATAGAAGTCTTGGAAATATGTTGAGATGTTTAGTGGGAAAACATACTGGAAATTGGGACCTTTTACTGCCACGTATAGAGTTTGCCTATAATAGTTCAGTTAAGAGATCCACTGGAAAAAGTCCTTTTGAGATTATTCATGGGTACAAACCAAGAAAGCCAATAGACCTCATTCCATTGCCCATGCATGTATGAACATCAGAGTCTGCTGAGTCATATGCACAACACATTAGGGATTTACACAAAGAAATTAGCGAGAAAATCCATATAATCAATGAGAGTTACAAGCATATGGCTAATTCCCATAGAAGAGCAAAAGAATTTCATGTAGGAGACTTTGTCATGATAAGGCTCAGACCTGAACAGTTTCCAAAGGGAACTATGAAGAAACTACACGCTCGTGGTGCATGTCCTTTCAAAATAATAAAAAGAATTGGACCTAATGCTTATATACTGGACCTACCTTCTGACTTTGATATTAGTTCCACCTTTAATATTTCAGATCTGGTAGAATACAAGGAACCAACAATGAATCCCAGTGAGTTTTTAGGACCTGATCCATCCTTTGAGAGTGAACCAATCCCAGAGTGTCCACCAGCCACAAAGCGAGAAAGAATTGAACGGATATTAGATGACAAGATTGTCACTACCCGAAATAAAGACTATCAACGCTACTTGATCCATTGGCAAGGTAGACCTGAATCTGAAGACTCATGGATCACTCAAGAAGAACTGCAAAGGATCGATCCATATCTGCTTGAATATTACCAAAGCCAAAATGATCCATACTCGTCATGGCCGAGTTTTTTTCACCCGGGAAGAATTGATGGGGACATCAGCAAGAAGAAAAAGTTGCAGACTGACACTCTTTGGTTTTGTAGTTAATCTACTTTCCGTAGGTTCCACTTACTCGAGCCAAGAGTTTCAATTTCTCAAGTGGCAACTCATGCTGCAAAATTTCAACTTCTGCTAAGTCTCAAAGTATCGATACTTCCTGCCTTGAGTCAACACTGCTATCAAGACATCAAGTCTTCTCTTTGAAAGTCAAATCTTGGAGGACACATGGAGGTATCTGATGATGACATATGGCAACTTAGAAGTCAAATCTTGGAGGACACATGGAGGTATCTGATGATGACACATGGCAAACTAAGGAGGTGCCACATGGAAGCTGGTGCAATCAAATTTGTTAGGGATTGATTGTAATTAGTTAGCTATATCGTAACTAATCCTTAGATTGTTATAATCTTTTAGTTTTTGGGCTGAAATTTCTGGAAGTCCTTTGACCTATAAATAGGCCAAGCTTTCCCTCTTGTAGATATGAAGTTTGAGAAATAAAATCAAGTTTATTTGATTTCTTTTGCCAAATGCCTTGTTCATCTTTGAGTATGAAGAGGGTGAGATGCTCTTAGTTTGAGTTGAGGCTCGTGTTTCCCTAGTCTTGGATCTAGGTCACTCCTTGAGGGAGAGGGTGAGAGGCCCAATTTGCTACTCTAAACCATTCTACCAAGGTTCCATAATAGTTTCAGGAAGAAGGACAAGTGCTATCCAAGTCTCAGCAAAATTTTTCAAATCCTTCCTTTCCTTGTTCGATTTTTTTTATTTCCTTCAATTCCTTTGCCTCCATGGTCTTACTTCTGATCGCTTGCAGGTTCTCTTGAGGATGTTAGAGTTGAGGATGATGGCTCCACATCAAGGATCAAGTGCTAAGGTGAGTTCTTAAGTAAGGTGTGTAGATCTTGTCAACCAACCCTCAATTCTTTGAGTGTTGAGTGCATCCCTTCCACTTTAAGATCTTACTTCATTGTTGAAAAAAAAAAAAACCTCTTGGTCCTTTAGATCTGAAGTTTTAAAGGTGGCTTAACTTAGTTTGAAGGTTTCCATACCTTTAGATCCTAATCTTTTTATTTCTTTGAAAGAAGTTTGCACAAGGGTGTTTAGATTTCTGCTTCCGGTTTGATGTTCTTCATTTCTCTCATGCATGAATTCAGCCATAGCTTGGGCTCAAATGTTCATTAAGGATGGTAATCACTTAGAACACATCACCATCCCCTCATTCCATCAATTTTTTTTCGTGCCCCATCACACCCACCTCCAAAGCATTCTGCACACCTCCTCCCTCAGCACCGCTCGATCCAGTCTTCCCCCTCTCCCTGCTCCTTTTTCGGCACCGGCAGAGCGGCTTCCCGGCGATCTCCTTCCCTGACACCAAGTGGCGTCCCCGACACCTCCTTCCCTAGCACCTCCTTTTCCGGCACCGACAGTAACCAGCGGTGGTTCCTCCCCTCTGCCTCCTCCCTCGCCTCTGTCTTTCTTGGCTCGTCTCCGCCCCCCTCCATCCCTCCCTTCGGTCCCCTTCATCCCCTCCGGCAAGGCCTAGGTCGAGTCTCTGTTCGGCCCATCAGGGCTGGGCTGAATAGAGTTTTTCTGTTCGGCAACAAACAGATTGATCTCTGTTCAGAACTGATTATTTCTGTTTGGCCCTGATGGGCCGAACAAAGAACCCATCAGGGAGTTACGATTTTAAAAAATTTTAATTTATTATATAATTACTTTTATAAAAAAAATATAATTGGTTATATAAGTAGTTTAAAAAAGGTCATATTTAGTAAAATTTTTAAATCGATTATAAATCAGTATAGTTTAGTTTTCCAAGAAAAAATTTAGATATTTTTTAATTTATACATATTTCAATCTTGCGTATTAATGTTCATTAATGTCATGTTTCATATATGGATGCTGGTCCCTCATGAGTTAGACCCACAGCGTCAGCCAGAAGACATCGTGGCAGGCATGCTAAGCCTGAGATTTCTGTTGCACCATTGCCCCCAACTGAGATAGTAGACGAGGACATCCGAGCTATGGATGTTGATAATGAAGCGAATGGGCCTTGTCCAGGCGGTCTAGAGGTTGCATCACAGGGGATCGACCTGTACGACGTTATTTCTCGGTTGTCATAGGTGTTGCAGGGTCAGCATATTTTAGCAGTTGAGCCTGATATACCTGGCCCTAGTCATGCATCATTACAATAGTACGGCATCGACGATAGCGAGATGGGAATTGATGATGTACCTTATATATTTTTTTTGCTTTTAGCACATCTTATTGTAAAATACATTGAAATTTGAATGAAAGTTTGAGTGTCCTTTAAATGTTCTTTTTTGTTCCATAGTCCATATTTGAAGATTAATAACAAATACATATTCACCGACACTCCTGCATATCCGGCCGGCGGCACGTGCCAGCACGCATCGACACGCCCCGGTAAATATCACCATATTTGACAAATTCTCATCCAGTTTTAACCAGTGCATGGATTATTGAATTTGCAAGGTCATGACATCAATCAACAAAGACAATTAATGACACATCAATTAACAATGAGGTGTGATATCAACTTCTATAAACTTCTTGATAATTGAGACTCCTGAACATGGTGGTGCAGGTAAGGCACAGGCCAGCTACCCCAAAATTTAGCATATGTAAAGATGTACAGACTGAACAAATTCCAAGCATTAACCCCATACTATTGTTGCTGCTGCTGCTGACTATCATTTACAGGCTCAGAATGACACCTCCTGAAATACTATTGTTGTACACATTGCTTAGTCAACTAATAAAATAATGCACTTTATATAAAAATTTCAAACATTATACAACTTTGTATATTGATAAAAATTATACTCTACAACTCAATAGTCTCACTACTAATAACATCTGACGAGATTGTTTATTTGAACTGTTAAATCCTAGATTCATAAGAAGTTGCTCATCTGGAAGCACAAGGTAAATGATATCTTCGCCAGTTGCTCACTATTGGGGGAACGGGATGACCCGGCAATAGAAACACCTACAAAATAAATAAATTAGAAAACAAAATGATTTATAAGTCATTTAAGGATGAGTAAGAGACGTTTAATTAATACCTCCACAAAATGCGAATGCTACTGCAATGTCTTTGCGGGATAGAAGAGGAAGAGGCACCGATCTAAGAGGTAGAAATGTAAGACATTGTTGTAAGGAGAGGTGGTATAGGACAACGTTATAGCATGATGCTATAAGATGCCCCATATTCGGCAACATCATCCACCAGTCAGATGATGGACAATTCTCAAAATATGATAATGCATGAGCGATCTCGTCAAACCTTCCTTCGACACCAAATAAAGCATGATAGTGCTCTGAATAACTTTGCAACTCGTATAATAAATCCTTCCTAACATGGAGCCAATCCTCCTCTCCAAATCCTAACAAGTCAGCTATTGCTCTGAATTTGTAGTTGCCATCAGCTTTTACATCCCTGATATGCTGGATGAACGGCCTCAACCCATCTGGAATTTGATCAATATAGATTGTTGGCTTATATAAATGGGTTCAAGGACGAAAAATCTGCAAACCATATTGAATGATATTACAAACGATCGCATGCTAATAATAAATGGCTAATAATAAACAACACGGGCCGGCATAACTCGGCACGAGCCTGCATGGTCCAGCACGGTCGGCACGAACCGAACAGCATGCCGCAACATAGTCCGTGCGTATATCAGCATGCCCCGATACACACTGGCATGATACTCATTTTTAAAAATGAAACAAATGCTTCTTACCTTCTTCCTTGGTTGCCTCTTTTGCACTAGAGTCATTGGGGTGCCCATACCAGATGAGTAATTATCTTGTCCAGAGAGAACCAACTCAAAGGCAGAAGGATCACAGCGAGTAAACGTATCAACCTTCAATGAAGTGCGGCCACGTGAACCGATTATCCTTTTTATAGGTTCTTCAAGAGAAGTACTATCTAGGCTTGAAATCTCTATCAATTTCCTTAACATATGCAATTGAGAAGCCCCATCTAACTGCTTGAATTTCTTAACAATTATATCCAACTCTCGTTCACAGTTTAGCTTCATAATTTACACATTTGAAGCAGGCACCATATCAAGTTTCTCCAATAAGAATCTATGTAGTCGAGAGGAATAGGCCGACCTTCCATTCTGTACCGCACAATCTCATGAGCACATGGTAAACCATGTGTGCGTCGAATAGCACACCCACAAAATGATTCATCAATCCTAACTGTATTGGCTCGGTTCGCTTGGGCGAGGATATGATTTAATGCAGTTATAGATATAAAACCTCATAGTTCTTTGAATTCAGCAGGCTTGAAGTTGTGTTGCACGACTGTCAAACTCTTTTCAAATGAAGCTTTAATGTCACTGTGCTGCAACTCAATCAAACTATGAATTTTTGTCCAAGATGACTCAAAAGTCCCTTGGCTTGATCCAAGCTGTCTTTTAAACCTTGCATATGCACTTTCAGCCCTAGTAAAGTAAATAAAATTAAATAAAAGTTAGATAACAAATACACAATTAAATTATAAATTTCTAAAATGAATCAATTTCTTGTGATACCTATTAGTTATCACATTCTGCCTACGTGCATCCGTTCACGCTGCAACAAATCTTTTCTTGAACTTGCTCAACCAAGTATCTGACACATACCGTAAAGCATCTGGATAGGTACTAAACTCTCTCTGAAGTGCACTCCAATGATCGTTATACTCGTCTTCTGTGGTTGACAATACTAGTATATTCCAACTTATTATAAACTTATTCCATTTCTCCTTCATTTCAAGTAATCTTTTGCACTAGCCCAAAACATTCCTACTAATATGCCATCTACATAATAAATGTGTTGCCATAGGAAATACCTTCTGAATTGCATTCAATAGAGCTAAGTCTCGATCTGTGACTATCACCTCAGGCAGAACATCAGTGTCCATAACGCTGTGCAATCTCTCTAATACCCATGTATAGTTATCTTCCCGCTCAGAGTCCATGTATATAAAAGCAATAGAAAATTTGAGGTTAGTTGATGTCACCCCCACAATCTTTAAAAAAGGAAGACGATATCTATTCATTTTGTACGCACAATCCATTATCAAAACACAAGAAAATGCATGTAATAAATCTATGCTGCTAGGGTGAGCCCAAAACAAGTCACGCGCAACATCAGACTCAATACAATTCCTATGCCACTCAATGTATTTATACTCGGATAATTTACCCAGAAGATGTTGCATCTGAGATCTTCCAGCTTTCTCTACAACCTTACACCTCTGCCGTGCATTGTAGATTGTCTTCATGCACGTAACATTAAGGGCATCCCTTTGCTTCAATGTGGACAATATGGCCTTTGGCCGAACAAAGTCTTCGACATATCCACTAACAACGAAGTCTCCTGCTTTGATAATCGTCCAGCATATGAGTGCCCCTCGAGATGCTTCGCAACCGGATGATTGTGCAATCCACAAATGACTATTAACATTCAATCATCTGCAATGTCCAATTTCTTCCCTCTTAATGCAAAAGGACATCCATAATTTTTAGTGCCACTGGCCCTGGTCTTTAATCCCTTTTCCTTTATGCTTTTACTTCTGCACGTACCACTCCTCTCGTAAGCAAGTACAATTCTTGGTTTCTTGCTATCAGTACCCGAATCAGAAGTTTTAATAATAACAACAAATCCATTCCTCCTCCCAGCTTTCCGACACCAATTACACAAGTCTTCCTACTCTTGAATATCTACACAATAAAAAGTTTAATGTCAGTAGACAATTCTACACATCGCTCAGTCAACTAATAAAACAATTGCAATCAAATTATTAGACCTTGTAAGTTATAAATTCATTTGTGTAATCCATCATAAATTCAGAGCCAATCATGCTACCTTCGATTGAAGCATTACCCTACACAGTCAAAAAATAATCAATTTAAACTCTAACCCTAAACCCTAAACCCACCCCCCTTATTCGGCCCTGTTTCACCAAACAGGGGCCTTTTGTTCAGCCGAAATGGGCCAAACAGAGGGCCCATGTTCGGCCCATCCTAGCCAAACAGAAGCTCATTGTTCGGCCTATCTCGGCCGAACATATGATCAATGTTCGGCCAAACAGGACTGAACAGAAGGCCCTGTGTAGCCAAACAAGACACGGACCGTAAAAAAAAAAATTCAAAACAAGTCAAAAAAATGAATCTTTTCTTCCGTAGATCCTTTTTAAATCGCTAGTTACTTATCCATTGTTTAATTGAGGGTTGAAATATCTTCAAATAAAGACTCAATGAATTGATTGAGCAAAAAAAAATTTCCGTTTGTTGGGAGAGGGGAGGGGGGAGGGGGGAGAAGGAGGGCGGAAGGATGTGCGATGGGAGGGGGAGCTGTTTTTGTTGAGGGGTGCAAAGAGTAAAAATAGAAGAATTTTGGTCCATTTTTATAAGGATAAAATTAGGTTTTTTTGGTTAAGTCGGGGGTGTACTGAGCAATCCGAACAGTGCAAATAGAAATTCCCTCTAAACCTCTATGGTCCTTCGGTTATATATATATATACTTGTCTGTTAGGCTTAGTTGTATTCGAACTTTAATTAAATTTATAATTAAATTATTTTTTATACTTCAATTTAAATAAATTTTAAAATTATTTTTTAATTTATTTTATTTCTCAAATTTATAAATTATATTTATGAAAAATAAAAAAAATTAATTTAATTTTAATTATATATATATACATGGATAAATTATGTGCCTTAAGTTTAGCCGTAAGTGCCATGATTTTTTTTCTTCCTTCGTCTTCTCATCAACCAAATTAGTCCTACTCAATCCTTATGCGAAATAAGAGAAAGGCATCGTGAGAATCGCAACAGTCATGCCTAAGCACACTTAATTTCTATCTTTTTTAAAAAAAATACATGCACACTCATAAAAAACTCTATTAAAATCCATTCCAAGCTTGGATAAAGAAGGAAGGTTGCGTTAAATAGCTAACTGCCAGCGTAATACTTAATCGGATCTTCTAAAACATGAATATAGTAAATCAAATTATGTGAAGGCCTATAACGTTCTCGTTAAGAAACTATTTGTAATTTGAGTATCGACTTAGTCCTGAATAGAGTAGAGTGGAGGAAGCAGATTCATGTAGCCAACCTTATGTAGTTGGGAAAAGGCTTAGATTAGTTGAATTGAGTTGAGTATGCACGCTTATAAAAATATAACACATGGCATTCATACAAGTAATTGTTTGTGCGCCTATGAATCTCTTGCCATATGTATGACTTAGAAACTAAATCTCGCTCTCATTCAAAGAACAAGATGCCATAAAATCTAGTCAACATTTAGTGATATGAAATACAAGGATTAAGCTAGAGCATATAAAATTATCATGATAAAGTCCCTACCTATCATGATAAAGTCTCTTCCATTTAAGTACTTTGAGCCCAATGTCCTTACCGACCTTAAAAACTATACAATTTGTGTATCGGCACAATAAAAAAGATTTAGCTAACCATAAAAGGGGCGGCAGCACTAATATTTTATTAGGATGGTGCTTGATAAAAACAATACTTGATTTATCTTTGTAAACTACAATAACAAAGTTCAATTTAATTTACCTAGTTACAATATATATGGTAGGTGCCCAAAATGATATGATGAAGAATTTATGAATTATGTTTCTTTTTATTAGCCACCATAAAAATACTTTGAAAAATCTTCTACGATTGAAAATACTATCCCTAAAAAAAGATGAGGCTTCCCTCATTCTATATATTACACTACTTGAATTATTTTCCGTCAACCTAGATTTTCAACTCTACTGCAAAGATGAGACAACAAACTTATCGGACTTGAAGTGCAGGAGAAATCGAGTGAAAACTCTATACCAAGCTTTTCTTATTTTTGTGCCACAAATTATAGAAATGATGGTCAATTAATATGCTTTGTTTAAAGCTCTGCTTTCATTGCAAAATCAATCTCATATAGGCCCATTATTTTGCTCAACCACTTTTGCATGTTAAACATACAAAACTTCTTACCATTGATTAGTTTAAACCAGATTAGTCTTGCCCTTGTAGCATGTACAAAGAATGAAGTTCGGTTGTTTTAATTTCAAAAATGTTATTTTTATGTATGCTGACAAATGCAACCATGCTTACAAAATAATATGGTTTGTTCACATAAGTTGGCACCAAGATTGATGGGGCCAATAAGCCATATGGGCAACAGTAATCTTATTGGGATTAGACCAATCGTTTCTGGAGTCGGCCCTCGGCCAATATACCTCGGCCAACTTCAACCTTGGCCAACATACCTCAGCCAGCTTTAGCCTCGGCCAACATACCTTGGTCAGCTTCAACCTCGATCAGCCTAAGCCTTGGCCAGCTTTAGCTTTAGCCAACATACCTCGACCAGCTTCAGCCTTGGCTAGCTTCAGCCTCAGCCAACATACCTCGGCCAGCTTCAGCCTCGGCCAACATACCTCGGCCAGCTTTAGCTTTGGCCAACCTCAGCCTCGGCCAACATACCTCGGCCAGCTTCAGCCTCGGCCAACCTCAGCCTCGGCCAGCTTCAGCCTCGGCCAACATACCTCGACCAGCTTCAGCCTCGGCCAACCTTAGCCTCGGCCAGCTTTAGCCTCGGCCAACATACCTTGGCCAGCTTCAGCCTCGGCCAGCCTTAACCTCGGCTAGCTTCAGCCTCGGCCAGCTTCAGTCTCGACCAACATACCTCGGCCAACTTTAGCCTCGGTCAGCCTCAGCCTTAGCCAACTTCAGCCTCGGCCAACATACCTCGGCTAGCTTCAGCCTCGTCCAGCCTTAGCTCAGCCTCGGCCAACATACCTCGGCCAGCTTCAGCCTCGGCCAACCTCAGCCTCGGCCAGCTTCAGCCTCGGCCAACATACCTCGGCTAGCTTCAGCTTCGGTCAATCTCAACCTCGGCCAGCTTCAGCCTCGGCCAACATACCTCGGCCAGCTTTGGCTTCGGCCAACATACCTCAACCAGCTTCAGCCTCAGCTTTGGCCTCAACCTTGGCCAGCTTCAGCCTCGGCCAACCTTAGCCTCAGCCAGCATACCTTGGACAACCTCAACCTCGGCCAGTCAGCCTCAACAACCACCCAAGCAGTGCCCCAGCAGCTGCATTATAGGGCCCATGTGCCTGGCTCCATCATTGTCCACACAGGACAACAAACTTGCAACATGGGGGATATATATGGCGAGCGTCGTAGCGACCGCCCATGCCCTACAGTAGCTGCAATAGCTGTCCAAGTCAAGCAGCACCCACCAACTAGCTGCAGCCACCCATATCTAATGGGACATGACCTGCAGCTCTGACATGTCACATGGAGGCCAGCCATCATTGTGCTGCCCCCATCATTAATGCTCTGACAAGTGATCATGCCCCAAGACTGGTGGGCTCTAAGCGCCAATAAAATGGGTAAGAGGGATCCCCGATGAGGTAACCACAACAACTCAACATACAACTCCAAAATGCTCATATGCTCACAAAAAAACATCTCTCTAGCTCCCTCCTTCTCTTTTGAGCTTTCTCAAGCTCACGGTTGTTGTCCAGAGCACTGACTTAAGTGTCGAATGGTCTCCACTAGAATCTCCGGTCCTCAAAACTTCTTGTAGGCTCTCAGGCACAAGAGGCTCGCCGAAGGATCCTATGCTCGCTAGAGGAGGCGATTGGACGCTCGCGGACGTTCGAGGATGGTGATTTGGCACCAACAAACTGGCATGCCATGTAGGGGGGTAGAACATGGATCGTCAGTGATGCTAGCTTGCAGATCCTCGTCCCCCTTTAGATCAAAAGGATGGTGGTGACAAGAACCCAAGAGCTTCCGTCAATCACGTTGGGAGGCACCCTCAACGAGCTGAGCAACAGAGCCAACCACTCTACTCCACCATCACCACTACCTCAGGCCACTCAAGCAAAACAATATGCTGCAAATCCAAACATTGATGGCAGTTGTCCAGAAACTCCAGGAGTGACATTTCATGACCACACAACAGCGAGCAAAAGCTTTCGCTCGCACTTTGGTCGCTGCTCATGCCAGCCGACATTCCATAAGCAGGAGGTCTTCCCGCCAAGAGATTCACCACCATCAAGCTCAAGAGCAACTTCAAGCTTAGGCTCATTAGTAGGGGCGCCGCTACTCGCCATCCAAACGGCCTCCTCTCCTACGGACGGCGACTCGGGAGGAAGCCCAAGCAAGGGTAGCAATACCTCCACTCCAATCAACTTGGTTCCCTAGGGGGCGGACTGCCAGCGGGCTGATGCATCTAAGTCAGCGGCTCTAAAGACACTTCACAATGATAGCCTCTTCTATTCGAACAGTCGTAGTACATAAGAGGCGAGCAATCCCGGGGCTATCTTTGGCCAACAAGAAGCTGGTCAGCACTCCTCTCTGGTCGCTTTTTCTTCCTTCAAACCATTTGCATCAAGTGCCACATCATCATCATCACATGGTACATCTTTCAGGCCAAATTCCCTCCATGAAGTAAGGTCCTGGCCTGGCTACGTGAGGTGAGGAGGATGTGGTCCAAGTCCCAGACCAGTGCCATGCCATGCAAACTTAAATGAATGAGATTTAATGCATGAGAGAAAGGAAGCGAAAGGAGAAAGAGAGGACATTGGGTGGAGGGATCATTATGACCTTCCATTTTATGTACTTGGGTGTCAAGGCTCCATTAATGCCAAAGGAGACCAATAATGCTGGTGCTCCTCTACTCTCAAATGGTCTTCTTCGCCTCTGCAAAATACCCCGATCCAGCACCAGGAAGAGCCAGGGAAGGCTCTCTATCCCGACTCCATGCCAGCCCCCAGCATCCTGCTCTTGGCTCCAAGCTCTTTATCCTGGACTCCTCCGACCATCTCTGACTCCATCCCAGTGGCCTCTAACTCCCAGCTGTTCTTGGCCACCCTGGGCTCCTAGTTGCTCCCAGTCTTGGCTGCCGACCCGACAGTGGTCTCCCTGACTATCTTCCGTGTAGACTCTTTTTAGAGCGTGTACGCCTAGAGGGATGGATCGGGTGGTGAGAATTGCATCAACCAGGAGAAACCCTCGGGCCGATTATGAAAGAAAATGATCTTAGGCCTCCAATCGGCATCGACGTCGAACACAACGTAAAGGCCAAAAAGCTAAGTACACAACACTTTGAGAAAAGATTCTTTTCATTAATACTTGAATGTATTATAGAAAGACCAACAGCAACATCGGTAACAAAGACTAACCCCACCACCGGCATCAACTTAGCCTCAACGGCTTCATCACAGCCTTAACGGCATCGTCAGTCTCAATGGCTTCATCCCAGCCTCGGCGGTTTCAACTCTGTCTCAGTGGCCAACGGCCAACCTAGCAGCCATTCCCATACTTCACATCAAAAGAAAAATGCATCTGAGCCTGGTCTAAGCACCCTCAGGTCACCCTCCGAGGTTAAAGGCTTCCGAGCATGGTCCTATCACAGTGACTCTTGGGTCACCCTTCGGGATTCAAAAGGCATCTGAGCCTGGTCCAAGCACCCTCAGGTCATCCTCCGAGGTTAAAAGGCACCTGATGACTCTCAACTCTCAAGTCACCCTTCAGGGTTTGAAAGGCACCTAAGCATGATCCAAGCACCCTCAGATCATCCTTCGGAGTTAAAGGCTCCCAAGCATAGTCCCATCACAGTGACTCTCGGATCATCCTTCGGGGTTCAAAAAGTATCTGATGACTCTCAACTCTCAGATCACCCTTCGGGGTTCGAAAGGCACCTGAGCCTGGTCCAAGTACCCTTAGGTCACCCTTCGGGGTTAAAGGCATCACAACGACTCTTGGGTCACCCTTCGGGGTTCAAAAGGTACCTGAGCTTGGTCCAAGCACCCTCAGGTCACCCTCCGGGATTAAAAGGCACCTGACGACTCTCAACTCTTAGGTCACCCTTCGAGGTTCGAAAGGTACATGAGTCTGGTCCAAGCACCCTCAGGTCACCCTCCGAGATTAAAGGCTTTTGAGCATGGTCCCATCATAGTGACTCTCGGATCACCCTTTGGGGTTTAAAAGGATCCTGAGCATAGTTCCAACACCCTCAGGTCATCCTCTAGGGTTAAAAACTCCTGAGCATGGTCCTATCTCAATGACTCTCGGGTCATCCTTCGGGGTTCAAAAGGCTCCTGAGCATGGTTCTAACACCCTCAGATCACCTTTCAGGGTTAAAGGCTCCCGAGCATGGTCCCATCCCAGTGACTCTCGGGTCATCCTTCGGGGTTCAAAAGACTGTCGACAGCCTTAACGACATCATCACAACCTCAACGGCTTCATTTCTATCTCAGCGGCCCAATTCTATCTCAGCGGCCAACGACCAACTGGAAAGATCGACCCCAACGTTGACACCAAGATCGACCCCAGCGTTGGCATCAACTTTGCCTTAGTGGCTTCATCACAACCTTAGGGGCTTCAACTCTATCTCAGTAGTCAATGGCCAACCGGATAAGACATTTGTTTAAATTATACACTTGCAACATATTGTTTGTCACTTTCAGCCATTCAAGAAGAAGCCCCAAGTTAACTCACAGTAGGGAGAGGCCAACTCCCTGGCTCACAATTGATGGGCATCCATCTTCAAATTTTATGACAAAAGTAGAAGACCCAAAGTCAACTCAAAGTCAGGAGAAACCAATTCCTCAACTCACAGTTGACGGGCATCCGCTTCCAGACCCTACATCGGGAGAGGATTACTGGCTGCTCCTAGCCAGTATAAGCTAATCAATTTACCTTCAATATTACTTAAAGTCTTTGAGCAGACAAAAGCATAAGAGAGCATGCAGACGTGGTCACAAGTCCACATAAGGCAGACAAAAACTATCCAAAGCTGGCATGCAGATACAAGTGCAAAAAAAAAGATATTACAATTCCTACACTCCTTTCTTTTGGCAGATGCAGGGCATGTGATCGCACAAACTCAGGAGTGTGGGGGGCATCTGATGGGGCCAATAAGCCCCATGGACAACGATAATCTTAACGGGGTCAGACCAGTCATTTCTGGAGTCGGCTCTCGGCCAGCTTCAACCTCGGCTAGCCTCAGCCTCAGCCTCGGCCAGCTTCAGCCTCAGCCAACATATCTCGGCCAGCTTTAACCTCAGCTAGCCTCGCCTCGGCCAGCTTCAGCCTCGGCCAGCCTCAGCCTCGACCAGCTTCAGCCTCGACCAACATACCTCGGCCAACATACCTTGGCCAGCCTTAGCCTCGGTCAACTTCAGCCTCAGCCAACATACCTCGACCAGCTTTAGCCTTGGCCAGCCTCAGCCTCGGCCAGCTTCAGCCTCGGCCAACATTCCTCGGCCAGCCTCAGCCTCGGCCAACATACCTCGGCCAGCCTCAGCCTTGGCCAGCTTCAGCCTCGACCAACATACCTTGGACAGCTTCAGCCACAGCCAGCCTCAGCCTTGGCCAGCTTCAGCCTTGGCCAACATACCTCGGCTAGCTTCAGTCTCAGCCAGCTTCAGCCTCGACCAGCCTCAGCCTCGGCCAGCTTCAATCTTGGCCAACATACCTCGGCCAGCTTCAACCTCAGCTAGCTCAACCTTGGCCAACTTCAGCCTCGGCCAACATACCTCGGCCAGCCTCAACCTCGGCCAGCTTCAGCCTTGATCAGCTTTAGCCTTGGCCAACATACCTCGTCCAGCTTTAGCCTCAGCCAACCTCAGCCAGCTTCAGCCTCGGCCAGCCTCGACTAGCATGCCTTGGCTAGCATACCTCGGCCAACTTCAACCTCGGTCAGTCGGCCTCAGCAACCACCCAAGCAGTGCCCCAGCGCCTACATTGTAGGGCCCACATGCCTGGCTTCATCATTGTCTACACAAGACAACAAGCGTGCGATGTGGGGAACATATCTGGCAAGCGTTGTAGCGGCCGCCCATGCCCTGCAGCAGCCTGCAATAGCTATCCAAGTCAAGCAGCAACCACCAACTAGCTACAGCCACCCATACCTGACGAGACATGATCTGTAGCTCTGACATGTCACATGGAGGCCAGCCATTATTGTGCTGTCCCCATCATCAATGCTCTGACAAGTGATCATGCCCTAAGACTGGCAAACTCTAAGCACCAATAAAATGGATAAGAGAGATCCCCGACGAGGTAACCACAACAACTCAACACACAACTTCAAAACGCTCATATGTTCACAGAGAACATCTATCTGGCTCCCTCCTTCTCTTTCGAGCTTTTTCAAGCTCATGACTGTTGTCCAGAGCACTAACTTGAGCGTCAGAGGGTTTCCATCGAAATCTTTGATTCTCGAGACTTCTTGCAGGCTTCTAGGCGCAAGAGGCTCGTCGAAGGATTCTGAACTCGCTGGAGGAGGTGATCGAACGCTTGCGGACGTTCAAGAACGGTGATTTGGCGTCAACAAAGATTTATACATAAATGCTCCAAAACACTAACTTCAGATGAATCGGTACAATGTATGTTAAGTAATTTAACATGGCATGTGCTAGTAATCTAGCCCTTACATGTGTTGCACAATGGAAGCAACACTAGTGCTTATGCTTCTTCACCTAAAATAGTAGCAATCAAGGATTCTTCAAGTGGGTTGGGTCAAATCCATGCCTAATTTGTTCAAAGTTGTACTTAGAAATATCATACTAATATTGATTTTTGGTCTCACTAAAAACCAAACTCAATGGAGTCTATGGTTCAAGTCACATAGTTTTGAGGATTAGATCTAACTAGGTCACGTGAAATCGAATTGAATTTATTGGATCAAATTTTGCAAAACCAACCATGGCTTGATTGAACATGAGACCTTAACTTGAAACCAATGCATAAGACTTATTTTTGATAATAATCATACAACTAGTCTATAGAAAAATCAATATTAATCAGGAACTAATTTCGCTATGCTACAAACTTTGCACAATAAAATATAGTACATATTTGAATGATCGTTATTGTTAAAAGAGCAAAAATCTCTATATAAGAGCAAAAAACTTTATATTTTCTTTCCTTTCAAAGTACAAAAAATTTGAATATTTATACCTATTTTATGTGTATATATATTAAAAAATTATAAAAAATTTAAAATGCTTTGATTTTCATCAATCACTCGATGATTTATCCAATCAACCTCTGGTTACAATCTCTATAATTTATCTAATAAGTATATGGTTACAATTTCTCATGATTTAATAAATCTAAATCAATAATTCTTAAATTATTATCTACTATATTCAAAAAAAATAGTAAATCAAAATTATTTAATTATTATTAATTAATTCATAGTTTGTTCAATTAATATTTAATTATAATTTTTATGATTTATTTAATTAATTTTTTTAATTATAGTCTACACCCACGAGCCTCATCTTGGATACGACCATCATTCTTAATAAATAATTTTTTTTTTTTAAGCTCCATCACTGTCACGCCCCAGATCCAATATTGGGCTAGGGTGATAACCCGCCGCGTGCTGGTGGACGCAAGGCGTTATCAAATTTTTCACACATAACACAATTATATATAATCAGGTCAAATACATCACTTAATACTAAAAGTTTTGGGTTACAAACCCTTACACACCACAATAATAAAGTTTGGGCATCAAGCCCTACACATAAGTAATACTGGGGTTACAACAAAATAATGAGTCTTGTTTTATTTAATAGGAGATCCATCACCCCAAAAGTCCATCTTCAACCTCGTGGCTCTGACAAAAACATTGTAAGATTTTTATGAGCTTATACTCAATAAGTAAGCCACGTTATACAGTCAAATCATAGCATAGTAATCAATAAGCACATAAATGATTTGCATGCTTAAACATTCCATAAATACTCAAACATGCAATGTAAGTAAACCCACTGTTTATACTCTCAATGGTAACTGTAAATGTGACCCACGGCCCTGCAATATCTCAATAGTGTACCAATAAGCATCCCCCTACTGAAAGGGTCCAGATACCAGGGTCACGCCATATCATAATCCACCAGAACACATACTCTATATGTGTGATGCCACCTCGAACCAAGCAGAACACATCCTCTAGATGTGTGATGCCACCTCATAGTAACTCAGAACACATCCTCTAGATGCGTGATGCCATCTTGAACCCAAGCAGAACACATCCTCAAGACGTGTGAATGACATAAACAAGCAGAACACATCCTCTAGACGTGTAGGTGGCATAAATAAGCAGAACACGTCCTCTAAATGTGTAGGTGGCATAAACAAGCAGAACACATCCTCTAGATGTGTGTGTGGTATGACATGATAAAGGAGAACCGCGGTGACACATAACAGTACCTCACATCTTGCACAAACATATCAATAACATCTATATATTGCATAAACAGTGGATTATACTTACTTAACAATTGCATGTAATATATCACATCAATGTTATAATAATTGCATCTCTCATGCATAGCATCCACATATGAAATCATAGCACATAAACAACCATGTGTTCATAATATTCATCTACTTACAATTTAGCCAATAACAATTCTTCATGTCACAATATAATTCATAATTTAAACATTCATATAGTGAATAATTTATTAAATACTGATAACTGGCTTACTTACCTCAGTACGCAATCCAACAGGTATATATCAGCTAGTCAGATGTCTGAGCACCTACAGGATCATTTACACAATTAATTTATTAGAATACGAATATTAAAATGACCCTTAGAATTTCTACCCAGACTAGTTCACGGGCCCTACTTTGGGCTCAAAAATCTCCCCACTACATACCCAATTGGGAAAGTAAAAATACTCCAAGAAACTAGAATTCACCCAGATTCTAGCCATATAAATATTTTACTAATCCCGACCCGTTACAGGGCCCAAAAACCAGCCCAAACTTTCATTGCTGCATGGCCCAAAAGGCCCTGAACCGGCCGGCTGGGTTCAACCAATCCGTCCCGATCCCCTGTTTCACCGAATAGGGGACGGGGACCTAGCTGGCGGCCAGGGTCGACGCCGGCCAAATTGAGGGCGGCCCGGCCGCCGGTGGCCGGGCCAGAGCTGGCCGCCGCCGCGGTCGGCCACCTAACTCCCTTTCTCTCCCTCAATTTCACTCTTTTTCCTTCTTACATCCGCGCGGCACGATGCTGTGCCGGCGGCACGGCCGGCCACCTTGGCCGGCCGGACCTCCACCGGATGCACGCCCGGCGCCGATGGAGGCGACAGGCCAAAGCTTGGGCCCGGCGAGGCGGCGAGCACGCCGCCGGGCCCGAACCAACCAGCCCAGCTTCCACCACCGCGCGAGAGAAGGGCCAATTGGCCTTCTCTCTCCTCTCTCTCTCCACCACCACCCCGCCGGATACCTCCCCCGGTGCTGGCGGGGTCGTCGGCCAAATCTCAGGCCCGGCGAGGCGGTGAGCACGCCGCCGGGCCTGAACCAAGGGATCGACCGGCAACTCCCTCTCTTTGTCTCTCGCGTTCTCTCTGTCTCCCTCTCTGTCTCTCTCTCTCACGCTCTCTCTCTCTCTCTGGACCAGGGGATTACCTGATGGATGAAGTGTGCCAGCGTGAAGGAAGGAGTCCTCCTCCTTCCTATTTAATCACCTGTGCAGCGCCTCGGATCAGGGTTTTTTCGGAAGACTAAACGCTTCACCTGGAGCGAAGCGTCAGTCCGAGGAACCCAATAGACTGGAGCTTGGTTCATCTGAACCAAGCTTGGTTCGTTTGAACTGGGTACTACAATCACAATCATTTACTACAAGAAAATACTGAAATAGCGACGCAAGTTTAGCGACGCAATTATGCATCGCTAAATTGCGACCACTTTGCGATGCCTCTGTGACAACAAAATATTGCGACGCAATTAGCAATGCATTAGCGACTCAATTAACCAGAAAATCAAAAAAAATTAATATTTTAATATTGCGACGCAAATAATGCATCGCAATATTTTTAAATTAATTTTTTATAAAATTTAAATATCAAAAAAAAAATATTGCGATGCAATTCAGTGCGTCGCAATTTTTTGTAATAGAATTAAATATGTTAAATAGCGACGCATTAGCGACGCAATAAAACAAAAAATTAAAGAAATTATTTTTAATTTAGCAACGCACCAGTTGCGTCGCAAATAATTTAAATGAAATTAATTTTTATAAAATTTAAATATCAGAAAAAAATATTGCGATGCAACACAGTGCGTCGCAATGTATTTAAAAGAATTAAATATATTAAATAGTGATGCATTAGCGATGCAATAAACCAGAAAATCAAAAAATTATTTTTAATTTAGCGACGCACCAATTGCATCGCAAATAATTTAAATAAAATTAAATTTTTAAAGTATAAATATTTAAAAAAATATTGCGACGCATTTAGTGCATCGCAATGTTTTGAAAAAAATTAAATATTTTAAATAGCGACGCATTAGCGACGCAATAAACCAGAAAATAAATTAAAATTATTTTTTAATTTAGCGACGCAATAAATGCATCACAATTATTTTAAATAAAATTAAATTTTATAAAGTATAAATATGAGAAAAAATAATTGCAACGTAACACAGTGCGTTGCAATGTTTTTAAAAAATTAATTATATTAAATAGCGACGCATTAGCGACATAATGAACCAAAAAATTAATTAAGAAATTTATTTTTTATAGCGATGCACTTGTTGCATCGTAATTATTATAATTAAAATTAATTTTTTATATAATATAATTATCATATTAAAAAATTACCACGCTACCCTTTGCGTCGTAATATATTTAAAAAAATTAATTATGTTAAATAGCGATCGGTCCAAAATCGATCGTACGTGACCGATCGGAATAAGGGCTTGGATCGATCGCAACCCTCGGATCGTCGCCGATCGGATCGATCGCCACGGTTCGAGATCGGTCGTGGTCGATCGGGATCACGGCTTGGATCGATTGGAACCGTCGGATCGCCAGCGATGTCGAACCGATCGCATCGGTCTGGAATCGGTCATGGCCAATCGGGATGAGGACTTGGATCGATCGCAACCGTTGGATCGTCACCGATCGGACCGATTGCCACGGTCCGAGATCGGTCATGGCCGATCGGGATCACGGCTTGGATCGATCGCAACCGTCGGATCATCGCCAATCTTGGACCGATCGCAACGGTCCGGGATCGGTCATGGCCGATCGGGATCAGGGCTTAGATCGATCGCAACCGTCGGATCATCGCCGATCGGACCGATCGCCACGGTCCGAGATCGATCGTGGCCGATCGGGATCACGGCTTGGATCGATCGCAACCGTCGGATCGCCACCGATCTTGGACCGATCGCAACGGTCCGGGATTGGTCGTGGCTGATCAGGATCAGGGCTTGGATCGATCGCAACCATCGGATCTTTGCCGATCGGACCGATTGCCACGGTCCGAGATCGGTCGTGGCCGATTGGGATCAGGGCTTGGATCGATTACAACCGTCAGATCGCCAGCGATCTTGGACCGATCGCAACGGTTCGGGATCGATCGTGGCCGATCGGGATTAGGGCTTGAATCGATCACAACCGTCGGATCTTTGCCGATCGGACCGATTGCCACGGTCCGAGATCGGTCGTGGCCGATCGGGATGAGGGCTTGGATCGATCGCAACTGTTGGATCGTCACCGATCGGACCGATCGCCACGGTTCGAGATCGGTCGTGGCCGATCGGGATCACGGCTTGGATCGATTGCAACCATTGGATCATCGCTGATCTTGGACCGTTCGCAACGGTCCGGGATCGGTCGTGGCCGATCGGGATCAGGGCTTGGATCGATCGCAACCCTCGGATCGTCGCCGATTGGACCGATCGTCACGATTCGAGATCGGTCGTGGTCGATCGGGATTATGGCTTGGATCGATTGGAACCGTCGGATCGCCAGCGATGTTGGACCGATCGCATCGGTCTGGAATCGGTCATGGCCGATCGGGATGAGGGCTTGGAACGATCGCAACCATTGGATTGTCACCGATCGGACCGATCGCCATGGTCCGAGATCGGTCGTGGCCGATCGGGATCACAGCTTGGATTGATCGCAACCGTCGGATCGTTGCCGATCTTGGACCAATCGCAATGGTCCGGGATCGGTCGTGGCCGATCGGGATCACGGCTTGGATCGATCGCAACCGTCGAATCGTCGCCGATCGGACCGATCGCTACGGTCCGAGATCGGTCGTGGCCGATCGAGATCACGGCTTGGATCGATCGCAACCGTCGGATTGTCGCCGATCTTGGACCGATCACAACGGTCCGGATCAGTCGTGGCCGATCGGGATCAGGGCTTGGATCGATCGCAACCGTCGGATCGCCGATCGGACCGATTGCCACGGTCCGAGATCGGTCGTGGCTGATCGGGATCAGGGCTTGGATCGATTGCAACCGTCAGATCGCCAGCAATCTTGGACCGATCGCAACGGTCCGGGATCGGTCGTGGCCGATCGGGATCAGGGCTTGGATCGATCACAACCGTCGGATCTTTGCCGATCTGACCGATTGCCACGGTCCGAGATCAGTCGTGGCCGATCGGGATGAGGGCTTGGATCGATCGCAACTATTGGATCATCACGATTGGACCGATCGCCATGGTCCGAGATCGGTCGTGGCCGATCGGGATCACGGCTTGGATCGATCGCAACCGTCGGATCGTCGCCGATCTTGGATCGATCACAACGGTCCGGGATCAGTCGTGGCCGATCGGGATTAGGGCTTGGATCGATCGCAACCATCGGATCGTCGCGATCGGACCGATCGCCATGGTCCGAGATCGGTCGTGGCCGATCGGGATCACGGCTTGGATCGATCGCAACCGTCGGATCGTCGCCGATCGGACCGATCGCAACGGTCCAGGATCGGTCGTGGCGATCAGGATTAGGGCTTGGATCGATCGCAACCGTCGGATCGTCGCCGATCGGACCGATCGCCACGGTCCGGGATCGGTCGTGGCCGATCGGGATCACGGCTTGGATCGATCGCAACCATCGGATCGTCGCGATCGGACGATCGCAACGGTCCGGGATCGGTCGTGGCCGATCGGGATCAGGGCTTGGATCGATCGCAACCGTCGGATCGCCAATCGGACCGATCGCCACAGTCCGAGATCGGTCGTGGCCGATCGGGATCAAGGCTTGGATCGATTGCAACCGTCAGATCGCCAGCGATCGGACCGATCGCAACGGTCCGAGATCGGTCGTGGCCGATCGGGATCAGGGCTTGGATCGATCACAACCGTCGGATCGCCGATCGGACCGATTGCCACGGTCCGAGATCGGTCGTGGCCGATCGGGATCAGGGCTTGGATCGATCGCAACCGTTGGATCGTCACCGATCGGACGATCACCACGGTCCAAGATCGGTCGTGGCCGATCGGGATCATGGCTTGGATCGATCGCAATCGTCGGATCGTCGCTGATCTTGGACCGATCGCAACGGTTCGGGATCGGTCGTGGCTGATCGGGATCAGGGCTTGGATCGATCGCAACCTTCGGATCATCGCCGATCGGACCGATCGCCACGATCCGAGATCGATCATGGCCGATCGGATCACGGCTTGGATCGATCGCAACCGTCGGATCGTCACCGATCTTGGACCGATCGCAACGGTCCGGGATCGTTCGTGGCCGATCGGGATCAGGGCTTGGATCGATCGCAACCGTCGGATCTTTCCCGATCGGACCGATTGCCACGGTCCGAGATCGGTCGTGGCCGATCGGGATCAGGGCTTGGATCGATTGCAACCATCAGATCGCCAGCGATCTTGGACCGATCGCAATGATCCGGGATCGGTCGTGGCCGATCGGGATCAGGGCTTGGATCGATCACAACCGTCGGATCTTTGCCGATCGGACCGATTGCCACTGTCCGAGATCGGTCGTGGCCGATCGGGATGAGGGCTTGGATCGATCGCAACCGTTGGATCGTCACCGATCGGACCGATCGCCACGGTCCGAGATCGGTCGTGGCTGATCGGGATCACGGCTTGGATCGATCGCAACCGTTGGATCATCGCCGATCTTGGACCGATCGCAACGGTTCGGGATCAGTCGTGGTCGATCGGGATCAGGGCTTAGATCGATCGCAACCGTTGGATCGTCGCCGATCGGACCGATCGCCACGGTCCGAGATCGGTCGTGGCCGATCGGGATCACGGCTTGGATCGATCGCAACCTTCGGATCGCCAGCAATGTCGGACCGATCGCATCGGTCTGGAATCGGTCATGGCCGATTGGGATCAGGGCTTGGATCGATCACAACCGTCGGATCGCCGATCGGACCGATTGCCACGGTCCGAGATCGGTCGTGGCCGATCGGGATCAGGGCTTGGATCGATCGCAACCGTTGGATCGTCACCGATCGGACCGATTGCCACGTTTCGAGATCGATCGTGGCCGATCGGGATCAGGGCTTGGATCGATCGCAATCGTTGGATCGTCACCGATCGGACCGATTGCCACGGTCCGAGATCGATCGTGGCCGATCGAGATTAGGGCTTCGATCGATCGAAAATGTGGATCACTTATAATTACTCAAAAAAAAAGTTATGAAAACATTTTAAAAAATATTTTAAAATTATTGCGTCGCAATGTTTTTAAAATAAATTTATGTAATTAAAATTTTATAAAATATATTGCGATGCAATTTTCATCGCAATTATTAACATTAATTATAAATATTATCATTTATAAATATTAAAAAATTATTGCGACGCCTTAGTGACACATTTTTTTTTTAAAAAATGAACAAATATTGCGATGAAATATATGCATCGCAATTATATTATGAAAATACATATAGCTGATTAAAATATTAAAAAAATTATTGCGATGCATATTTGCATCGCAATTATTATCATAAATTTTAAATATTATCATTTAAAAATATTTAAAAATTATTGCGACGCACTGATTGCATCGCAATTATTGTAATAAGTTATTATTTTAATCAATTTAAAATATTAAAAAATTATTGTGACGCCTTAGCGATGCAATTCTTAGAAAATAAAAATAAATTTTCCGCCGGATGTTGGCGCCAAGTTAGCGATGCATTAGCGACGCAATTATTGCATCGCTATTTTTTATAAATTAATAATAAAATCATATTAACGATGGATTAGCGATGCGCTAATGCATCGCTAAGCCATAATAAATTAAAAAAAAATATTGCGACCATATAGCGACACAACTAATTGCGTCGCTAAGTACTTATATATAAGCCAGCCTTCTCTTCTTCTTCTTCCCCGTCTTGACCTAGCCGCCGCCGTGCTCTAAAGATTTCTGGCTCCCACCTCGCTGCTCCGGTGCCTCCCCTGTGGTCCTCCGGCTCCCCGGTGTTCTCATCCGACTCCGGCTTCTTCTCTTGACCAAGGTAAGCCCCTACACTCTAAAAAAAAAAAATTTTTTTTACTGATTTCCCTCCGGCCACGGCCGCTGCCGTGGCCGTCTTCTCCGGCCACGGCCACTGCCGTGGCCGGCAGTGGCCTGGCCACCGTGGCCAGGCCACTGTCACAAAAAAAAAAATTTTTTTCTTAACAGGGGGGGGGGGGGGGGAACCCCCCCCCCCCTTTATTTCTTGTCCGGCCACGGCCGTGGCTGCGGCCGGACAAGGCGGCCACGGCCACTGCCGTGGCCGGCAGTGGCCTGGCCACGGTGGCCAGGCCACTGTCACAAAATTTTTTTTTTTTTTCTTAACAGGGGGCGGGGGGGGGAACCCCCCCCCCCCCCCCCTTTTATTTCTTGTCCGGCCATGGTCGTGGCCGCGGCCGGACAAGGCGGCCACGGCCGCTGCCGTGGCCGGCAGTGGCCTGGCCACGGTGGCCAGGCCACTGTCACAAAAAAAAAAAATTTTTTCTTAACAGGGGGGGGAACCCCCCCCCCCCCCCACCCCCTTTTATTTGTCCGGCCACGGCCGCTGCCGTGGCCGGCAGTGGCCTGGCCACGGTGGCCAGGCCACTGTCACAAAAAAATTTTTTTTTTTTTCTTAACAGGGGGGGGGGGAAACCCCCCCGCCCCCCCTCCTTTTATTTCTTGTCCGGCCACGGCCGCTGCCATGGCCGGCAGTGGCCTGGCCACGGTGGCCAGGCCACTGTCACAAAAAAAAAAAAATTTTTTTTTCTTAACAAGTGGGGGGGAACCCCCCCGCCGCCCCCCCCCTTTTTGTCTTGTCCGCTGCCGTGGCTGGCCAGACCATTGTCACTCAAAAAAAAAAAAAAATTTGGCCACTGTCACGAAAAAAAAAAAAAGTTAGGGGGGTTTACGGAGCTATTTGGATAGACTGATTGTTATGTCTTGATTATTCAATAATATTGTAATGCTAGATAGGAAGTCTTGTTGTATTATTATTTAATTTGTATAATGTTTATGAAATAATTAATTTAAGCAGAATGTTTATGCAATAGTATTTGTGCATTTGTAATTATTTACATTTGTTATGTCTTGATTATTTATATTCTACTGCAAACTAAATGATGCATTAAATTATATAATGCTAAAAAGTCTTCTTGTTATTATTTAATTTCCAGCAACAAATTAGTAGTTTCAATGATTTACATTTTAGTATTCGTAAACATTTGTATTTGACACAATAATCTTAAAAAGTTAGTGAATACATGTATAATTCACAAGAAGTTAAGAATAACAAGCATAAGTTCGATTGTCTTCGGACTTCCATAATCACAGCACTTTAACCTTTAGACCCGTTTGAGAATTTGTAAGCCTTAGTCTTGCAAATTCTCAAATTGTCCTGGTGGACAGTTTGGGAATATTTCTTGCGACATGTTAGTCTGCTAGTAATCATCGTGGGGTGAGATTTCGGTTTGTATTTGCTCATACGTTCTCCTAGTGTGGCATATATACCCACATTTAGGAGAACATATGGGGAAATGCTGCCAAAATTTCAATGTAACCGATCGATGATAATTAATAGCGGAATAACATATCAAAAAAAATATTCTTGAATGGGATAGGGCCTTACCTTTAGACATGGAGTGAAGGTAGAATTATTTAAGACACTTGAATTCTTGTGAAGTCTCATGATTAAACGCACCGCCTTGCGGCCCGACCCAAACTCAAGCCCTCCCATTAGCCATGAACCTGTGCATCGGTCCTTGCTAGCACGCCAAGGATCGTAGCCGTGGCTCGCCCTTGCATGGTAGGGTCCTTAGTTGCCTTAAAAAAATTGGTTACTTATAAATGATTTAAATGGTTGTTATTAACCTTAGTTGTGACCAAGATGCAATTTAGTTATATATTTATTAATACTAATATAGTTTTATTTTGTGGTTTCATTTAATGATTTACCAGACTTTGTATAAATCGGTCAAAAATGAGCGGGGCTCGCTCGTGGATGTATGCAAGGATAAAAAATGGCTTGCTAATCCAGATTTTCTGAATGGATTGGAAGAATTTATCGCATTTGCATGTAGCCAACCTGGCTGGATGGATGGCCCTAGGATTAGGTGCCCATGCAACTTCCACAGGTGTCAGAATAAAGCCTACAGAGATGTGGAAACTGTTAAGGTGCATTTGTGTAAGAAGGGGTTTGTTCTTGATTACTATGTTTGGTACTGTCATGGTGAACCAGAGGATATTCCAGCAGCTGTTATAGGCCAACAAGAGTCAAATCCCGTAGATGAACCATTTGTGAATTTAAACACATATGAACAAATGGTGATGAATGCATCGGGTAATGACTTCAATCAAAATACATTTATGGAAGAACCAAATCCAGAAGCACAGCAATTTTATGATATGTTGCGTGCTGCAAATCAAGATTGTATCCTGGGTGTGAGGGTCATTCCCAGTTCTCTACAGCTGTTTATTAAGGCAGAACATCGATTATCAGAAAAGGCGTTCAATTCTGTAGCTGGGTTAATCAAAGAAATTTTGCCAAATAACAATGTTGCCGCAGACAGTTTTTACGCAACAAAGAAGTTGTTGCGTGGGCTTGGGCTCCCAGTTAATAAGATCGATTGTTGCTTGAACAATTGTATGATATTTGGGGTGAAGACTCAGAGCTGAGATGGTGTAAGATTTGTGGGCAATCGAGGTTCAAAAACACCGAAGAAGGAGCCGGTACAAGTAGGAGGAAAAGTGTGCCTTACAAGAGGATGCATTACTTTCCTCTTACCCCACGCCTGTAGAGATTATACAGATCTGAGACAACAGCTGCTGATATGAGATGGCATGCCGAACATGAATCTAAAGAGGATGAAATGCGGCATCCATCAGATTCAAAGGCTTGGAAGCATTTCAATGAAAATCATCCTGATTTCGCTAAAGATATAAGGAATGTGAGATTAGGTCTTTGTACCGATGGTTTCCAACCATTTGGTCAAGCGGGGCAACAGTATTCATGTTGGCCTATGATACTGACTGTATATAACCTTCCTCCGTGGAAGTGCATGAAAGATACTGCAATGTTTTTAACCGTTTTGGTTCCAGAACCATCAAATCCAAAGGAAAAGATTGATGTCTTTCTACAACCGTTGGTGGCCGAATTGAAAATGTTGTGGGAAACAGGAGTCGTAGCATACGACATTTCTATGAAACAGAATTTCTTAATGAGAGCTGCTTTGATGTGGACAATAAGTGATTTTCCAGCATATGCAATGTTGTCTGGTTGGAGCACTGCTGGATGTCTAGCATGCCCTCATTGCATGTATGATTCGGATGCATTTACATTGCAGAAGAGTGGTAAGCAGTCATGGTTTGATAACCATAGGAAGTTCTTACCCCCAAATCATCCTTACAGGCATAACTTGATCGCCTTCCGGAAGAACAAAGCAGTCACAAAATTTGCCGAACCGGTTAGGTCCGGCACGGATCTATTTGATTCTATAGAGCATTTGGGGTTGATGTATGCATGGGAACCGAATGCAGATAGAATAAATGGCCGTATATGTAAAGAACATAACTGGAAGAAGCGAAGTATATTTTGGGATTTGCCTTATTGGAGCACAAATCTCATCCGGCACAACTTGGATGTTATGCATATCGAGAAAAATTTCTTTGATAACATATTTAACACGGTGCTAAACATCCCGGGAAAAACAAAAGATACTGCAAAGTCAAGAGAAGAACTTAATCAGTACTGCAGAAGAGGTGATTTGAGAAGGAGTGCCGATGGGACCTATCCTAAAGCATGTTACACTTTTGACAGAAATTCACGAGAAGTTTTATGTAACTGGCTTAGAGGGTTAAAATTTCCAGATGGTTATGCCTCAAATATCGGTAGGTGTGTGGACATGCATAAGCTCAAGTTGTTCGGCATGAAGAGTCATGACTGCCATGTTTTCATGCAACGGTTATTACCTATAGCTTTTCGTGAGTTGCTTCCGCAACATGTCTGGAAGGCAATTACGGAGCTCAGCTTATTCTTCAAGGAGTTATCTGCCGCAGTCATTACTTCTGCATCCATGGCAAGGCTTGAGAAGGAAATTCCAATTATTTTATGCAAGCTTGAGCGAATATTTCCTCCTAGTTTTTTTGACTCAATGGAGCATTTACCGGTACACTTGCCATACGAAGCGAGCATAGCTAGTCCCGTGCAGTATCGCTGGATGTATCCTTTCGAGAGGTAATATATACATCATTAAGATATGTTGACATTTCAAATATTATTTCATTTCTTGAAAAATTCGTTAATTTTTTGTTGCAACTTTACATATAGGTATCTTAAGAAGTTAAAAAATAATGTGCGTAATAAGGCAAGGGTTGAAGGTTCTATATGCAATGCACACTTGGTCGAAGAAGTTTCAGCTTTTGCCTCACATTACTTTAAGGGTCACGTCCACACGAGGAGCCGAAATCATGGTCGTAACGATGACGTATGTGTGGATGAAGCTGAAGCTAATGACGGTAGAATATCAATTTTTAAAGCTATCGGCCGTTCATTTGGTGGGCAGAAGTCAAGAAATCTTAGCGATATGGAGTATAATGCAGCACATTATTACATCCTAATGAACTGTCGAGAAGTCGATCCATATATTGAGTAAGTGTATACTTCAATGCTAAATTGGAAATTTAAATTTAAATAATAATATATCATAATATTTAATTTCTAACATTAGTTTTCATCCTTTTCATCCCATAAGGATGTTTTGTGATAGACAACGACAGATGAATCCCGACATCAGTCAAGTTGCAATTGGGCAGAAATTAGAAACGGAGTTTGCTTACTGGTTTTATGAATTTGTGAGTAGTATCACTCAATCAATTTCGATAATGGCTATTATTTTTTGAATTGGATGTCAATAGCTTATTAATTTATAGGTCAACGGTCCATGGTCCACAACCGACAATATTTTCATTAAATGTCTATCGCAATGGCCATTGAAGACCGTAACAACCTCTACTGGCTATTTTGTAAATGGGTACAAATTTCAGATTGAACGATTAGCAGCTTCAAGAGGCACGCAGAACTGGGGCGTGTGTGTGAAAGGAGAAAGTGTTGGAGCAAATATGCAGGATTATTATGGAAAGTTAGTAGAGGTGGTTGAAGTTGAATATCCCGGTTGGCCTATGAAATGAACCGTATTGTTTCGTTGTGATTGGTCCGATCCGATAGTTCCTGTGGGCAAAAGGGTTCATAACGACTACAATTTGGTTGAAGTGAACCATCGACGAAGATTGCAGAAATATGACACATTCATCCTTGCATCCCAAGCTCAGCAAGTCTTTTACTGCGGATATCCAAGTTTGCGCAACGACAAGCGAGATTGGTGAGCCGTTTCTAAAATCGTCCCACGTTCAACAATCGTATTAGAGGAGAGTTCATCAAGTCAATCAGCCAAGTGCCCTGCATTTCAAGAGGATGAGATGGAAATGCATGCAATTGAGGACGACACAAGGGCTCCTGAAACATCACTTAGAGATCCAAATGGTGATGTCCAAGAAATTGCGGATGCAAATGTTCGGTTTCCTTCCGATGATAATGAAACTGATTCGCAATCCGATACGGCATCGGATGTTGAACCAACATTTCATGAAACAAATGACACCGATTAAAAATAGAGGTTTTTTAAAATTTAACTTTTTTTTATAAGTGTTAAATTCTTACATAGTCAATCATTAATCATAATTTAATTGCGTGAATCTTTAGTATTTTCAGTATGACGGGCAGAGGTAGATCTACCGACGACAGACGGAGTGAGCAGAGACGTAGCCCTGCTACATCAGATCACATGAGCGTCGGAGATGGAGAGTTTGGATCTCCAGCAGAGGCGCAGCCTTCAATCTCTCCAGCAGTATTACCATCTAGCCGATCGGCACAGACCTCCGAGAGTTCTTCCACCATCGATCGCACTGTACTTCGACTTGATGCTCAGGGGATGTAAGTATATACTAATTAAAAATATATGTTTATGTTTTTAAGTCAATTACTTATAAACATGCATTTTTTTAATAGATTCATTGAGCAGCATCATGTATCCAGCCACATCAGCGCCGTATTCAGAGGCATGCAGATCCCAGTGGCTACGATTGGCGCCACGTATCTCCAGCCATGAGGGAGTTTTATTTTTTTGAGTTTCAGGTAAACTTATTAAATACAATTTATCAGTGATATAAAATTTCTTAAACTTAATAAATTCAGAAACTAACTGTTTATTTTAATGCAAAAAATGTTTACGTGGGATCCTGCCAGCCATGATGCCATTAGGGCAGCATGGGAGGCTCTGACGCGACGCAGATACTCCGACATGCTTCATCGTTGGAGGTCATCGGGTCAGCGTCCTGCGCACGTGCCAGAGGATATTTGGCACGAGTGGCAGCAGGCCTGGGAGTCCGATGGCTGTCGCAGGAGGTCCGCATCAGCCAGCACGAACCGCCGATCTGAGAAGGGCGGTCCTGGCACGGGTCTCTCCCGCCATACTTTGGGCTCCATTTCGATTCAGGAGCACAGATGACGTATGGTAAGAAAACATAAATATTTTAATTACTATTTTAGTTATTTACAAATATTTGTATTAATATCATTTTTTTATTATTATAGTCTGAGCAGGAGGGCGGAGATCCTGGTGAGTTTCGTCTATTCAGGGCGACACACACCAGGAGGGACGGTTCCTGGGTCGACACGCGATCACGGGAGGTTGCGGTAAGAAATTAGATATATGTAGTATCTGTTTAATTTCTAAAATTTTATTTCGAGAAATTTATTAACTCATTTATTGTTGATTTCATAATTTCAAGACACGAGTCGAGGAGCTTCGCTCCCAGGCATCGCAGGTCAACTCTACTGATGGGGAGACGCCCGTCGAACTCTCAGCAGAGGAGAATCGGCGTGTGTTTTTGGAGGCTGTTGGTGCCCAGCCACGAGACCGTAGGGTCTATGGTCTGGGCACTAGAGCTTCTACATATTTTCCCCATCAGGCCTCCAGCTCGCGAGTTCCTGGTGATCTTCCTCCCGAGCGTTTACAGGACCTTCGCAGATCTATTGCAGAGGAGGTTCGCCAGGAGGTCGAGCAGGATTTTAAGGATCGTATGCGAGGCCGGGATCAGGAGGTTGCAGACATGCGAGATGAGATGCATTATTTGCGGGATTTGGTTAGACGCTTGTCGCAGAGTCTTCAACCTCCACAGCCTCCACAGCCTCTACGTGATTGCTCAGATTCTTGATGTATTTTTCTTTTCTTTTTTTATGTTGTAAAAACTTCAAAATTTTAATATATAAATTATTTTTGAAAATTTATTATTGTTTGGATTGAGTGAAAAATGTTTGTATCAATATTTACATTTAGCGAAATTGTATTAACCGTTTTAATTTTAATCTTTTATATTTTTTAAAAACAAAATTTACGACGCATTAGCGACTGAAATTGCATCACTAATATTTTTAAATATTATTATTAAATATTGTGACGCAATGACCTGGCATCGTAATAATTTAAAAATAAATTTAATAGCGATGCATTAGCGACTAAAATTGAGTCGCTATTTTAGCTTAAAAATTTTTAATAAATATTGCGACGCAATGACCCTGCGTCTCAATATTTTAAAATATTTTTTATTTGCGATGCATTAGCGACTCAAATTGTGTCGCTATTATATCAAAAATATTATTATTAAATATTGCAACGCATCTGGATGCGTCGCAATATTGCGACGCAATTTAGTGCGTCGCAATATTTAATAATAATTTTTTTAAAAAAATTAATTTTAAATTTAGCGATGCATTTGCATGCGTCGCAGTTGCGTCGCAGAGAGTCGCAATATTGCGACGCAATTGCGACAAATGGGTATTGTAATGGATATTTGAGCGACGCCGTCATTGCGTCGCTATTGCGTCGTAATATCATGTTTAGCGATGTAATTGCGACGCATTTGGGTGTCGCAATATTTTATTTCTCTTGTAGTGATTCATGTCCGCAACAAGACACATGACAGCTTTGAAATCTATACATTTATTTATGATACAAAATTTATACCGCAGACCAGCCGTATGTTTGGAACGGGCTCTACGATCGAAGAGTACGTGGGCTTGCGTGGCACATATTCAGATACTTTCTACAATCGCTGCCAAGGACACCCCCCTCATATGATCGAAGACATCATGTACTCCCTGGGAGATTCTCCGGACCGGAATATCGGGATCACGTCGGTTCAATAAACATGTTATTAATGGAAAATGTATCACAGTGAAGAGAGAGAGAGAGAGAGAGAGATTCACTGGTCCAAATTTCAGTCCGGCGATTCTCAAATTGAGTCTATGAAGCGTGCACGAGTCATTCAGAGTAAATACTTGTGGATTGAAGAAGGTTAATGGGCCAGCTTCCAATTCCTTCTCTTATTTTTCTGCTGGAGAATCCCTTAAATAATTAAGGGGTCGAATAGTCCCTTGATCCGGGTTATTATCATCCATGCGATTATTTGCTAAAAAAAAATTGTTAATGATGATACCTAATCATCGTGAGCTATGTCCGTGAGCATCTACAGGTATACCTAGGGTTTACAAATGAATCTTCACTCCAAGACGAGACCTACAAGAAGTTTCAGGGATCGAATATTCCGACGGAACCCTTCGACACTTAAATTAATGATCAGAATCTCGGTCGTGAGTTTAAGGAAACTCGAAAGAGAGTTTTTAGATGAAAATACTCTCTGAGTGCTTGAGTGTTCATGCATGGTCAGAGATCTTTCTTATCCGTTTTATGGATATTTTTTGAGTCTGTGAGACTTGCTTGGGAAGCTTGGAGTCTGTCCCATCTATTCTGGGTGATTGGTACTTTATGATGACTTCTTGGGCTCAATTGATCTAGGTGATTATCATCTCATGATGGATGATGACTTTTTGAACTCATCTGATCCGAGTAATTAAAGCCTCATGATGGATGATGACTTTCTGAGCTTAATGTCAGAGCCAGTGAAGTTTGTCCCATCAAACATGCAAGCCATAGACAGTTGGTGGGCCCAGCCTTATCAGTTACGTGGGCCGCAAATAATTGGTGGGCCCAATTTTGTCAGGCATTTGGGCCGCAAGCAATTGGTAGGCCCAATCCGGAGATGAAGCTGCCTTAGAGTCGGGGCTGAGTCCGAAAATGAGGCTGCCTTGGAGGTCGAGGCCAAGTCCGAAGAGGAGGCCGCCTTGGAGGTCGAGGCCGAGTCCGGAGATGAGGCCGCATAGAAGGTCGGGGCCGGGTTTGAAGACAAGGCCACCTTGGAAGTCAGGGCCTCTGGAGATAAGGCTGCCTAGGAGGTCAGGAAGTCCGAAGATGAGGCTACCTTAGAGGCTGGGGCCAAGTCCTTTGGAGGCCAAGGTCGAGTCCAGAGACGAGACCGCCTAGGACGTCGGGGCTGAGTCCGGAGATGAAGCCGCCTAGGAGGTCGGGGCCGACATCTTTTCGACTTCTGTCGTTAGTTAACTCCGGCCGTTAACTTACACATGGCTTTACCAGGCACATCAGATGCCCCCCCGCTCCTGAGTTTTAGTGGTCACGTGTTCTACACCTGCTAAGTGAGAGGAGAGTAAAATTTCTCATCATCTTCGAGCTTTGTGCATCATTAATTACCGGAGGTGGGCATGCGCTCCCTAGAAGGTTGGGCCTCTTCGAAGTCCCTTCCTCATTTAAGGATAGGTATAAAAGGTAACGTCGCCCATGGGAAGATTGAGAAAATAATTCTCGAGTAACAAAAAAGGTGGGGCGCCATTATTGGATCGTCATCATCAATGTCCCATCATTTGCCATGAATCATGCCCTCCTGGATGTCACTGAGGCGTCGTATCTTGGGCAATGAAAGGTCTTTTGATAGCTGAACATCATATCCACTTGCAGGCATCCACATGGTACTGCATTGGATGGACGTTTCAAAAATTGCATAAAGATCGTCCCACCTGTCCCTTCGAGCCTTTCACGCTTTTGGTACCTTCTTTGTGCTCCTTCATCCCCTTAGTCCCGAGCTTTCTATTCCTTCTCTCTAACTCCAGGTCAATCATCTTTGCTTTCTGTTTCTTTATTTTTCTCTCTTCATGGACCCTTACACAAGTGGAAAAGGTAAGAGTCATATGGTTGAGCCTTCTGAGGAGGAGGTTCTCCGGGCTCAGTGTTGGGCGCCCGATGGTATCTCCATCCATGAGCACCCAGCGACTGCGACCCAAGCACCCGTTGGGGTCTCTCTACCACCACCATCAGTTCGTTCGGCATCTCCTCCGGCTGCCACTTCTATCTCGGTGGGTCTGGAGGGGATCGCCTCCATAATGACTACCGAGAATATAGAGGACCTTAGGGCTAGGTATAGGATCTTTGACAGTATTCACCTATCCGCTCCTGAATCCAATGTCAGGGTGACCTCCAATCGATCTGGTGGGATTGCCCTGTACGAGAAATTTTTTAAAAGTGGGCTCCCCCTTCCTATCATCTCTTTATTCTCAATCTTCTAGATAGGTACAATCTTGTTTCGGAATAGTTGAATCTGAACTCCATTCGGATTATTTATGCCTTTATTGTGCTCTGCCATTTCCATGGCATCTTCGCCAGAGTTTCTTTGTTCCAGGCTTTGTATAAACTTCATCACCCTAACCAGGCTAGATGGTGGAGCTTTGCCTCTAGACCTAAAAGAACTCTTAAGCTTGATCTGCCCTCTAAAATTAAGGGATGGAAATTTTGCTTTTTCTATGCCCATATAGTTGGAGTGAGGATGGGCTGGGGGTGTCTTGATATTAGTCCTAATAAAAACTCGATCGTAGATGAGAGAGATCGAGAAATTTTGACTCATTGATGTCCTCTCACATTCCCCCCTACCAGGAGTTGCTATCAGAAGATAACCTCCGTGAGGCCGATGTAGCACTGGTGCCACCAGTGCCGACGCCCGATAAGCGCAGTATTGCTTAATCAGTCATTTCATCTTCATTCTCTTTTTTTTTACCTTTGATCTCTTATACAGTAATGAGATTTTTGTTTGAGCATATGAGGGCGGGCATCCGAAAGAGGAAGGAAGCCGATGGCAATGAGGTGAGGCCGGCTCCCAAGAGGCCTCACCAAGAGGTTTAGAATGAACTGGCTTAGGCTCCCGCAATTCCCTTCAAGGCCGCATCCATGGGTGAGCCGAGAAGGAAGAGTCCCCCCGCCGAAGCGCCAGTAAGAGGGGCTTTCTTGTTGAAGCCGAGGTAGGGCCATCGAGGGACAAGCGCCTAGCTACTGTTGAGCCGAGGGAGGAGGCCGCTCCAAAAACTGAGGGCGAGGTGCCAACAGTGGTGGAGATTGAAGAGGAGGCACCGTAGGTAGCCCAGCCGGCGCCTGAAGCAAGAAGGATCACCCCCGCCACTGCCATGGGGGCCTGACCATCAAAGCTGTCGGGGGTGCATAGCAGTCAGTTGGCGGAGCGTATGTTGGATCACGTCCACCTCCCATGGTTCCAGGAGGACCTCCGTCTTCGACCAATCACTGACGCCCTCGACATTCTCTACACCGCTGTTCTTCAGGTGAACCTTTGTGTCTCATCTTCTTCCGTATTTGATTTAAATCAAATCTTTATTAATTGATCTTTTGTAGATAGCAAACGGTATCTATGTTCTCCGAGATAACTGCCTCAGAGCCGCCAACAATTATGGACTAGCCCAGAAAGAAGCAGCTGCCAATCAAGCCCTGGTCGATGGCATGGCCAAGGAATTGACCGAAGCTAGGGCTCGAGAACAAATTGCTCGAGATGAGAGTCGTGACTGGAAGGCGTAGGCTGAGGAGGCCGAAGGAAAGGCCAGGGCCGCCGAGGCCAAATTGGGAGAGGCCATGGCAAGGCTGAGGCTGACTGAGGAGAAGTTGGATGATGTCCTCTTCAAGCTGGGCGATGCCGAGGAGTGGGTCAAAAAGGCAAAGATGGAGGCCCGGGCTGCTGAGGAGAAAGTGGTTGTCACCGAAGCGGATGCCCGAGCCGCCTGGGAGAAGATGACCACCGCTGAGGCTCAAGCTCAGGAAGCTATGGAGCACTACAAGGGCTCCACTGATTTTGCTACGGAGATGAGTGAGACGGCAATCGATGCCTACCTCAAAGGCTTCAAAAATTGCAAGGACAAGATCTCCCGGTGTTGACCCACTTATTGATTTTGATGATTAACAAAAGCCATGAGTATATTTCTTGTGTTACTAATAAAATTAACAAGTGTTTCAGGAACTTAGAAAAGTTAAATTATTCAAAAGTTATATAAAAATCAGTTTGAATCAGTTTTTAATGGAATATATCAAAGTTCAGAATTTGGAACCGACACCTACAGTGTTTAGAGCCGACTCCAGAGCATATCAGAACAGTTTAACACTTTTGGCATGGTTTAGAGTCGACACCTTAAAAGTTAGAGCCGTCTTTAACCTGAGATACAGAGATCTATTTTCTGAGTTAGTTTTCGGAGTCGACACCTGAAAATTTAGAGTCGACACTTGAAATCTCGGAGCCGACACCTGGAAAGTTAGAGCCGACTCTAACCTGAGAATAGAGAGTGTATTTTCGGAACAATGTTAGAGTCGACACCCTCGTAACTTAGAGCCGACTCCAGATCGCGTCGAGCCGACACCACAGTTTATCGGAGCCAACTCCCTGATGGACTTTTTATTTCTATTTTTGGAAAACCGACTTAGAGTCAACATCTTAAAAGTTGGAGCCGACTCCAACCTATCAGAAATTATTTTTGAAATATGTCAGAACGGATTCCAACGGTAACATTTCTTCACCTAACCCCCAACGAATCTATTTCTTTACATGAGGAAGCAATCCACGTACATTTCAATGGCTATTTTTCATCTAATCTTGATTAAGGATGTTTATAAAAAGGGGTTCGTCCATTTGAAAACAGAAGTAAGAACAAAAAAAGAGAAGAAAATGGAAAATAGAGAGAAAGAAAAGAAGAGAAATCAAAGAGAAAAATCTCTGTGCTCAAGGCCATCAATAGAAGAGAGATAGAAGAGAAATCCAAAGGCGTTTCAAGATCAAATCCGAAGGATTTCCACAATTTTGAAGGAAAAGAGAAAGAGCACTAAATTTTTAACTTCTCTTCAACAAGCTTCGTTCAATAATCAAAGTTCAAATCTTGTTAGTCGATTCAGAAGAGAAGAGAAAAAGAAGAAAAGCTCAACTTCAAATCGCTCCAAATCAGGCTTTTCTAATCTTGTTTTATTTGCATTGCATATTTGCTAATTTGAGGAGCTTTTAATTGCTATAAATACTTATTTGAATTGCTTGTATCTTAATTCAATCAGGGAATTGAATTAGTTGAGGTAATTGACCTCGGGGTAAGCTAAGAGTAGCTTATGTTGGGTTGTGTGCTGGTGAACCCATGAAAACCAACTGGGTTCGTTGTGACCCCGTGTAAAACAACAAGTTTGAGTTGTGTCTTGCAAAACAACTTAACTGTAATCAGGGTGATTATAGTGTGGATCCAAGAGTTGCTTAGGAGTGGACGTAGGTGTAGGTAACACCGGCCACTATAAATCTCTTGTGTTTATCGTGATTATTTTTTTCTCTCTCTATCTTCTTCTATATTGTGCTTTACATTATTACATCACTTCACTTGTGCACATTAACTTTATAAAATTGGTTTTAAATTGTTAAATTTTAAAAAGAACCTAATTCATCCCCCTCTTGGATTACCATCTGGACCAACACCCGAGTCTTCAAGATTAGTAGGCTCGAAAAGATTCAGCCCGAAGATCTTGAAGAAGAAGAAGAGCCAGAGAGGGATGGCACCGAGGATGGAACGGGGTCGGCCGACCCGTAGACTCTTGTATTCTTTCATTTGCTTTGATATTTTTCTTTTAATGCAATCTGACTCAAGTCGGCCTTTTTATATGACAATTTACATATCAATGAAAGGGAAGAAACATTTTGCTTAAGTATGATGGACTTAGCTTTTTGTAGTATTCTTGCTTCCTCGCATTCACGTCTCAGCTTTGGCCTTTAGGCTTGATAGGGTGCACCCTCAATCTCCTCGATTTGCCTTGGAAGCTAGCAGCTTGGCTGGAGACTTACGTAGACTTTTTAGGAATATTTGAGCCCACTTCCGTCCCTTAGGCATTGTCGGAGTGATCTTGGATGCTGATGCTGTTGGGAGAGTTAATCCCCGAGGCATGCATATTTTAAAATTTGATAATAATTATCAATGCAGAAATTTAAAGATTACATATTAATCTTTCTAACATGCATCAAGATCATATATTTGCCTTATATTATAAGATCGTTTGATCTAAGTATTGCATATCAATTAAATAATTAAGATCATATCTTAATCTTCAAGATAAGAAGTCATACTACTCATCTTGAAGCCTGCCTTAAGATCTAAGGATCAAATCACTCACCTTAAGAACAGTAGGTAAATCCTTTGTGCTCTGCAGTCGTTCAATCGTCCGACCTCTAGTATTGTCCACGCGAAGCCCCCGAATGATCGGATTCTCGGGAGTGCTAGCTCGCGAAAAAATAATTTTGCTGATCTTGAATTCTTCCACTTGAATCTTCCTCCAAGATCCACCAAGCTTTTGCTAACACTAAAATCACACCAGAATTTTCTGTTCTAACTCTTAGAACTGTAACACTTGGTTCTAACTGTTTAGAATTTTTTGATCTCTTTTGATCTTGTATTTTTTATCTGGTGAGGGATGTCCTCTATTTATAGTTTCATATTAGCAAGCCTATTAAATTCTAACATTTAGAATTCCGCTGTTTTTATGAAAACAAAGAGACATATTAAATTTACACATATATCAATGCATGAAGAGTTGTGTGGAGTGCTCTTCCAAAGAGGCACATTAATTCATATGCTTGTCAATGCACTGAGAGTTATGTGGAGTGCTCTTCCAAAGAGGCACATTAATTCACACACTTATCAATGCACGGAGAGTTGTGTGGAGTGCTCTTTCAAAGAGGCACATTAATTCACACACTTATTAATGCACGGAGAGTTGTGTGGAGTGCTCTTTCAAAGAGGTACATTAATTCACACACTTATCAATGCACGAAGAGTTGTGTGGAGTGCTCTTCCAAAGAGGCACCTTTTAGAAAAATTTATTTTTCTTGAACTTGGGAATCATTTGAAGAAGACTAAAAGTTATAAATTAAATTCTGCATGAGAATTTAATTTCTCATGAGATGAGATTTTAGTTATCTCATCATGCGAGAAAAACTTTTTCACACATGGGGTTTGGATTTTTGGTTTTAAGCTAATTTGAATTTATTGGATTAAACCAATATAGATCATGGTCCTAGCCCAAACCAAATTTGGCTAATCCTGAATCTATTTAAATCCAAGTCAAATCTAATTTCAAATCAATATTTGAAATTGATTAGTCCTTCTAATAGATTTAAACCAAATTAAATCTTATTCACTTGTACTTAATCCAATTGAGATAATTCAATCAATCAAATTGATTAATTAAATCATATACGATTCTCAATCGTTGATCAACAAATAGATCATCATAGGAAACTTCTATGCGTGTGACTCTCTAGGTTTGAACCTAAGCCGATAGCATAGAAATAATTTTCTATACTAATCGATGTGCCTATCTAGCAATGGAACCCGACGTCCGGATAGGTCGAAGAGTTGCCAAGCAAACTCCAAGAACCCTAAGAAACAGTTACCATATAATTCATCCTCTTGACCACAAATGCTAAGGATGGCTTAAGAGCCTGTCAACTCTAAACAGCAAATCCATAAAGTGATTTCAATTTTAGTGATTATATGACTTTCACATGAAGTGCCTTGGCCAAGGTCTTGCTAAATTAAAACACAAGCATTTCTTCTTTTAACGGGATAGGTCAAATTCCATCTTGATCCACAACTGACTACCACAAGTACTTGACTGCATCCAGTAACCTTTTGTAGCTAGATTAGAAATCCAGGTGGTCCGGCACCTAAGTACAATGAGTTTCTTGTAAGCCACTGGTTGTGATTTTCAGGTCTAAAGGATACTGATACCTATATCTTCTCGAATTAACTCTTGACAGTAGAGTATCAAAAAATGAGTCACATTCGGTGAAATGTACTCCTACAATTTCACCTGTATGTCATACCAGTATCTCTACACTCCTTGGTTAAGAGGACAACCAACAAATATGATATACAACGTCCTATAATTGATAGTACTATGGCCCTATCATAGTATATCATTTGGTCGCAAACTCTTTTAAGGACCTTCAAAGATAAATCCTCCTTTATCATGAAGAAAGATCCTGAGGGCTTCATTACTATTAGGAGTTTTAAGAAGATGTTCTTGTAATGAATAAACTGCCAAATAACTTTTATTAATATATCAATTTATATACAATTTACATCAGCACAATCACCAAATGATTGGCTTTAGGATACAATTCTCAACAAACTCCCACTTAGCCTAAAGCCACTCATTACAGTATCTAATACCCATCTTCAATTTATAGTCATCAAACTCCTTGATGCTGAGTGCTTTAGTAAATGGGTCACCTAAGTTTTCCTTTCCATCAATCTTCTAAAGATTTATGTCACCTTGGTCTACAATCTCTCGTATAAGATGAAACCGACGTAGTATGTGCTTGGTGCGCTGATGTGCTCGTGGTTCCTTTGCTTGAGCTATGGCACCAGTACTGTCACTGTATAACAGGACTGGTCCATCCATGGAAGGTGCCACTCCAAGCTCGGAGATAAACTTTCGCAGCTACACAGCTTCTTTCGCAGCATCTGATGCAGCGATGTACTCTGCCTCGCACACCGAATCTGCCACTTTATGTTGCTTAGAACTTTTTCAGCAAACAACTCTACCATTTAGGATAAACACGAAACCCGATACACTTTTGCTATCATCATGATCTGATTGAAAATTGGAATCGGTATATCCAACAAGTTTCAAATCAGACTCTCCATAGACTAACCACTGGTCCTTAGTATTTCTCAAATACTTAAGGATTATCTTAACAACTTGCCAGTGTTTTTCTCCTGGATCAGATTGGTATCTACTCACTACTCCTAGTGAGTATGCCACATCTGGTCTTGTACATGTCATGGTGTACATAATCGATCCTACTGCCGAAGCATATGGAATTCGACTCATACGTTCTCTTTCATTAGGAGTTGTCGGACAATCCTTCTTAAAAAGATGAATTCCATGGCCTATCGAAAGATAGTCTTTCTTGGAATTCTCCATGCTAAACCTCTTTAGCACTGTGTCAATGTACGTAGATTGGGATAAACCAAGCATCCTCTTAGATCTATCTCTATAGATCTTCATCCCGAGGATGTATGATGCTTCTCCCAGATCTTTCATGGAGAATTATGATAATAACCATGTCTTTATTTCTTGTAATGCAGGGACATCATTCCCGATTAAGAGAATGTCATCCACATATAATACAAGAAATACAATAACGGAACCGTTAGCCCATTTATAAATGCAAGGTTCTTCTTTAGTCTTAATAAAGCCATAAGATTTGATCACTTTATCAAATCGTATGTTCCAACTCCTAGATGCTTGCTTAAGTCCATAAATAGACTTCTGTAGCCTGCACACTTTAGACTCATCTTCAGATATAAAACCTTCAGGCTGTATCATATACACCTGTTCTTCTAAATCACCATTTAGAAAAGCGATTTTAACATCAATTTGTCAAATCTCATAATCTAAGTGTGCTGCTATAGCTAGCATAATCTGAATGGATTTCAGCATTACCACAGAAGAAAATGTTTCATCATAGTCAATACCATAACGTTGACGATACCCCTTGGCAACCAGACGTGCTTTTATAGGTCTCAACCTTTAAGTCTGTGCCTCTTTTCCTCTTGAAAACCCACTTACACCCTATGGGTTTTATCCCTTCAGGTGGGTCAACTAATGTCCATACATTATTGTCCTTCATGGAATCAAGTTCGGATTTCATGGCATCAAGCCATTTATTAGAGTCAGTCCTTTGCATAACATCCATATAGGTGATCGGATCCTCGTTGTTCTCATCGAGTTCAACAGGATCATCGTTCTGGACCAAGAAACCTAAGTATCTGTCCGGTTGATGTGGTACTCTACAGATCGCCTTAATGGTGCATCTAAAATGGGTTTTGAGTTTGATCTAATCAACTCAGATTCTAAGGGTTCACTGGTTTGTGTTGTTCCTTCTACTTGATGAACTCCCTCAAGTTCAACATTAGAGCTATTTGTTCCTTCACTAAGGAACTCCTTTTCAAGAAAAATCGCTCTATTACTAATGAACAACTTTTGTTCTTCAGTATTGTAGAAGTAATATCCTTTGGTTTCTTTCGGATAGCCGATGAAAAAATATTTGTCAGATTTGGGTTCAAGTTTGTCTGATTTTGTATGTTTCATATAAGCTGGACACCCCCAGACTCTCAGATAGGTGATTACTGGTTATGTCCATACCACATATCATGTGAAGTTTTTGAAACAGACTTACTTGGAACCTTATTGAGAATATGACAAGCTGATTCTAATGCATATCCCCAAAAAGATATTGGCAAGCTTGCAAAACCCATCATGGACCGAACCATGTCTAACAGAGTTTGATTCCTCCTTTTCGACACACCGTTATGTTGCGGTGTTCCTGAAGGAGTCCATTGGGAGAGAATCCCATTCTCCCTTAAATATGTCACAAAGTCATTGGAAAGGTATTTGCCTCATCGATCTGATCGAAGGATCTTAATACATTTTCATGTTTGTTTTTCTACTTCTTTATGATATTGTTTGAACATTTCAAACGATTCAGATTTATGTCGCATAAGATAGACATAACCGAACCTAGAAAGGTCGTCTGTAAAGGTAATGAAGTAGTAATATCCACCTTTGGCACAAGTACTCATTGGTCCACATACATCAGTATGTACTAGACTTAATAGCTCTTAAGCTCTTTCACCTTTTCCAGTAAAAGATGACTTGGTCATTTTACCAAGAAGATAGGATTCACAGGTAGTTAATGATTCACAATCATCAACTCGAAGGATGCCCGCCTGAGTTAACCTGTTTAATCTGTTCTTATTGATATGACCCAGCCGATGGTGCCAAAGATAAATGTCTGTGACATCAGTTGTTCTAGGGTGCTTACTCGATTTGTACACTACATTCACAGGCTGTGATAATATATAAATGACATTAGATAAATGCCCAGTCATTATAGTGACTCCATTCATAATGATATTCAAAGTAACATCCTTTATTAAAATTTTATAATGACTTTTGGCCAGAAGGCCTACAGAAATTACGTTCAACAAGAACGTTGGGCAAAAATGACAATCATTTAGTATAATGACATTTCTATTGAAAACTATTTTAAGAACTCCTAATGCCAGAACTGGAACTAATCTTCCATCGCCGACATTAAGGAATCTTTCATTGTCCTCAAATCTTTTAGTGACCTGTAGTCCCTGCAATGAATTGCAAATGTTAAAAGGACTCCCGGTATCCAATACCCAGGTCTGATTATCATATACAGAAAAATTATAAGGTGTTATCATATAAATACCTTGTTGAGCAACATCTTGCCCCTTTTTCTTCTTCGGCATGTTTGGATCAAGTGTGGCAATGTAAAGAGGACAGTTCCTCTTCCAGTGCCCTTATATCTTGCAATGAAAGCATTCAGCTTGACTTTTATCAACTTTCTTCTTCTGCATCTGACCCCTTATAGATGTCCTAGCATATTGCACATTTTTCTTATTCTTTTTCTTCTTCCCTTTCCCAAAGGGTTGACTCCCTACCTTAAATCCTTCAACCACATTAATCAAACCCTTAGAGAGCTGGTTATCCTTCTCAAAGTTCTGTAACAACCCCAACAAACCATGGTAGTTGACTGCAAGCTTTGTCATTCAAAAATAAGTAAGGAAAGGTCGAAAGGATGGAGGCAAGGAATTCAGGATCGCATCTTTTTTCAACTGCTCATGTAGGGGAAAGCCGAGCTTGCTTAGCAGTTCTATCTTCTTGATCATGTACAATACATGATCAGTGACAGGAGATCCATCCCTCATTCGAGCATTAAAAATAGCACAACTAGTCTTGTGCCTTTCAACATCGTCAGGTGTGCCGAAAGATTCATTCAACGCTTGAATGATTTCTTCTGGCTGAGCATTCTCGAACCGGCGACCGAATTCATCGTTCATTGCTGCTAGCATGATGCAACGTATGCTAGTTCTATCATTGAGCCACTTCTGATAAGTGTCTTTTTCAGAACTTTGTGTGTTTGCATCAGGTATCTTTGGTGCAGGATTGTTAAGAATATATAGAATCCTCTTATGCTCAAGGACGATCTTAAGTTTTCTAAACCAGCTATTAAAATTTGAACCATTCAACTTGTCACTATCCAATAGGGACCTTAATGATAAATTAGTGGCAATTTTCTGTATAAGAAAAAACTAAAGTTTATTAGTATATAAATTGATTCAGTCTAAAGACTTGAACTTTAGTCTAAAGATTCTTCCACTATTTTATTTAAATTGACAGCCTCTACACCCCAATTCGAAGAATTATTCTTAATTCTTTAGCGGGCACTAAGATCTACATAGACTACATACAGGCCCAAGTTAAGCTTGGCCAACCCATATGCACTATGAGTAGGTTCAAAACCAATTGTTTCCCAAAACAATTCTTAGTGTTCAGTTTTGCCTCATATACCTCTTCAGCAGGCATGGAGTGCCTCCACTGAAAGTTCTGGTTAGGTCCAACCATTAAATGATATAATCAGTGTAACCTATCAATAGAAAACTAAGCCCGAGTGAAGTTCGGCTCACCTGACTGTCTATTTAATAGTTACGCTGACTTATCATATAATGAATGATAATTCCGATGGTTGACAAGCACCAGGCATGGAGTGCCTCCAATGATTATCAAGATATCGGACTCATTATCACCCACCTTAATGGGAGGCTATGATCTAGTTATCATATAACTATTTCATTTTAAGGACCTAATAAATTTAGAGGATTTTATAATTTGAAGACAAATTGACTAATCAAGTTCTCCCACTGAATGTATGAAATGGGTAGAATGAAACAAGATTAAGTCAGGTTAAGTGGCACCTAAATCAGTCAGACTGATTTCCTTACAAGCATGGGTCAACCTGAATTAGGTAAATGATCTGAATCATAAATGGTTCACCACATTGACCAGGTGAGTGAGATCGATGGAAGGGATATGTCATTAACTCGTTAAAGACACATCAATACGAGTAGCTCCCAATTAAAAACTATTCGATCGTTGATCCTAAAGCAACCTGCCAACTCACCTTGACATCATATGGTTAACCAATTCTAATTTGACCATCTAAGAGATTCATGCTCAACCACGGAGCCTAATCTACTTCCATTTGGTTTAATCAAAGAGAAGGACACGATAAACTACAACTATTGTTTGATTTAGATCATTCTTAACCTAATCTAATTAGATTTGTTCAAATACTCTTTTAGTCTAGTTGATTTAAACCTTAGGGTCTAACCCTTTATGGACCCGATTTAGCTAACCCAAAAGATTAAATATATTTCATGTTTACATGTCATATATTTCAATCAAGCATCACATGTATTATGTTACTACTCATAATTCCTATATTTAGATCATATCTAAAGAGATTATGAATTAACATTTGACATTCAAATTAGACTCTCATAAATATTTGTATGTTTCATAACATAGACATCATGCCATCATATATCATATCTATGTTTTATACTAAACATGCAAATATCATGCTTTTATACAACATCAATATGTATCAAATATAAAACATCTTTTGAGAGTACGTGTAATCTATGTTTTGATGCATAAGCTCAATTTAAATTATCTTTGGATTGAGCATCAATGATAAAATAATAGCACGGCAATATGTCACAGAATACCTCATTGAATGGGTAATTTGGATTTTCAATCCATCTGTGACCATATAGCCTTGCGATTAGTTTTAGCCATAATTACATAATTAATAAGAATATTAATTTATATGCAATAAATTAGATCAATAAGAAACCATTGCTCTAATACCATTTGTTGGGAGAGTTAATCCCCGAGGCATGTATATTTTAAAATTTGATAACAATTATCAATGCGGAAATTTAAAGATTACATATTAATCTTTCTAACATGCATCAAGATCATATCTTTGCCTTATATTATAAGATCGTTTGATCTAAGTATTGCATATAAATTAAATAATTAAGATCATATCTTAATCTTCAAGATAAGAAGTCATACTACTCATCTTGAAGCCTGCCTTAAGATCTAAGGATCAAATCACTCACCTTAAGAACAGTAGGTAAATCCTTTGTGCTCTGCAGCCGTTCAATCGTCCAGCCTCTAGTATTGTCCATGCGAAGCCCCCGAATGATCGGATTCCTGGGAGTGCTAGCTCGCGAAAAAACAATTTTGCTAATCTTGAATTCTTCCACTTGAATCTTCCTCCAAGATCCACCAAGCTTTTGCTAACACTAAAATCACACCAGAATTTTCTGTTCTAACTCTTAGAACTGTAACACTTGGTTCTAACTGTTTAGAATTTTTTTGATCTCTTTTGATCTTGTATTTTTTTATCTGGTGAGGGATGTCCTCTATTTATAGTTTTATATTAGCGAGCCTATTGAATTCTAACATTTAGAATTCTGCTGTTTTTATGAAAACCAAAGAGACATATTAAATTTACACATATATCAATGCATGAAGAGTTGTGTGGAGTGCTCTTCCAAAGAGGCACATTAATTCACACGCTTATCAATGCACGGAGAGTTGTGTGGAGTGCTCTTTCAAAGAGGCACATTAATTCACACACTTGTCAATGCACATAGAGTTGTGTGGAGTGCTCTTTCAAAGAGGCACAATAATTCACACACTTGTCAATGCACGGAGAGTTGTGTGGAGTGCTCTTCCAAAGAGGCACCTTTTAGCAAAATTTATTTTTTTGAACTTGGAAATCATTTGAAGAAGACTAAAAGTTATAAATTAAATTCTGCATAAAAATTTAATTTCTCATGAGATGAGATTTTAGTTATCTCATCATGTGAGAAAACCTTTTTCACATATGAGGTTTGGATTTTTAGTTTTAAGCTAATTTAAATTTATTGGATTAAACCAATATAGATCATGGTCCAAGCCCAAATCAAATTTGGCTAATCCTGAATCTATTTAAATCCAAATCAAATCTAATTTCAAATCAATATTTGAAATTGATTAGTCCTTCTAATAGACTTAAACCAAATTGAATCTTATTCACTTGTACTTAATCCTATTGAGACAATTCAATCAATCAAATTGATTAATTAAATCATATACGATTCTCAATCGTTGATCAGCAAATAGATCATCCTAGGAAACTTCTATGCGTGTGACTCTCTAGGTTCGAACCTAAGTCGGTAGCATAGAAATAATTTTCTATACTAATCGATATGCCCATCTAGCAATGGAACCCGACGTCTAGATAGGTTGAAGAGTTGCCGAGCAAACTCCAAGAACCCTAAGAAATAGTTACCGTATAATTCATCCTCTTGACCACAAATGCTAAAGATGGCTTAAGAGCCTGTCAACTCTAAACAGCAAATTCATAAAGTGATTTCAATTTTAGTGATCATGTGACTTTCATATGAAGTGCCTTGGCCAAGGTCTTGCTAAATTGAAACACAAGCATTTCTTCTTTTAACGGGATAGGTCAAATTCTATCTTGATCCACAACTGACTACCACAAGTACTTGACTGCACCCAGTAACCTTTCGTAGCTGGATTAGAAATCTAGATGGTCTGGCACCTAAGTACAATGAGTTTCTTGTAAGCCACTGGTTGTGATCTTCAGGTCTGAAGAATACATATACCTATATCTTCTTAGATTAACTCTTGACAGTAGAGTATCTAGAAATGAGTCACATTCGGTGAAATATACTCCTACACTTTCACCTGTATGTCATACCAGTGTCTCTACACTCCTTGGTTAAGAGGACAACCAACAAATATGATATACAACATCCTATAATTGATAGTACTATGGCCCTGTCATAGTATATCATTTGGTCGTGAACTCTTTTAAGGACCTTCAAAGATAAATCCTCCTTTATCGTGAAGGAAGATCCTGAGGGCTTCATTACTATTAGGAGTTTTAAGAAGATGTTCTTGTAATGAATAAACTGCCAAATAACTTTTATTAATATATCAATTTATATATAATTTACATCAGCACAATCATCAAATGATTGACTTTAGGATACAATTCCCAACAGATGCCAGTTGCAGACCATCGAGGACCTTTTAGAAACTGCCTTGGGGGTTTCTTGGCTGGCCCGGGAGTTGACTCAAGAGTCATCAGAACCATAGGTTTTGAACCACCTTGGAGGTTTCTTAGCCGGCCCGAGGGTGACCTAATGATCGCAGGACCATCGAGAACCTTTTGGAACTACCTCGGGGGTTTCTTGGCCAGCCCGAAAGTTGACTCAAGAGTCATCGGAACCATAGGTCTCGAACCGCCTCGAGGGTTTCTCGATCGGCCTGGGGTGACCTGATGATTGCAGGACCATCGAGAGCCTTTTGAAACTACCTCAGAGGTTTCTCGGTTCGCCCAGGAGTTAACTCGAGAGTCGTCAGAACCATAGGTCTTGAACCACTTCGTGGGTTTCTCGGTCGGCTCGGGGGTGACCTGATAATCGTAGGACTATCAAGAGCTTTTTGGAACTGTCTCGGGGGTTTCTCAGCTGGCCTAGGAGTTGACTCAAGAGTCGTCGGAACCATAGGACTTGAACTGCCTTGGAGGTTTCTCGGCTGGTCTGGGAGTGACATGATGATCGCAGGACCGTCAAGAGCCTTTTGAAACTGCCTCAGGGGTTTGTCGACCGACCTGAGAGTTGACTCAAGAGTCGCTAGAACTAGAGGTCTTAAACTACCTCGAAGGTTTTTCGGTCGGCCCAAGGGTGACCTGATGGTTATAGGACCATCGAGAGTCTTTTAGAACTGCCTTGGGGGTTTCTTGGCCGGCCCAAGAGTTTGACTCGAGAATCATCGAAACTATAGGTCTTAAACTGCCTCAAAGGTTTCTCGGATGGCTCGAGGGTGACCTAATGATTGCAGAACCGTTGAGAGCCTTTTGGAACTACCTTGGGGGTTTCTCGGCCAGCCCGAGAGTTGAATCGAGAGTCGCCGAAACCATAGGTCTTGAACCACCTTGGGGTTTCTCGGCTGGCCTGGGGTGACCTGATGATCGTAGGATAGTCGAGAGCCTTTTGGATCTGCCTCGGGAGTTTCTCGATCGGCCTAGGAGACTGAGAGTTGCTGGAACCATAGGTCTTGAACCGCCTCAGAGGTTTCTCTATCAGCCTGGGGGTGACTTGATGATTGCAAGACCATCGAGAGCCTTTTGGAATTGCCTCAGGGGTTTCTTGACCGGCCCAGGAGTTGACTCGAGAGTTACCAGAGCTATAGGTCTTGAACCACCTTAGGGGTTTCTCGATCGGTCCAGGGGTGACTTGATGATCGTAGGACTGTTGAGAGCCTTTTGGAACTACCTCAGGAGTTTCTCGGCCAGCCCGGGAGTTGACTCGAGAGTCACCGAAGCCATAGGTCCTGAACTGCCTTGGGGGTTTCTCAATTGGTCTGAGGGAGACCTAATGATCGCAGTACGGTCGAGAGCCTTTTGGAACTCCTCGGGCGTTTCTCAATCGGCTCGAGAGTTGACTTGAGAGTTGCTAGAACCATAGGTCTTAAAATGCCTCGGGGATTTCTCGATCGGCCCGAGGGTAACCTGATGATTGCAGGACCATTCGAGAGCCTTTTGAAACTGCCTCGGAGGTTTCTCGGCCAGCTCGGGAGTTAACTCAAGAGTCATCGGAACCATAGGTCTTGAACCGCCTCAGAGATTTCTCGGTCGGCCCAAGGGTGACCCGATGATCATAGGACTGTCGAGAGCCTTTTGAAACTTCCTCGGGGGTTTTTCAGCTGGCTCGAGGGTGACTTGATGATTGCAGGACCATTGAGAGCCTTTTGGAATTGCCTCAGAGGTTTCTTGGCCGGCCTGGGAGTTGACCCGAGAGTTGCCAGAACCATAGGTCATGAACCGCCTCGGGGGTTTGTCGGCTAGTCCGGGGGTGATATGATGATCGCAGGATCATCGAGAGCCTTTTGAAACTACCTCATGGGTTTCTCGGCTAGCCTGGGAGTTGACTCGAGAGTCGTCGGAATCATAGGTCTTGAACCGCCTTAGGAGTTTCTCGGTTAGCCCGGGGGTGACTTGATGATCGCAGAACCATCGAGAGTCTTTTGGAACTGCCTCAGGGGTTTCTTTGGCCGGCCTGGGGGTTTGCTATACTTCCAAGTCAAATGAGAAGGCAATATTTGAAGCTTCTCTTATTTTGATCAGTTGAATGCATATATCACTAATAATATCGATGGAGATTATCCGCATTCCAAGTACGGGGAATTGGTCGCCCATCAAGTCCTTAATTCCAATAGGCTCCTCAGTGAAGTGCTTCAGTGACCCGATAGGGCCCTTCCCAGTTTGAAGATAGCTTGCCCCCCTCCGTTGGCTTGGATATTTTGGCCCTTCTGAGGATTAAGTCTCTGGGGCAAAATGTCTTATGATGGACTTAGGTGTTGTAATTTTGTCGCTCGCTGATGGAATGCAGCCATTCTGAGCCGCGCTCGATCACGCACTTCATCGATGAAGTCGAGGTTGGCTCTCAGTTGAGTGGGATTGTCTCTTCATTGTATGACTCTACTCGGGGACTTGTAAGGCCGATCTCTATAGGGATGACAGCTTTGGATCCAAAGATGAGACTGAAAGAAGTTTCTTCAGTGTGGATCCTTGGGGTTGTATGATATTCCATAGCACACTCGGGAGTTCCTCCACCCATCTACCCTTGAACTCATCCAACCGGATCCTGAGTCCCTAAAGGATGGTCTAATTCATGACTTATGCTTCTCTGTTGGTCTGTGAATGCCTGATAGAAATGAATTGATGGCAGATATTCAGCTCGATGCAAAATATCTTAAATGTAGCATTGTCGAATTGCTGACCATTATCAGTGATGATGGTGTGGGGTAGCCCAAAGCGGCAGATAATGGACCTCTAGAAGAAGGACTTCATCTTGCTTTCGATAATTTTAGCTAATACCTCGACCTCGACCCATTTGGTGAAGTAGTCGATGGTGACAAGCAGGAACCTTTGTTGACCCGAAGCTAAGGGAAATGGTCCAAGATGTCCATTCCCCATTGAGTGAAGGGCCATGGGGCCGAGAGCAAACTCAGTTGAGAGGCTGGCTGTCGCTGGATATTAGCATATCGTTGGCAGCTGTCACACTTTCGGACTAGCTTAGCAGCATCATCATGCATGGTGAGCCAATAATATTCCTAGCAGAAAGCTTTATATGCCAATGATCTGCCCCTTAGGTGGTTTCCGCATATGCCTTCATGTATCTCTCTGAGGATATAATTGGCATCTGTCAAACCAATGCACTTAAGGAGGGAATGAGAGAAAGACCTCGTATATAGTTGTCCATTCAGCAACATGATCTTGGAGACTCTCCATTTGAGTAACCTAACTTCTGTGCGATCAGTGGAAAGAGTGCTATTAGTAAGGTAGCAAATGTAGGTATCCATCCACGTCGGCTCCTGTATGACTGGTAGGACTTCTTCTATGATGTTGATGCTTGGAGTTTTCAGATGCTCAATATATGTTCTTCCTAGGGTGTTGTCCACCAAAGTGTTCAGCCGCGATAGAGCATCAGCTTTGGCATTTTCGCCCCTGAAAATGTAGCTGATGCTGAAATGGGTTAATGAGGAGTTTGTGACCTGACCTTATTCAGATATCGAGACATAATAGGGTCTCGAGCTTCATACTCTCCGGTGATTTGTACGGAGATAAGCTAGGAGTCGGTGAAGGCTCTGAGGTGCTTTACTCCGAGCTCCCACATGAGCTTTATTCCAGCCAATAGGGCTTCATATTGAGCTTGATTATTTATGTCTTTGAAGAGGAACCGAAGGGCATACTCCAACATAGTGCCTTTCGAGCTCGCAAGAATAAGACCGGCTCTGCTCTCTTGGGAGTTGGAGGTGCCGTCTACATGGAGGACAGAGGTCTCCGTTGTGCTTTTGGGCTCAGCGTCTGAATGTATCATTGGGGATTCTTCTAGCTTCTCTTCGGTCCAAGTGCATTCAATCAGGAAATCCGTCAACACCTGGGACTTCAGGACTGATCTTGACTGGAATGAAAGATCAAATTCTTTCAATTTGATCGCCCACTTAGCCAATCGATCAGAGGTGTCAGAATGAGCTAGGATAGCTCTGAGAGGTTGGTCCGTGAATACCACGATCGGATGGGCTTGAAAATATGGCCTGAGACGCTGAGTAGAAATAATTAAAGCAAAATTTTTTTTTTAATTTTGGAGTACTTGACCTCTGCATCATGGAGCACTTTGCTAGTGTATTAGATGAACTTCTGTGCTCCATCAGAATCGAGGCATACAAGAATGGAGTTGACTGCTTCCGAGGAAGCAACAAGATAAAGAAAGAGCCTTTCTCCCTCCTTTAGCTTTGACAACAACGGTGGGATGGGCAGGAACTCTTTCAGCTCTTCAAAGGCTTTCTGGCAGTCCTCCATCCATTCGAAGTCATTTGCTTTGTGCAAAGATTTGAAGAAAGGCAGACATCTTTCGGTCGATCTTGATAGAAATTGGCTTAGAGTGGCTACTCTTCCGGCGAGTCGCTGCATCTTCTTCCTATTGATTGGTTGCCTCATGTCAAGAATGGCTTGAATCTTCTTCGGGCTTGCCTCAATCCCTTACTGGATCATCAGAAAACCCAGAAACTTTCTAGCGGTGACCCTAAATGCACACTTGCAAGGGTTGAGTTTCATTTGGTGGCGCCGGAGATTATTAAACATTTTCTCTAAATCAGCAACATGATTGATGGTGCGGATACTCTTAGTCAATATATCATCCACACACCTCCATATTGCGCCCAATTTGGTCTTTGAAAATCTTATTCATCAATCTCTGGTAAGTGGCCCCTGCATTTTTCAAACCAAAGGGCATTACCTTATAACAGTAGATGCCCTTCTCAGTGATGAAGGAGGTATTCTCTTCATCCTCTGGATCCATCTTTATTTGGTTGTACCCTGAGAAGGCATCTATGAAGCTAAGGAGCTCATGACTAGATATGGAATCCACCAATTGGTCAATCTGAGATAACGAAAAGCTATCCTTTGGACATGCTTTATTAAGGTTGGTAAAGTCGATGCAGATTCTCCAACTTTCGTTCGCCTTATGAACCATCACTACATTGGCCAGCCAATCCGGATATTGCGCTTTTTGAATGTGGCCAGCAACAAGCAGCTTATTGACTTCCTCATCAATGGCTCTCTGCCGCTCCGGGACAAAACTTCTCTTCTTTTGATAGACAGACCGATACCTCGTATCAATATTGAGTTTGTGGGTAATTATCTCTGGAGGTATGCTGGGCATGTCCGACGCTGACCAGGCAAAGATGTCTGAATTTGCCCGTAAGAAAGCGAGGAGTTGATTCTTCAACTCCGCAGGAAGAAGTTTGCCTTATCTGCACCATCTTCGCCGGATCACCCCCTAGCGAAAAGGTCATCAGGTGCTCAGCTAGCTCTCCTCTTCTTTCTTACTCTCTGGGGTCGAGCAGCTCTGGAATCGATGGAATCATCACCTCCTAAGGGCTGGGAGCCATGTGATAGCACAATTGCATTGGATTTTGCTCCCCGCACATCTCGCCAACCCCTTCACTGGTAGGGAATCTGACGAGAAGGCATTGAATAGATATCACCGCATCCATGAGATTTAGGCTAGGCCGATCGAGTATGGCGTTGTAGGCCAATGGCACTCGGGCCACCAGAAACCTCATTAGGACCTTGCTTTGATATGGCAGCGTCCCTGTCGTAACCGGTAGGGTGATTTCACTTTCTACCCTCACGAAGTCTCCTGTGAAACCGACCAAAGGCATCGTCACCGGTTGGAGAGAGTTGGAAGATAAGTTCATCCGAACAAAAGCATTATAAGTAAGAATGTCAGTGAAGCTTTCACTATCAACCAAAATTCTTTTTATAGGATGTTTAGCGATTGTTATAGAAACAACAATGCTATCATCATTCAAATTAACCCCCCCTCCCTCGCTAGCTCCCCTTTAGAAAGGGGATTACATTCTCTACTCCCTCCTCTCCTCTCGACCTTTTAGAGGATGAAGCTGTCCCCTAGAAAAGCATGCCTACCGTCCTTTTCGTTGGAGTATTATCGACATTGTCTTAGACTGGCAGAGGCCCCATTAGCGCTGGGATAGCCAAAAGTCCTCCCGTTTGGATGAACTTCCCAAGGTAGCTCCTCTGAATGAGCTCCTCGATGGCATGCTTCAGATTGCGACAGTCTTTTGTGTCATGGTTGTAATCTCGATGGAAACAGCAATAGCGACTCCTATCGCGGGTGGCATCCTTCTTCAACGGGGGAGGGCATCGGAGGTAAGACTCATTCTCGATCTCCATAAGGATGTGAGACCGGGAACAAGGAGAGGTGTGAGGTTATCTTCTCTGGGGGTTAAGCTCTGACACTGATTATCTGTCCGGCGCGGAGGCTCAGGCTTCTTAGGGAGAGGTCCGCTTGGCTCCGTGCAGATTGGCTTCTTGGTGAGCCTTCCTTCAGCTTCCCTCTACATGAAGTTAGCCTCGTCGGCGCGAATATACTTCTACGAGCAACTTAAGAGCTCAGCGTAAAAACTAGAAGGCTTTTTGTCCAATGAATAAGTGAAGCAGGAGGGACGAAGTCCCGGCTTCAGGGCCAAAGTGGCTACAACGTTGTCGAGGTGATAAACCTCGAGGGCCACTATCTTGAAATGGGCCACAAAATCTTTCAAAGGATCTCCTTCCTTCTATCGAATGGAGAACAGACTGTCTGCCATCTGGGAGATTTTTCAATAGGCATCGAAGTGAGCCAAAAAGGTCCTCTCCAACTGTCAAAAGGAGTCGATGTTGTCTGGAGGTAGACAACAATAGCAGGCATGCACAACCTTCCATAGGGTGGCAGGAAAAGTAATACATAGAAGGGCATCAATCGTTTCTTGTACTTGCATGACGGCCTTGTAGGTCTTCAGATGGTCAAGGGGATCCATGGTGCCATCATATGGATCTAGCTGAGAAAGATGAAATCTGAAAGAAATAGGCTCCTCCATAATACGGTGAGTAAGGGGTGGAGAGTGTCATAGTCCACCTCTAATTGGTTGTTGAGCCTCTAGCTGAGCTCCTCCAATCACCGATGTTGTTCCTCCAAATGCCTCTCCACCCTATAGTTGATATCTTCACCCGTTGATTCAGAAGATGAGTAGGGGGAGGAATGATGCTCATGGCGGTGTCCCCGCTCGGGCTCCTTCCCGCGCCACCACCTGGAAGAAGGACTACCCGAACGGCAGACAGAAGACTGCAACCTTTTAAAGACTTCATGGTGGTGATAATTAGGTGAAGCATGACGGTGGTGATGCTCTTTCGAAGATCTCCCAAGAGTAGATTATTGGCTAATTGGTGCAGTTGCTGAAGGCAGTATAGGAGGCTCGGGTTGATGCTGAGTGGCCACCAGGCGTTACTCCTGCAATTCGCGGACTGTTACAACCAAAACTTGGACTTGTTGGGTGAGGGTGGACAGTTGTTCGCGTAGAGTGGCCGAGGCTGGTGGCAAGGAAGGAGCAAGGAGGTTGGCCTCCTGCTGCTCAGCATGTTGTGGATGCCCCCCAACATAATTGGCGGAAGCCTTCTAAGCATGCATCACTACCATTGTTGTCTAAGAGGGGCCAAGCTTGTAACTTAGTATCACAAAGCTATCCTTCCTTCAGTGCGCCCTTCTTCCTGATGCACCAATCTGATGATGCTTGATCATCATGAGCTGATGTTCGTGAGCATCTACATGTACACCTAGGATTTACGGATGAACCTTCACTCTAAAACGAGGCCTGCAAGAAGTCCTGGGGACAGGATATTTCGGTAGGGACCCTCCGACGCTCAAGTTAGTGACCAGAATCTCAGTCATGAGCTTGAGGAAGATCAAAAGAGAGAGTTTTTAGATGAAAATACTCTCTAAGTGCTTGAGTGTTCATACCTAATCAGGGGTCCCTCTTACCCATTTTATGGATATTCTTTGAGTCTGTGAGGCTTGCTTGGAAAGCTTGGAGTCTGTCCCATATGTTCTGGGTGATTGGTACTTTATGATGACTTCTTGGGCTCAATTGATCTGGGTGATTGGCATCTCATGATGGATGATGACTTTTTAGGCTCATCTGATCCGAGTAATTAAAGCCTCATGATGGATGATAACTTTTTGGGCTTAATGTCATAACTAGTGAAGTTTGTCCCATCAAATATGCAAGCCATAGGCAGTTGGTAGGCCCAGCCTTATTAGTTACATAGGCCGCAAATAATTGACAGGCCCAATTTTGTCAGGCATTTGGCCCACAGGCAATTAGTGGGCCCAGTCCGGAGATGAGGCTGCCTAGGAGGTCAGGGCCGAGTTCGAAGAGAAGGTCGCCTTGGAGGTTGAGGCGAGTCTGAAGACGAGGCCACCTTGAAGGTCGGGGCCGAGTCTGGAGACGAGACCGCCTTGGAGGCCAAGGCCGAGTCCAGATAGGAGGCCGCCTAGGTGGTCGGGGTTGAGTCCAGAGACAAGGCCGTCTAGGATATAGAGGCCGAGTCTGGAGAGGAGGCCGCCTTGGATGCTGGGGCCGAGCCCGGAGATGAAGCCGCCTAGAAGGTCGGGGCTGACATTCTTTCAACTTCTGTCGTTAGTTAATTCCGGCTGTTAACTTACACGTGGCTTTACCGGCCACATTAGTTAATGATCAATGTTCCTAGTTAATCGATAATGGCAGAGAACATGCTCTCTCTTTCTTTTACTTTAGATTTTTACTTTAAAGTTATAATACTCTAAAAATAGTCTCATATTAAATAAAAAAATGTTATATGCTTATAAAACTCAATTTCATCAGTTATCAATTAACTTTCACTTAAATTTTTAAGTCACATGATTTGGCCCACTAATGAAGTTAATTAAACTAACAAGTGGGCTTAAAGCATTATAAATAGTATCAAAGTCGATAAGTGTATACGAAAGTTGGTGAGCATAAGAAAATGACTACTCATAGGATGATAGTAAAGTTCCACCACAATGTGAAGCCACTTTTATAGTAGCAACAACAATCCGATTAGAGAGATTATAATATCCAAAAATAATCTCATATTAGATAGAAAGGAAATATGTTAAGTGCTTATGATTCAATTCTTCTGCTATTAATTAATTTTTACTTAAGTTTTTGAATCACATGATTTCAGTCCAGTACAAAAGTTAATTATATTAGCAGATGATCTCGAGGCATTACAAAAGTTATTTAAGTTAACCTGGTTTCACTATTTACAAAGTACAAACCGAGCAACATAGCTTGAGATGCCAACCAAACTGGTACTTTGTGCCGTTCAAGAAAGACTTCATAAGATAAAAGGTTGCGGTCTCCAAGTTGCTGATCCAACCAAAGAATCTTATCCTTATGGAGGCTGAGTTGAGTCGATCCCTCTCTTTTCGATGGGGCCTACCTGCAAGCTTGAGCAAGGACCAGATATGATCTGGAGCTGGAGTTCTAGAACTACTTTATACCATATAGATCTAAACTTTATCCCATGCATTATTCTCCAAGATCCAGACATTAACATCATGATGATCATCATCAGCACCATAGGTCCTATGCATTATTATTTTCTGATGTCAAGGCTAAGCCTGTTGCTTAACCGATGACGCGGAGAACAGGATCTTCACGCGGGGAATATTAAGCCCATGGTATTGGCGTTTCCCACGTTCTCCTCTCCCACCCGGTTTCCAACGTCCATGAAAATCCAAATGGCCTCGCCTGAAGGCCCTTCTGGGTGGCAAATTCCTTTAGCTTACCAATTTACAGGCATGGAAATTAAGTTGTCTCTCCAGTAGTTTTTAAATCAGAAGTTTAGCTTGTTTCAGACTCCAACCGAAAAAAAAAAAACCAATGTAGAGATGCTAAGAAGGTATCATGATTTGAAAGCCAGGGACCACTCTCTTCAACCCACTAAACCATCAAAGCACACAGCTTTTCTTAGTGGTGTCTGCGGGTATTGCTTTGTTTTCTTCCTCCTCCCTTAGCATGAACACATGGCCAGCACCATCAATCCAATCTGGCATGCAAATGTCATCCCATTGGAATTTTGACAAGCATCAAGTTCCATTTTCTTACCATAGTTTTATAGCTTAATTAACCAGGGTTTAAGAGACTCAAATTTTGAAACGTTGTAATGAAATATTCTACCATATCATCATATAGAATTACATGCAACCAAAAATTTGATAACTATATGTATATGGTAAAATGATAATTAAAATTAAAAGAATTAATGATACAAGTGATAGTTAATAACAAGAATAGTGGCACGTACGTCATCTTTGAGACTTTGCATGATGAGCTCAAATGTACAAGGAACCTTCAGGTATGCCAAGATTAATATAATAGCAATAAACTACTGATAGATTCTCTGGGACAAAAGACAGACAATATATATATATATATATAGTGCATGCAGTAGAACTAACTGGACGGTGGCTGACTATGGAGTCAACATTTTCCAGCCAATGCCAGATTTGGTTTTGATCTGAAACTTTGTGCTGCTTGCTTGACAGGTACTTGCCAGACCTTGCAGCAAGTATAATTAGTTATGATAACCACATCAGCAACAATATAAAACTGTTACCTAGCTATCCCAGTCGCATAAACAATTAATCCATTCATAATTCAAGATATTGTTATTTGGCTGCTCATGGAAAGAGTTTAATAAAATCAATTAGCTTAGCCTATACCCATGTCTTCTGACCACGGAAGCACATAGAATCAGAAGCACAAGCTTCAAAATAAGCAGCATAGAGTCACAGCAACTAATTCAATTAGCACATGGAATTACTACCTTCAAAACAAATAAGAAAAAAGTAGAGTTATTAAAATAACTAATTGAATTAGAACCTTTGAGGCTTGAATATTAACTTTTACTACAAAAAAAATGACTTATTACGACGAATTAATTCGTCGCAATAGGTACAAAAGTCGTCGTAATAAATTATTACGATGATAACAAATTCGTCGTAATACATTACAAATCGTCGTAGTAATATATTGTCGTAATAACCTATTACGGCGATCTATTTTCGTCGTAATAGAGTCCTATTACGGCGATAACCTATCGTCGTTATATATTTTTTTAAAAATTTAATTTAATTAAAATTTTATTACGGCGACTTATTTTCGCCGTAATAGGTTGATATTACGGCGAAAATAAGTCGCCGTAATAAGTTTGTATTTTAATATTAAAATTTAATTAAAAACCTATTACGGCGACTTATTTTCGCCGTAATAGGTTGATATTACGGCAAAAATAAGTCGCCATAATAAAATTTTAATATTTTTAAAATTTAATTAAAATCTTATTACGGCGACTTATTTTCACCGTAATAGATTGATATTACGACGAAAATAAGTCGCCGTAATAAAATTTTAATATTTTTAAAATTTAAATAAAAACCTATTACGGCGATCTATTTTCACCGTAATAGATTGATATTACGGCAAAAATAAGTCGCCGTAATAAAATTTTAATATTTTTAAAATTTAAATAAAAACCTATTACGGCGACCTATTTTCACCGTAATAGGTTGATATTACGGTAAAAATAAGTCTCCGTAATAATATTTTAATTAAATTTTATTAATATTAAAATTTTATTTTAATATTTTTTTTGTATTGCATCTGTTACAATAGTATAATATTAAAGCAACGATACTAGAAATAATTTTCTAATATAAAAGTTTCACAAAAAAAATTAATAAAAGTTTTCATTTATTTCAATAAAATCATCATATACAATGTTTCAAAAAATACATAATTTAAAAAAAAAATACATGTACTATGGAGGTGAAGTCTACTGGGATCCGCTAGGATGATATCCAGGCACTAACTGTCGCATGAAAGCAGTGAGCTCAGCAGTCGTCGCCTTTAGATCCTGGATAGTCTTCTCTTGCTGAGTGAGTTTATCCTCTTGCTGAGTGAGTTTATCCTCTTGCTGAGCGAGCTTATCTTCTTGTTGAGCAAGCTTATTCTCTTGCTGAGCGATGAGCTCTCGGCACTCATGTAATTCACCCTTTAATTGTGAGTTTTCAGAAGATGAAGAACTACCTCTAATTCTCTATGTATCATTCGGTAATGGACCCCATCCTCTTTTATAACCAGATCTAGAGCCTAAAACCTCCTCCAAAATGACATCCTCATTGATTGGTTCTACTGTAGAGTCCTGTGAGGAAAGTCGCTCTATTAACTGTGCCTGCAATGAAAAGAAAATAAATTCAATATGTTTAGTATAAAACATTACATTCAATAATATTGTATTTTTAATTGATAAAACTTACATGGGTTTCTTCAGCTTTTTCATTTATCCATTGATTCTTCTTTTTATCAAAATAAAGAGTATTCCACAGATGAAGTCTTGATGGCTCCTCTCCCGTAACAGAATCTCTCTGAAAAGAAACAATAATAATTTAAAACAATAATTTATTTTAGAGTTCTGTATTGATCTCTCTGAAACGAAATGGCAAGTTAGGCAACAACAGCCTCCACAGGATGAAACAAGCAGTAAACGCTCAAACAGAGAACAAGAATTCTACCGGCACCTGATGTAGGAACAGAAGAGCACTCTAACAACTTTCTTTCTTTTTTTGTTCATTTATCCCAATTGACATCAGAAAATTTAAGAAAATACATAAGAAAGAGGGATTCTAAAAAATGATCAAATTACAACAAGGAAAGTTTATTCCTTGGCGTTGGAATAGAATATCAAGCAAACTATTTTAATTTTTCTCTTCAGCACCGATCGATCCCTATTGCAGACAGAAAAGCAAAACAAGCAATTAAGGGCAAAGAAAAGTAATATAATCATAAAAAGGGAGGTCTATTGTTATGACCAGCTACCTCAGAAAATCAAAGGCCAACAACTTAATTTAATAAACCAACTTGCAAACAACCTTGCAGGTTCTGACATTTCCGGTCTAGATTACAAACTAGAGAATCTAATAACATAAAAGGATCTAATAACATAAAAGGCACACCTCAACATACCTATATAATGGATAAAGGAACAATCTAATCATTGATGATCATGATGATGCCAGCCCTTCGTAAATGGGCCACAATCTCCTATCTAAAGCAACCAAAAGCCTCTAACAGAAAAACCACCTTTTTGATTCCACGTCTTAAGCTTGTGCCAAGCAAATTCCGCTAAAATTGGAATTTGGAAGGAAATTAAATGCAGTAGAGTGGAGAATGAAAGTTTTTGATGTTGCAGAAAGGGGATTATCTGCATATTTTAATCTGTACTTACATCTTACATCACAGATTAAAGGTTGGACAGATGTGTAACCAAAAAAAAAGGTTGGACAGATGTAATCTGTACTTACATCTTACATCTTACATCTTACCATGCAGGGAATTGCGAGGAAACTTGTAAAAGCTGCTATGCAAGAGGCAGCAAAAAAAAGAGAAATGAGGTACTCAGACCTGAAGAAGATTGATCGAGGTATCAGAAGGCATTTTCATGATGATATTACAGTTATAGTTCTATTTATAGACCCTACTTTGACAAGAAATAACTTCTATCATGGTCCTGTACTTTCTTTGAGAGGAGGTGGGAATCAAGTATAAGCAGTTCCTACAAGGGGTTCTAAATGCTTCTGAAATCTGTCCGAAGCTGAATATTTTCTTTGCGGCTGTGCTCAGCTGCTCTAAACGTCGTTAATTTGGAGGCCAGACCTTGGGGCTATTAGTGTCTTATATCTTGCACTAATAGCTAAAATGCAATAAGCACTTCCATGCTACACTTGTTGACACTAAATCTGCAGCTCTATTTTACGATCATCACCATTCTATTATAATCTAACAAATCTCTCAATCAGCATTGTGAGATTCAACCTTACCTGAGTAGTATAACAGTAGTATTTTTTTTCCTTAATAAAGCATCTTAAATAGGTATTTTCCACACCAATAGTGTACTTCAGAGGAGCTGCAAACATTACATGAATGGTTGTCCTGATGCCTCACTGTTGGGGATAAGTTCAATATTTTGAAACTTCAGTTGCAGGAAAGTTTTAATATCTTTGCTCTGGAAACCTTAAAAGATGCAGAGATAGATGCTCCTATGCTGATGAAGATGCAAGCTCTTTCCAGCATGCAAGCAGAAAAGAACATCACACCAGGTAGCACTTTGTAACTCAAAAAACAAGTAAAAAACTGAAAAGTGTAGTTATAAGAAAAAGAGAGCATGCTGTCTTTCAGTCACATGATTCAGTGTCATCCTAAAACTAAGTGGTAAATTTATTGTCATGGCATGTACAACTCATGTTAGAAGAAAGATATTGAAACCAGCAACTTCGTTAGTTTCCAAATCCTTGTTCTAGAAACAAACCTTATTTCTTACTTTCCAAATCTTCCCATAGGACATAACTAAAAGCTATCATTAATCCACTAAGTCCAAACAAAAAAGCCCTCTTAACATGTTTTCATGCTACAAAAAAATCACTAGATTTATAACACTACAACAATATCAGACCACAAAATACATAAATATAAAAGCACTAGGTTCACAGTATTCCTTACCATATCATAAGAGTGAGCCGGTATAGACTTCGATCCAGTGAGAGCAGCATATGGCTGCAATTCCCGATTAGATTTATTTGTTTCTGATTTTTTATACATCAAAGAATTAATGAAAATGGTTACATGAGTTTATAAAAAATATAAACTATTAAAATATTTGTATGGATGTATTTACCTTATACTCATCTGAATAAAAGTAATCACATAGAAAGTCCCAGTCACTCTGCGAGATACGAGATGGCTTATTTTGTTTTGCTAAGCTCACACTTGTGTCCCCACCGTGACTAATGAAGTGGATACAAAGCCGATATCTAAATTCTCGATAAGCTTTATTCATTTGAAACTTAATACCTTTTTTAATATGATCTAAATTCATATCAAGATCGAACTTCTCCTGCAAGTATATATATATATATATAAATTATAAAAGTTATAAGGTATATTAAGTACATTAAACGTAATCTAAAGTAATCTAAAACAATTATACTAACCTGAAGTCGATCGATCATAGATGCTTTCTGTGCATCAGTGATCTCACTCCACTTCCTGACCGCAAGTGGTGCCATATCACGTACAACCACTCCTATCTCGGTCAGAAACTCAGAGCGAAACTCACCCAATGGTCGTCAAACCTCAGGTGGCAGAAGAATAGGCAACTTCTGTCCACGACGCGTATCAATCAGATGTGCGGACTTGTATCCGTGAGTAGGACCTCGGCCCTTCTTCTTTGATGATGTAGCTGCAAAACATAATGAACTAAATTAGTGCAAAATAACATAAAGAAACATAGCCAAATAATATAAGTTTAAAGTAGAGTTATAACATGATGCGCCGACAGATGACCCCTCTGTCAGAGCTGGAATGTAAGGAGAATCATCTCGCCTCGATGTAGCAGGAGTATCTGTCGAAGACATCTGCAAACAAACATACAAACTAGAATTAACAAATAAGAAAGTATAAGAACATATAGTTATAATAAGTAAAAAAAAAATGAATGCTACCAAATTAATCACTATCATCACTAATATGCTCATTTTCTTCATCATCCTCCGTATCAGAACTATGTATAGATCCCTCACTGTCATAATCAGCTAGTGTGTCGTCCTCCTCAACATCTTCGCATATAAAGTCATCTTGACCGACATCACTTTGACCTCTAATGTTTTTTTGAGTTCCAACTATTTCAGCATCAGTGTCCGTACGTCGAGATGTTATTAAGTCCATGTTAGGTTGCTCACATGTGAATCGAAGGGCTGCTGAATCATCTTCTTGATATACTTCTTCCTGAACATCATCATCCTTTTTTGGAATATTCCACAAATGACGATGACTAACCTTGTATACCACTTTTCAATTAGAATTGTTCTTCAAATCATCCAAGTAGAAAACCTTTTCAGCTTGTGATACTAAAATGAATGGCTCATGTTTGTACCATTCTGAACTAATATTTATACTTGTAATATTATAATGTTGTTGCATTCTCCTGTGCTTTGGTTCAGTTTCAAACCATTTGCACTTGAACATTATCGCCTTACAACCTTTAACAAAATAAAATTCAAGGACCTCTAATAATATACCATAAAAGTTAATTTCTTCTCCTATATGAGTAAAGGGAACACAAATGCCACTATTCTATGTTTTATGGCTTAAGGGCCTGTAAAGATGTATCAACCTTTATGGTACAAAAGGTAAAGGGTCCCGTTCCTATATTATAGTAGACACTGTCCATCATAAACTCACCAACTTAATAAGTATTGTGCCTTATATATATAGAATTTTCAATCAAAAATAAGATTAACATAACATATAAAAAACCTAGACAAAGGCTGGTCAATATATCTTTCTTGCGGTCATGCTTCACGTACCGTTCCAACGGACGCAATGTGAGGACAAAACGGCCCGTTTCCTTGGGGCAAGTGCCAGCCAAGCCACGAGCTACGTTGCCGTCGCCGAGTCGCAACCAGCGGATAACGGCTTATTTTATTGCGAACGAGAGGAAGAAAGAGAAAGAGTTTTGACCAAGAATAGACGGTCTAAGCTGTTGGATACCAGCGACAGTCATGATTCAGTTCCAGGGTTTCTTTTCTAATTTATATTCCACATGGAAGGGAAACTAAAACCCAAACTTAATTTGTACCACTGATATGCTTCCCCCCTCCTCTCATAATCCACACCACGAGAAATGCCGCTTCCCCCATCATCCGAAAGACTTCCATACCATCAATTGGATGGTAATCTAACAATGGAAACTGGATGAGGGCCCTATACACACCATCCATAGAAAAAGTTTTACCAAACCAAATGAACACGCATGCTATATCTATCATTGGATTTGGTGAGATGTTAATAGCCAGAAAGCTACCACTGCTGGATATTGTCCTTTCTGGTTAGCTTTTGTCCGAAGACCTCCTAGCTTAATTTGGATTACATCCCACCATTCAACGTGATCCAACCACAAACTTCCTCTTTTTAAACGAGCACCTCCCTTCTCTCATCCTCGCGAAACACAAGCTTTCTTGGCCTTCTTCTCTAAGAATGGAAGGACTCATTCCATTTGTCTACAGGACCATAGTTCAATACAGAAATGGTCGACAGGCTCCTCATGCAGGGACTTCATGGTTCAACGAGTCACCTTCGTTCTCTTACATGCGTTTGCCTGGGGATTCTGGGAGATGCCAGTCCTCAGAGGTAGAGTTCTTCTCTTCGTCAGCCTCAACAGTGCCTGCTTCGAATGCAGCACGTTCTCCTCTACGGCGCTCTACTAGTTCACGCCGACTTACATGAAGATCACGAAGGTGATCGATCGAAGGCGTCGAGTGAGTCTTTATGTTCCCTTGCTGGTCTTCACAACTCGTGATTAATGGTTGGTCTTTTTGTTTCTTAATTTCGTTAAAAGTGATATGCCGAAGAAGCTCTACGCCTTGCCCTTAATGCCTGTGGATGTGTTAGAATTAGATGTGAATTATGCGTGATATATATGTGCAAGGATTTTAATTTTGGTATTTCCAAATGGGGGTTTATAATTTGTGTACCACAGTGAATGAATGCCCTTTTTTATGTTATCTCTTCTTCTTTCTTTCATGAACTCCTCCCCCTACAAGAAACGTTGCTGAAGCCTTACATAGCTATAGTTTTTGGTGTTCTTCTTAATTATTGCCATCACTAGTTGCTTGCTATAGGAGTTGTTGCTGAGAAGTACAGGTCCAAAGCATTAGGTTTTTAACAGGTATTGGATTTCATTTTGTCTGGATATATGATCTTGGTTCAATGTATATATGAAACATCATACGATCGTATGAAGATCCCTGTAAGATAAAGAAGAAAATGCACGTACGTGTGACCTCTCAGGCATGTGATCAGGAAAGATGACCCCGGTACGTAAAAGTTACCCTCAGTTCCAAGTTCTCCGCTTAATTATTGTGCATGGTATGATTATCAACCTCTTGTTGTCCATGGAATTTCTCTGCAGTATATATAATGAAGTTTCATGAGTTAGCTTTAATTTGCTTTTAACTCTTTTTACTTGGTGTACTTGTCAACTGGAATGTATATCTAAGATCTCTTCAGCATATAAATATTATAAACAATATGAGATTATAAAACACATATTTGATTGATCCATGCATTTCTTTCATTTAAATCTTGATTTTTTCAACAAATTAACGATCTAAATATAATAAAATTTAATCATAAATATTACAATCGGCTTGTAATATTTACAAGTCTTATAAAGACATGTATTGCCATGTCTCTTAATGAGCTATACAAATCAGATCCATTTGTAGCAATTCAGAAAATTTAAAAATAACTTGAGAGCCCGAGTCAAGAACCAAAGTATATTCTTTTGTGTTGACTCTCTGGAAAGAGACAGGTTCTCGATGGTTGAGAAGGGGTTTAAAGAAATTTAGGGGCCAAAAAAAAAAAAAAAGGGAAGGGACTGAAAGAAAGTAGAACAAGGAAAGAAAACAGGGATATTGAAGCTAGAGGCCAACGATTGCTACCTTGGGTAGGACTCAACAGAAGAATGAAATCAAGTGCCTCAATGTAATCAAGCATCCTAAAGGAAAAGCATCCAAGGTCTAAAGAAGATATATGAGAGCTTATATTAACATATATTTAATTTTATATAAATCATATATGAATAAAATGATGAATCATTGCACAGAATCTGAGAATTTAAAAAATTCACATTTCAACTGGCCGAAAAGCCCAAACAGTTTAAGTTCGTCATTACCATGGCAATTACAAGTGTTAGCAACTCTCCTAGCGTTTTTTTCTACTGAAGAAGAAGCTAAAGAAAATCAAAACCTCTGAGTCCAGTCATAAGGTCAGAAGCAACGTAGTGACGGTTCAATTGTCACAGGACCGGAAATTTAAAAAGTGCTCGCATTCATAGGAATGGATAATGTTTGCTCAACTTAATCTGGATCAATTTGCTAGGCAATATATTAGAAGAGAATTACGGGCTACATCTGAAAACCAGGCAAATAAGAACCTCAATCATTAGATACATCACATACATGTAATAAATGGTTTAATAAAATTATACGGGTGCTAAATCTCAAAGCTGATGCATTTCAGCATTTTATTCCCAAAAGACATGGGACTGAATCAAGTAAGTCCTAAACAGGATTAACAGTTCCAGATCCTTCGATGCCATGCAAGATTACGCAATGCCAGCAGCCTCTCGTGGTTGCAAATGTTGGGAATTTCATATATTTTATATAAATTAAATTTATATAACACGCAGCGGAGGATAAAAAGAAATATGAATTTAATTTTCAAAGCCTAAGATCCTCAGGGAACAAATTCAGTTAACAAGAAATAATATATGATTTAATAATATATTATATCTGTGTTCTTTATTAGGGATGAAGCCTGATGAAGCCGGTAAATGATTTACCACTAGCCGTCCATGTGTCCGGCCTCTAACAGTAATCCACGCGAAGATCTTTGGATGATGTCCTCTCAGGATTGGATGATAACCTTCTTGTGAGGAGTGCTAGCGCCTCTTTTCTTTTCAATTGATTTCCCAAATCAAGAAAGATTTTTTGATCAATCAAGAGAGAGAAAGGGACATCCTAGAGAGAGAAAGGACGTTTTTGAGAGAAAGTAGGTGTTAGGCATCCAAGAGAGAGAAGGGAGGAGTTCGGCGTATCTCTCGAAGGGGGTATCTCTCCCCTTTTTATACATGAAAAAGGAGGTTGTGTGGTTCCATAAAAAAAAAAGGAGATTTTGTCACAACCACCTAACCATTCAACCATATCAAGTTGATAACAAATTATCCTAACAAATTTAGGATATTTGTTATAACAAATTATTCTAACAAATTTAGGATATTTGCTATCATGATAATGTTAGGATTACAACCACCAAACCACATCCCTAAAAATTAAGAAATTAGTTATCCTATGGAACCAACGTCCCAACCTTGCATTTGGCTTCATGATGATGCCCCAAACAATGGGGTTCCCTCTCCATGACGTGGAGATGGGTCATGTCCATCATATGGGCATAGATTCATCCTCCACGTGGCACGATCTCAGCCCTCGGTTTAATTGGGTTTCCACGAATCAAATCATACCATCATATGGACCCAATTAAATACCATATTATTAATCTCAATTAATCTAAGCCATCCATCACATGGATCAAGCCTAATTAATAGATTTCATATGTACATCTCATGTACAAAAGGTCTCTCTCTTGAACACAAATTTTTTTTCTCTATGATGAATCCTATTCATCAATTTCATGTTCTCTCATTAAGATTGAGTCAAACCCAATCCTAATTAATTAACTATCTAATTTGAATTAAGTCCAACTTAATTCCCATTTTAACTTCATCCAAAATCTTCTTAATGCGTACGTTGGTAATAATCATGTCCCTAATATTGACCCTAAGGATGACTTGATCAACACCTTGTCCAAGTCAATTCTTTAACCAAATCAACTCTTTGATTAAGTCAAAGAATCCATGATTATAGATCATGAGCGGCCTCTAGCAAAGCATCATGACCACCCAAGTGTTAAGGTTTTGTTGACGTGGTCATCAACACCTGTCCATGAACGGTTACCGTACGATTCAATCCCTTCGTCACATATCCCAGATCAATCAGTGGTATGGAATGTGTCAACCATGTAATTGATCTTTGTTTACTTGATCTCAGAAAAATTGACTCATATGAATTAGAACTTCGAAACCATTTCGAATTCCAACTCAACCTTGCAAGGATTTAACAGTCAATTTAATCCATCAAGTGGCCGTGGGATATAACCCTTTCTATCAAGGGAGACGAATCCTGTCTTGATCAAACACCACCTTCATGTGCTTCATATCATACCCAATCGACACCATATTTGCCATCCGTGGCTAGAGCGACGTTTGCATATCGTCAAAGCATGATATTCCACACATGAGGTGCAATGAAGATCTCAAGTCAAAGGATCACTCGCACCACCGTCATCAGAGATCAACCATGACACTATATAGAATATCCATATGGGATCTCTGTGCGGGTCATCCAATGCATCGTTACAATAACGAACATCCACACACCTATCCAAGTATCTTCATACTTCAGCTTGCAAGATCAGCTGCTCACCACAAGGGTGAAGATATGCAATGTGTGCTAGTCTCACGGCGTTCGACAGTGTCCAATCCTGTCTACGCATCGACTAGGGAAGTTTAAAGAATCGAACCATAATGTGCAATTTTGGATCTCACAATTTGTAATCTCTATTACAAATTCCATATGCACAGTTCGCATTCTTTTGACTTTATCTCACAGGTTAAATATATCTAATATATATATATATATATTACATCCGGATAGATAAAGAAACCAATAAATTTGATTTGCATTCATAAAGAAATATGTACAAACTAGCATCTAATCCGATTGGATCTAGGGCACACACTAACAATCTTCCACTTGCACTAGAGCCAATCACCCATGTATCTAATACCAAGTGACTAAGCATGACTATCATGCTTCTGCTATGGCAGGACTTTAGTGAACGGATCAGCAATATTATCATCCGTGGGGACTCGTTCTATTTTTATATCATTTCGTCCAATAATTTCTCTAATTACATGATATCTTCTAAGTACATGTTTGGACCTCTGATGAGACCTTGGTTCCTTGGCTTGCGCAATAGCTCCATTGTTATCACAATACAAGAATATTGGATTAACAATGCTTGGAACCACTCCAAGTTCAGTGATAAACTTTTTGATCCAAACTGTTTCTTTAGCTGCATCTGATGCTGTGATGTACTCGGCTTAGTTGTAGAGTCGGCAGTCATCTCCTGCTTGGAACTCTTCCAGCTGACTGCACCACCATTGAGTGTGAACACATAGCCTGATTGTGATTTATAATCATCTTCATCAGACTGAAAACTAGAATCCGTGTAACCCTGAACTATAAGATCGGGTCCTCCATAAATCAAGAACATATCCTTAGTTCTTCGCAAGTACTTAAGGATATTCTTGACTGCCATCCAATGTTTCTCACCAGGATTTGCTTGATATCTACTCGTGATACTCAAGGCATAAGAAACATCAGGCCTCGTACATAGCATCGCATACATAATGGATCCAATTGCTGATGCGTATGGTATCCTATCCATGTACTCTCTTTCTTCTTGGGTCTTAGGACTCATGTCCTTGGAGAGATGTACACCATGCGACATTGGCAGGAATCCCTTCTTGGATTCCTCCATGCTAAACCGCTTTAGCATCTTATCTATGTACGTGGATTGGGTCAATCCAAGCAACCTTCTAGATCTATCTCTATAGATCTTTATACCAAGTATATAGGCTGCTTCTCCCAAATCCTTCATGGAGAATTTACCTGACAACCAATCCTTCACTTCTTTAAGGAAGGATACATTGTTTCCTATTAATAATATGTCATCCACATATAATATCAAAAAATAATATCACTCCCACTAACCTTCTTGTACACACATGGATCATCCTCATTTTTGATGAAATCAAACTCTTTGATTGTCACATCAAATCGGATGTTCCAACTTCTAGAGGCTTGCTTAAGTCCATAAATAGACCTTTGTAGCTTGCACACTTTCTTAGGATCTATGGATTCAAAACCCTCTGGTTGTGTCATATACACATCCTCCTCTAAATTTCATTTAGGAAGGCAGTCTTGACATCCATCTGCCAGATCTCATAGTCAAAATATGCTGCTATTGCAAGCAAAATCCTTATGGACTTATGCATGGCTACAGTGAAAAGGTTTCATCAAAGTCAACACCTTGTCTTTGCTTGTAACCTTTTGCAACTAGCCTTGCCTTATAGGTAATCACATTACCATCCATGTCGGTCTTCTTCTTGAAAACCCATTTGCACCCAATGGGTTTTACCCCTTCAGGTGGATCAACCAAGGTCCATACCTGGTTGTCATACATGGAGTCCATTTCAGATTTCATGGCCTCAAGCCATCTCTTGGAGTTAATGTCAGACATTGCCTCCTTGTAGTTGGTAGGCTCATCATCCTCTATAAGAAATGCATATCTCTTAGGGATGTGAATTGTCCTACTAGATCTACGTAGCTGGTGTGTACTTGGAGCCACCTGTTGCTTTTCATGCAATGTCTGCCTGAATGTGGGTTGAGTCTCCTGCTCAACTCCCACTGTATTCGGCATATGCTCCATTCCATCTAATGGTCTATATTAATTTGTGGTTCTTGAGCTTCACTAAGTTCAATCTTACTCCCACTATCCTTTGAAATTATCTCATTTTCTAAAAATGAAGCATTTCTCGAGACAAAACCTTTTGCTTGAGAGGATGGTAGAAGTAATATCCTTTTGTTTGTTTTGGATATCCCATAAAATTGTATTTATCAGATCTAGCTTCAAGCTTGTCTGATTCATTACGCTTCACATAAGCATAACAGCCCCAAACCCTTAAATGATTAAGGGATGGTTTCTTTCCACACCATATCTCATATGGAGTGGAGTTGACCGATTTAGATGGAACTCGTTTAGGTATATTCGGCAGTATCTAACGCATAACCCCAAAACATTTTTGGGAGATCTGCAAGGCTCATCATCGAACATACCATATCTAATAGTGTACGATTTCTCCTTTCTGACACACCATTGTGCTGTGGTGTACCAGAAGGAATCCATTGAGGGAGAATCCCATTATCTTTCAAATAATCTATGAACTGATGGCTCAAGTATTCACCACCTCGATCTGATCGAAGTATCTTAATACTTTTGCCAGTTTGTTTTTCTACTTCACGTCTGAATTCTTTGAACTTTTCAAAGGCTTCAGATTTGTGCTTCATCAGATACACATAACCATATCTACTATGGTCATCTATGAATGTAATGAAATAAGAAAACCTCCTATGGCTTGAATGTTGATGGATTCACATACATCCGAATGTACTAAACCCAAACATTCAGTTGCTCGCTCACTTTTTTCAGTAAAAGGTAACTTGGTCATCTTGCCAAGTAAGCATGATTCACATTCCTCAAACGATTCCCAATCGAATGAGCCCAAGTATCCATCATTATGTAACTTGGTTAAACGCTTTCATTACATGGCCTAGACGACAATGCCATAGGTATGAGTCCCTAAAATTATTTGATTTTAATCTTTTTGATTCAATATTGAGAATAGGGATTTGAAGATTAAGAACATAAATTCCTTTGAACAATCACTACAAGGGGAAAAAAATATTGCGACACCCAAATGCATCGCAATTGCGTCGCTAAACATGCTATTGCGATGCAATAGTGATGCAATGATGGCGTCGCTCAGATGTTCATCGCAATCTAAATTTGTCGCAATTACGTCGCAATATTGTGACTCTCTGCAACGCAACAATGAGTTGCAATATTGCGACGCATCCAGATGCATCGCTAAATTTAAAACTAATTTTTAATATTTTAAAATTATTATTAAATATTGCGACGCATTCAATTGCGTCGCAATATTACGATGCATTTAGTTGTGTCGTAATATTTAATAATAATATTTTAGATATAATAGCGATGCAATTTGAGTTGCTAATGCGTCGCTAAGAATTTTATTTTTAAAATATTGCGACGCAAGGTCATTGTGTCACAATATTTAATAATAATATTTTAGAGATAATAGCGACGCAATTTGAGTCGCTAATGCGTCGCTATTAATTTTTTTTAAATTATTGCGACGCCAGGTCATTGCATTGCAATATTTAATAATAATATTTTAAAAATATTAGCGATGCAATTTCAGTCGCTAATGCATCGCTAATTAAATTTTTTTTAAAAAAATAGAATATTAAAAATTAAAACGGTTAATACAATTTTGTTACATTTAAATATTGATAGAAACATTCTTCACTCATATTGATCCAAACAATAATCATTCAATTTTCAAAAATAATTCATATATTAAAATTTTGAAGTTTTCATGTACAACATATTAAAAGAAAAAAAAATACATCAAGAATCTGAGCGATCACATGAAGGTTGGAGACCCTGCGACAAGCGGCTAACCATATCCTGTAAATGATGCATCTGATCTTGCACGTTTGCAAGCTCCTGATCCCGGCCTCGCATACGCTGCTCGAACTCGTGCTCGACCTCCTGCCAAACCTCCTCCATAATAGATCTCTGAATGTCGTCTAAACGCTCGGCAGGAATATCACCAGAAAATCGCAAGCTGAAGGCCTGATGGGAAAAATATGAGGAAGCTCTAGTGCCCAGACCATAGACCCTGTGGTCTCGCAGCTGGGCACCAACAGCCTCCAAAAATACAAGCCGAATCTCCTATGTTGAGAGTTCAACGGGCGTCTCCCCATCAGTGGAGTCGACCTGCGATGCCTGGGAGCGAAGCTCCTTGACTCGTGTCTTTGAATTATAAAATCAACAATAAATGAGTTAATAAATTTCTTGAAATAAAATTTTAGAAATTAAACAGATACTACATAAAGCTAATTTCTTACCGCAACCTCCCGTGATCGCGTGTCGATCCAGGAACCGTCCCTCCTGGTGTGTGTCGCCCTGAATAGACGAAACTCACCAAGATCTTCACCCTCCTGCCAGACTATAACAATAAAAAAATTGATATTAATACAAATATTTGTAAATAACTAAATGATTAATTAAATTATTTATGTTTTCTTACCATACAGCGTCTGTGCTTCTGAATCGAAATAGAGCCCGAAGTATGGCGGGAGAGACCCGTGCCAGGACCGCCCTTCTTGGATCGACAGTTCGTGCTGGCTGATGCGGACCTCCTGCGCCAGCCATCGGACTGCCAGGTCTACTGCCACTCATGCCAAATATCCTCTGGTACATGCGCAGGATGCTGACCCGATGACCTCCAATGATGAAGCATGTCAGAGTATCGGCGTCCCGTAAGAGCCTCCCATGCTGCCCTAATGGCATCATGGCTGGCAGGGTCCCACGTAAACTTTTTCTGCATTAAAATAAACATTTAGTTTCAGAATTTATTAAGATTAAGAAATTTTATATCAGTGATAAATTGTATTTAATAAGTTTACTTGAAACTCAGAAAAATAAAACTCCCTCGTGGCTGGAGATACGTGGTGCCAATTGTAGCCACTGGGATCTGCACGCCTTTGAAATACGGCACTGATGTGGCTGGATACATGATGCTGCTCAAAAAATATGTTAAAAAATGCATGTTTATAAATAATTGACTTAAAAATATAAACATATATTTTAATTAGTATATACTTACAGCCCATGAGCATTAAGTCGAAGTACGGTGCGGCCGATGGTGGAAGAACTCTCGGAGGTATGCGCCGATCGGCTGGATGGTAATACTAATGCAGGATCACCGCCGACTGCTGGAGAGATCGAAGGCTGTGCGATGTGTGGAGATCCAAACTCTCCATCTCCAAAGCTCATGTGATCTGATGCAGCAGGGCTACGTCCCTGCTCACTCCGTATGTCGTCGGTAGATCTACCTCTGCCCGTCATACTGAAAATACTAAAGATTCATGCAATTAAATTACGATTAATGATTGACTATATAAAAATTTAACACTTATAAAATAAAGTTGAATTTAAAAAAACCTCTATGTTTAATCGGTGTCATTTGTTCCGTGAAATGTCGGTTCAACATCCGATGCCATATCGAACTGCGATTCAGTTTCATTATCATCGGAAGGAAACCGAACATTTGCATCCGCAATTTCTTGGACATCACCATTTGGATCTCTAAGTGATGTTTCAGGAGCCCTTGTGTCGTCCTCAATTGCATGCATTTCCATCTCATCCTCTTGAAATGCAGGGCACTCGGCTGATTGACTTGATGAACTCTCCTCTAATAAGATTGTTAAACGTGGAACGATTTTAGAAACAGCCCACCAATCTCGCTTGTCGTTGCGCAAACTTGGATATCCGTAGTAAAACACTTGCTGAGCTTGTGTTAATTTTTTTTCAAGAGTGTTAATTTTTTTTTATTGAAGGGGCCGGAGGTGGGGAAAACCCCCTAGCTGTTACTTTTTTTAAAAAAAATTAAGTTGCCCATGTTTTAAATATATATTTATATTTTTTTATATTTGTCATCATATTATTTAAAAATAATTTTAAAAATAATAAAATATGATAGAATCTATTTTTTTTGTTAATTTTTTTTTAGTGTTAAATTTTTTTTAATTGAAGGGGCCTGGGGTGGGGTGAAAAGCCTCCTAGCTGATATATATATATATTGGCCTGGCCACCGTGGCCAAGCCACGGCCGGCATGGCCGGAGAAGACGAACGGGAGGGGGGGTGGGGAAAACCCCCCCATAACTGGTTTTTTTTTTGGTGGCCTGGCCACCGTGGCCGTAGAAGACGAAGGGGGGGTGGGGAAAACCCCCCAAACTGTAATTTTTTTTTTGTGGCCTGGCCACGGCAGCGGCCGTGGCTGGAGAAGACAAAGGGGGGGTGGGGAAAACCCCCCCAAACTGTAATTTTTTTTTTGTGGCCTGGCCACGATTTGTGGCCTGGCCACCGTGGCCAGGCCACAAAAAAAAAATTACAGTTTGGGCCAGGCCACGGCCGGCCACAGCAGCGGCCGTGGCCGGAGATGACGGCCACGGCCATGGCCGTGGCCGGAGAAGATGAAGGGGGTGGGGAAAACCCCCCCCCCCCCCAAACTTTAATTTTTTTTTGGTGGCCTGGCGACCGTGGCCGGAGAAGACGGCCACGACCGTGGCCGTGGCCGGACCCTATTTTTTTTTAAAAAATAGGAGGATGGGCTTACCTCGGTCGCGAGGGGACGCCGCCGGAGTAGGGGGAGCTTCCGCCGGGGGAGAGGATGGGGGCAGCCGGAGGAGCGGAGGGACGGCAGCGGCTAGGGTAGGAATAGGAAGAAGAAGAGAAGGAAAGGGAGGGGGGAACCAAAGAACATTTCATTTCAAAAAATAGAAATACCTTTATTTCTAATTTCAAATGAATACCCATTCATTACTAAACATGAAACAGATATAATATTCTTTGATATGTTCGGAACATAGTAACAATTACTAAGTTCAATTACAAGCCCTGTGGGCAAAGATAAAGAACAAATTCCTACGGCTAATGCAGCAACCTTTGCTCCATTTTCCATTCGTAGGGTCATTTCATCTTTCCTTAATCTTCTACTATTTCTTATCATCTCCATATTAATACAAATATGAGACCCACAACCGGTATCCAATACCCAAGTGGAATAAGAAGTAATAGAAGAAAACATCTCAATTATATACGCACTTGATGTAGAAGCATCCCAATGCTTCTTATCTTTCAGGTTGGCCCGATAAACCCTGCAGTTATGCTTCCAGTGCCCATCCTTGCCACAGAAGTGACATTTTTTTTTGGCTATATTCTTTAGCCAATCAGGAAAATTGGATCCGATCAGCTTGTTGGACTCTAGATTACCACTAAGGTTAATGTTCATACTCATGGTGTCTCTTACAACTGTATAGAAAATAGAACGAATCAATTATTATGAATGCAAATCATTGATTTAATATGGTAAATTTAAAATTTTTTAATTAAATCAATTACTTCCACTATTTTATCAAGCTTAATAGCCCTCTCTATTAATCTCGAAAAATTATCAAATAATTTCTTAGTGGGCTAGGACTCTTAAATTGACTTTCCTTGACCTTGGCTTTGGTACAACAAATCTTAGTAAGCTAATTTAGGTAGATTTTTATCAATCACATCAAATGTGACTCCTAGATCATTTAGGAGACATTTCCTTGTCAATCACATCCGCATGTGATCACCCTAAATAATGCCTCTAGATTAGACTGACCCTGACTATGGCCAATTATGCCAGCTAACCTAGTTAAGTCAACCCATTATTCCCCAATCAACTCCTCATAGGTTCACTTGATCTTGGCTATGGCACAAAAAATCTCATGCCCTAATGATTTTGTATCATGTGAACAATGAAAGACTAATGACTTAATATTCGTGGAGGAATTTAGCGCATCTAGGTCCCATCATGCATGTACAACATTTGTATCATGCTAGGTTACATATCCTATATGTGAATTTTAGATTAATTTTAATTAACCTAAATTTCATAAGATCCAATCTTATGATTGGGACTCCTAATCAAATTATGATCCTAATCACTATCTAATATAGGAACCATAATTATGAGACCAAATCAATTGCTACCATCCTGATTAACCTTAATTGATCTAATCAATTATGAGCTTTCCTTAACAATGGCCAAATCAGCTTATCAATAGGGTCCTATTTAGCATACCCTTCGATCCCATTGAATGGGTTTTTTCAGGCAGCGAACGGAGCAATTAAAAACCATGATCGCATCTTTCTAGACACCAATGTAGTTAAGCCCAATTGATTTGATCAATTATGGAATCATAGGATCAAACAATGATATGGTTAAATCTAATTTTTCCTAAACCTTATCATCTATTACACATTATGATAAGATAAGATAGTAATCTTTAGGGATTTATGATAAGTGTCAAATACTTTATAAAAATTTATTTTAAATATTTATCTTATCATTATCTGTTATGATAAATTTATTTTCATTATATGAAAATTCTAATTGGTCTCTATCATAACATCCCTAACATGATAACATGTCAAAATTTAAAATTTTAATTTTAATCTTGATTATCATGTTACCATGATATAATTATTTTAGATTTTAATCACGTTATTTATTATGTCAAAATTAAATTCTAAACATGATATGTTAAATTTCAGCCTTTATGATTATGTCACACATAAATCATAATTTTTAATTTTTTTAACATGATCAAATATAAATAATTTACATTTATTATCATATAATAAACTTATTAAATATTTAATCTTCATCTATATAATTATTTTAGATTTTAATCATGTTATTTATCATGTCAAAATTAAATTCTAAATATGATATGTTAAATTTCAGCCTTTATGATTATGTCACACATAAATCATAATTTTTAATTTTTAATATGAGTAAATCTAAATAATTCATATTTATTATCATATAATAAATATATTAAATATTTAATCTTCATCTATATAATTATTTTAGATTTTAATCATGTTATTTATCATGTCAAAATTAAATTCTAAACATGATATGTTAAATTTCAACTTTATGATTATATCACACATAAATCATAATTTTTAATTTTTAACATGATCAAATCTAAATAATTCGTGTTTATTATCATATAATAAACTTATTAAATATTTAATCTTCATCATATGGTAATATTTATATTTTACATCGCATGTAAAATTTAGATCCATGTATATAAAAACTAGAACTTAGGTAATCTATCAAATTAACTATATTTGAAGCCTGAGGTGGCTCTGATACTACTGTTGGAAATTTCATATATTTTATATGAATCAAATTCATATAACACGCAGTGGAAGATAAAAATAAATACGAATTTAATTCCCAAAGCCCAAGATCCTCAGGGAACAAATTCAGTTAACAAGAAATATATGATTTAATAATAGATTATACTTGTGTTCTTTATTGGGGATGAAGCCTGATGAAGCCGGTAAACGATTTACCACTAGCCGTCCATGCGTTCAGCCTCTAACAGTAATCCACGCGAAGATCTTTGGATGATGTCCTCTCATGATTGGATGATAACCTTCTTGCGAGGGGTGCTAGCGCCTCTTTTCTTTTCAATTGATTTTCCAAATCAAGAAAGATTTCTTGATCAAGATTAAATCTTGATCAATCAAGAGAGAGAAAGGAACATCCTAGAGAGAGAAAGGATGTTTTTGAGAGAGAAAGTAGGTGTTAGGCATAGAGAGAGAGAAGGGAGGAGTTCGGCATATCTCTCGAAGGGGGTATCTCTCCCCTTTTTATACATGAAAAGGAGGTTGTGTGGTTCCATAAAAAAGAAGGATTTTGTCACAACCACCTAACCATTCAACCTTATCAAGTTGATAACAAATTATCCCAACAAATCTAGGATATTTGTTATAACAAATTATCCTAACAAATCTAGGATATTTGCTATAACAAAATATCCTAACAAATTTAGGATATTTGCTATCATGATAATGTTAGGATTACAACCACCAAACCACATCCCTAGAAATTAGGAAATTAGTTATCCTATGAAACCAATATCGCAACCTTGCATTTGGCTTCATGATGATGCCCCAAATCATGGGGTTCCCTCTCCATGACATGAAGATTGGTCATGTCCATCACATGGGCATAGATTCATCCTCCATGTGGCATGATCTCAGCTTTCGGTTTAATTGGGTTTCCACGAATCAAATCATGCCATCATATGGACCCAATTAAATACCATATTATTAATCTCAATTAATTTAAGCCATCCATCACATGGATCAAGCCTAATTAATGGATTTCATATGTACATCTCATGTACAAAAGGTCTCTCTCTTGAACACAAAATTCTTTTCTCTATGATGAATCCTATTCATCAATTTCATGTTCTCTCATTAAGATTGAGTCAAACCCAATCCTAATTAATTGATTATCTAATTTGAATTAAGTCCAACTTAATTTCCATTTTAACTTCATCCAAAATCTTCTTAATGCGTGTGACCCATTGATCCCTTGACATGTTGGTAATAATCATGTCCCTAATATTGACCCTAAGGATGACTTGATCAATACCTTGTCCAAGTCAATTCTTTAATCAAATCAACTCTTTGATTAGGTCAAAGAATCCATGATTATAGATTATGAGCGGCCTCTAGCAAAGCATCATGACCACTCAAGTGTTAAGGGTTTGTTGATGTGGTCATCAACACCTGTCCATGAACAGTTACCATGCGATTCAATCCCTTCATCACATATCCCAGATCAATCAGTGGTATAGAATGTGTCAACCATGTAATTGATCTTTGTTTACTTGATCTCGAAAAAATTGACTCATATGAATTAGAACTTCGAAACCATTTCGAATTCCAACTCAACCTTGCAAGGATTTAACAGTCAATTTAATCCATCAAGTGGCTTTGGGATATAACCCTTTCTATCAAGGGAGATGAATCATGTCTTGATCAAACACCTCCTTCATGTGCTTCATATCATACCCAATTGATACCATATTTGCCATCCGTGGCTAGAGCGATGTTTGCATATCATCAAAGCATGATATTCCATACATGAGGTACAATGAAGATCTCAAGTCAAAGGATCACTTGTACCACCGTCATCAGAGATCAACCATGACACTATATAGAATATCCATAGGATCTCTGTGCGGGTCATCCAATGCATCGTTACAATAACGAACATCCACACACCTATCCAAGTATCTCTATACTTCAGCTTGCAAGATCAGCTGCTCACCACAAGGGTGAAGATATGCAATATGTGCTAGTCTCATCGGTGTTCGATAGTGTCCAATCCTGTCTATGCATTGACTAGGAAAGTTTAAAGAATTGAACCATAATGTACAATTTTAGATTTACAATTTGTAATCTCTATTACAAATTCCATATGCACATTTCGCATTCTTTTGGACTTTATCTCACAGGTTAAATATATCTTTATATATATATATATATATATGACATCCGAATAGATAAAGAAACCAATAAATTTGATTTGCATTTATAAAAAAATGTGTACAAACTAGCATCTAATCCGATTGGATCTAGAGTACACACTAACAGCAAAACGTTATTAGAATATCTCAACTAAATAAAGGAAATTACTTTCAACTGGCAAAATTATGGCTATTTCTTGGAGAAAGATGAAAGACCACCCCAAAATAAAAAAAAAATCTTTCATGGGCAAAGAAAAGAAAACTGATTTCCATCGCATTCATTGATTCCATTATAGGTCTACTAAAACTAAAGCGTTGAAATCTTTCAGCAAGAAAATGAACAACGATCCTGAAAGAGCCAAAGATAAGGGACATACCGCAATCTTGACAGCAGCGGAAGCAATAGATCGTCGATCATCAGGGGGCTACCAGAGTCCCCTATATGTCTATGCCCCTAAGCCGCTGCACCGGTGAGGGAGCGGAGGAAAAGCCCTTCAGTGACCCTCGGACACATCTCTCACTCAGAAGACCTCCTCACGAAGACACCTTCGGTCTTCTATTTAAAGAAGTCTATCATCAGCGGATAAGCCAGAAGGTTATCTTACGAAGCGTCCCTCAGAATCCAAAGAGTCTCTAGGGACTCTTGGGATATCGTGTGGATAAATTAATGGCACCTAGGCCAACAATCTCACACTCGTCCACACATGAACATTATAACCTCTACTCTCTCAACTTACAGTGCGGTGGGGTGTGCGACCCGATGAAAACTCATACACAGTGACACATAGTGGATATACTACATTACTGCATTAAGTTAATAAATAACTAACGCAGCGAACAAGAATATAATCCAATCCCGTCTATGTCCCAGATAATTCGATCATACCTAATCAAGCACTCTCAGTCCCTCAAGAGATCTACCCTGAGCAGCACTTGAAAAACACAAAGTCATAATGTTGGTATCCATAATCATATGCAACTCATACACATGATTGCCTGGGCAATGGATCACAAACATAAGGTGTGGTCACGAATAATCTTCCTTGAACACTCATACCAGTCCATCCTTGTCTAGTTGACTTCCTAGGATTGTCTCATGTGGCCGTATCAATTCCATAACCCTGGAGGACAAGGTTAAGGAAGTTATCCTGAACTCCAACTTCATGATATAGGTTCAAGTCAAAGGACACTACATAGTTGTAAGGCTCACACAGTAACGGAGAGGGAATATATCGCATTACCCCTTACAGGGTCGACTTTAGTACATGCAACATAATACATGCTACGGTTGAGCTCCCACTTAATGGGTCATGTCATACTCAGTCACCGTACAAACACAAGTCCAAGCATCACAAAGTTGCTTGACTCGAGCATACACCAATGCTCCCAGTTCGGCTATAACAGGCTTAGTATGGATCTTGGACATATCACTATTGATATGCTGCTCACGCATATTTATGCTCCATACTCAACTCTCCTGAGTCTGATCTCAGTCCAAACTGAGGTGACTTTGATTATAATCTATTCTATTATAATTTATGTAGCACATTTTGCAACCCATGTAATCTACAACTCATGCATTACTACTTAAGCATATATAATGGCTACTTTAGTCTCATCCTGCCCACTACAAAAGTGTCAGGGCGATCACCTGTGTGAGTGGGCTGATCTAAAAGCCTGTGACATTTATACACATATGTGCCTATAAATATGAACTCATCATAATAATGAAAATAAACATTTCATAAACTTTAACACATAGTCTTTGATATCCATACAATCCCTGTCTGACAACAAAAAAAATAGATACAAACTCCTACATAAGTCTGAAACATATCACGGTCTATCATACTCTATACAGACCTAGACCTCTCACATGAGCCTGGAACACATCCCTAGAAATAGGCTTCGTCAGAGAATCAGCTAGCATTCTGCTAGTAGAGATATGCTGTAGGATAACTTCTCCTTGCTTGACCATGTCTCTAATGAAGTGATATCTGATGTCAATATGCCTGGTCCTTCCATGGTACTTAGGACCCTTAGCATATTGTAATGCTGCCATACTATCAGAACTAATCTGAATAGCCTCATATGGAGTAGCTGATATCCCAAGTCGCCTCAAGAACCTCCTCAGCCACACAGCCTCCTGGACAGCAGTCGAACAAGCAATATATTCAGCTTTCATAGTGGACAAGGCGATACAGCTTTATTTCTTATTGCACCAAGTGACAGCTCCACCTCCAAAGATAAACACATATCCTATGGTGGATCAACGCTCGTCCCTATCACCTGCCCAATCAGAGTCATAAAAACCCTTTAATCTCAAATCTCCACCCTGATAGCATAGGGTGAGATTGGCAGTACCATGAAGGTAACAAAAAATCCTTTTAACTGCAACCCAATGAGCAAGTCCTGGATTACTTTGATATCGGTTAACCAAGCCGACTGCAAAGCAAATGTCAGGGCGAGTACAAACATAGCGTACATCAAGCTTCCTACTGCACTAGCATAGGGGATCCTGCTCATCTTTTCTCTCTCCTCATCAGTTCTAGGGCACTGATAGATGCTTAAAGTACAGCCCTTTTCTATTGGGGTATCAACAGGTTTAGAATAGTGCATTCGGAATCGTTCTAAGACTTTCTCAATATACATTTCTTGTGACAAACCAAGAAACCTCTTAGCACGATTCCTTAGGATCCTCACTCCCAGCACAAAATTCGCCTCACCCATATCCTTCATCTCAAAGACAGAGGACAAACACTCCTTAGTGGCATTGATCACTCCAATAGAACTCCCAGCAATTAGAATGTCATCTATATACAACGCCAAGATCAGAATCCCATCGTTTGATTTCTTAATGTACACACAGTGGTCCTCCTCAATCATATCTAAGCCAATCGATGTAATGACTTCATGAAACTTGAGGTACCATTGCCTAGATGACTGCTTGAGACCATATATGGATCTTCTAAGGCAGCACACTTTGCCCTCCTATCCTTTGGACACAAAGCCCAAGGGTTGATCCATATAGATCTCTTCATCCAGGCTTCCATTAAGAAATATTGTTTTAACATCCATTTGATGTAGCTCTAAGTCTAAATGGGCTACTGTAGCTAGTATTAGGCGAATGGAAACAAATCTTATCACAGAAAAAAAAAGTCTCCTCATAGTCTACACCCTCCATCTGGGTATAGCCCTTCGCCAAAAGACGAGCCTTGTACTTATCAATTGATCCATCAGCCTTGCATTTTATCTTAAGAACCAACTTATTTCCTATAGATTTGCACCTAGACGAAAGGTCTACCAAGTTCCACACATGATTCTTGGCCATCGATACCATCTCATCTTCCATAGCAGCTTGCCACTCACTATGAGTAGGTGAATCGAGTGCCTCTTCAACAGAAGCAGGCTCATCTGGATCCAACAGAGTGCAGAGAAACACATTCCCTTCGATCCCAAAATGTCATCATGAAATATAACCATGTTTGCTTCTCCGTAACTGCAGATCTGGACCCTGAAGACCGCTCTCAGGTGGTGCATCAACCCTCATAGGTGAGCTCTTACTAGGCTTAGCTTGTGCGCTCCCATTGTCTGGTGCGACACTTCCACTGGACCTAGCATTCCCACTATCTATGGCAATCTCTGAAATAGGTCGAAAATCTCCTCCCTCGCCAGAGATAGTAGGAAGGTCCTCCTGTAACTCATACAGAGACAGATCCTTTCTAATTTCACCAATGCTCGAGAATTCATTCTCTAGAAACTCCACGTCTCTGGACTCCACTTCAGTCAACTCTCCATCAGGATGTGCACCATACATCACATAACCCTTCGAATTCTTAGGGTACCTGATGAACACGTAACCCTTCGAATTCTCAGGGTACCTGATGAACACCTTTTTGCTGGCTTTAGGACCCAGCTTTCCCAACTTATGGAAGGCGTTGTGAACATATCCTGCTGAGCCCCAAGGGCACAAATGATCCATAGAGGGTCGCGTGCCATCAACTCAAAAAACAGGGAAGCCATTCCATGGTGTTGTAACCGATGGATCATTCAATATGACCCAAGAAAACAAAACGCCATCAAAATACGAAAACCCATTTGTTGAATTAACGAATTATTGCTCACACATGCAGATCCACTCACATCTTATCGACGATCTTCTGCCACGCATCGTGCTGCAACCGACTCCGCCACCATCCACTTGGTGGCGATCAGATCATCCCAGCCCTCCAGCGGCCGAGGAAGAGGCCAAACGACACAACGACCTGGGAGATAGACCAGGGATGAAATCCGGCAGCGAACGATGCGTCGCCGGCCGCCGGAGAGCTTCCGATGGCCACTGTGGCAACAGGGACATTCGGGCAGGGCATGGAGATGCTAACAAGAGCATCCTAACCTATGACAGGCCCTCCAACCGAGGAAAGAAAAAAAAAAAGTCTCCGACCACCGGCGGCCGAGGAAGAAGTGGGAAGGATCCCAAGCGGCCGGAGAAGAACTTCCCAGCCGCCGGTGAGGATTGGATGGACCCTCCCCCATGCTTTCCGAGGTCAGCTGCTGCACCCATGGCCGCAGCGGAACCTCCCCTATTTTGTTTTTTTTTTTTTTAAATTGCACCAGCACCCAAGGCCTATTCCTCAACATCCTCTCCCCTCGCCAGTGATAACCGACGAGGCTCTGATACCAATTGAAAGAGCCGAAGATAAGGAACATACTGCAATCTTGGCAGCAACGGAAGCAATAGATCGTCGGTCGTCGGGGGCTACTAGAGTCCCCTGTATGTCCACGCCCCTAAGCCGCAGCACCGGTGAGGGAGAGAAGGAAGAGCCCTTCAGTGACCCTCGGACGCGTCTCTCACTCAGAAGACCTTCTCACGAAGACACCTTCGGTCTTCTATTTAAAGAAGGCTATCATCAGCGGATAAGCCAGAGGGTTATCTTACGAAGCATCCCTCAGAATCCGAAGAGTCTCCAGGGACTCTTGGGATATCGTGTGGACGAATTAATGGCACCCAGGCCAACAGATCCCAATAATACAACAATAATAGGTTCTATTTAATTTAGCCCATCTGAATCATGTCAATCTTAGTATATTAAATGACCTACACATTTTTAATACAGTGCTCATAACAATCAAGAATGGAGATGGCAAGGCCTAACTAGTGTGGACAAAAATAACAAACCGATGGCCAACCACGGGTATTCTCAATACTTGGAAGTGCTGGTGGTTTGGTGGCTTGGGCTACTGGGTTCATTGAATTTTCAGCTGCCGAACTCCAGAATCAAATGCCATTTGATCTGCCAGACCATTCTTTGAACAGAACTGACAGATCATTCATTACCACTATACTTGATGATCCCAAAAGTTTCTCAGCTCATATCTAGAAACCAGAAACAGCCTGGAGTAGACATTCTCCATGAACAAAACTTGAAGATTCCCATCGTGCCCCATGAAAAATAAGCAACCTGTAATGTGGTATTTAGAACAGTAATTTACTTGAACCAAAAGAAAAAAGCCTAATGACCAACGGATTAGATTGGATGACTTATAAGCCATTCTAATCTACTTATCTAATCAAATAACTTATGTTAATTAAATTTAGGACCTTCATCTAATTCTAAGGCTCAAAAGAAAAACTAGCTACTCAATTGATAATGGACTGATACTAAAAGAAGTCCATAAAATTAAAATAAATTCAAACAAATCATTCTTAATCTACATCATCATGCCAAACAAATCACATCACATGGTACAACATTAAAAAGTCATAGAAAAAGACTTGTTGCATCATCCTTCGATGCAGTAAATATGCATCGATCATGCGAATTAATCGACCGTGCATGCTGGTGCACATGCGGTGCACGACAAGTTCTATTTCTAACTATACCGAAGGGCGGTACTGTAAGACTTTTTCAAAGCCATACATATTTGGTGGACTCAAAACACTTCCTCACCGGCCCAGTGATTCTGAGCCCATCCAACAAAGCATCACAGGCCAGTCTAGACCCACTCCCCACACCAAAAAAAAAAAAAATCACAAAGTAATACAGGATACTCATAAACGACCTCTAATGCTGGCCATCAAGAACATGAAAAAGAAAAGAATGGGAGGTGATTATGATAGCTTTCATGCCCTAAAATATGTGCACTGCATCAACATAGAACAGATACGAAATGCTTTCAAGATAACAAAGAACTCCAGAAGAATAAAAACTTAGCAATCCATCGCAGCAAATCCAAAAACAAATCCTAATGCCAACAAGCTAAAACCAAGAACAGCAACACAGAGAAGATTCCAAATTTTTCATGCGCCATGAAACGTGCTTATATTTCTCCCTGCATCAAAATACCACAAATACAAGGAAAATAGGGAAAGAAAAAGAAGCCTAGAAGAATCCATGTGGAAGAGAAACCTTCCCGGAGGACAGACGGAAGCATCTCCAGGACGAACGAAAACCACAATCCCGCACATGTAAGAGAGGCGCTGAGATTGGAAGGAGACGAAGATCATGCTTTCTAAACACAGTGCAGAGATTACGGGAGGGAATTTAAAGCCGGAATACTTACAATAAGAGCAGATTCAGGAGCGACGAAGAGAAACTATATGCAGCTTCGATTACATTCCAGCCGAAAGAGGAAAAGAGAGAGTGAGGGATGAAGGAGCGGAGGATGGGGCGGTGTTTCAAGAACACGGCGGAGGGAGTGGAACCGCGGCCGAGTCCAACGAACATGGAGAACTTTTTTTTTTTTTTTTTTACTATATTTTTTTAGCTGTTGAACTAACAATCGGCCCATCTGCTTTATGGTTTCGAAGGAATACAACCCAGCTTCATTTAGGTTATACTGTTTAAAGTCCTTATGGGCTCAGAGGTCCAAATTAGCTTCTGTATTTCTACTTTTTTAACTTTAAGAATCGTGTTGCTTTAAGAATCGTGTAGCCTAAGCTCTGGTTATTTCCGTCTTTCTTGCTTTAAGATACATGCTTCTCTTTGCTTCGTCCCCGATCTTCCGGCGATCGTCGTCGTCGAGTCTTCGCCGTGGTCCAGCAGATCCTTTCTGTTCTCTCCGCTCTTGCTATGGCTTCGGATTCGGCTGAAGTAGGCCGGGCTTCCGGCAGGGCAGCGACGGAAGGTGGGTTTGTATGGGTGGCTTCGTCCCCGTCGCCGGCCGCAGTGGCGAGATTGGAGGCAGCCTTCCCTGAGGTGGTGTCCCTTCCTGCTGCGGAGCTTGCTGAGGAGGTTGCTGGATGGATGAAGACTGCTATCATCGCTCGTTCTTACCATCGATGGGTTCCGACGGATGCTTTTCTCAGAGAATTCCGACGCGCCGGAGTTCCAGGAGACATCGTTCCGACTAGCTTGGCATTCCGGTGTCATGTGTTCCGATTTGAATCTCCCGAAGCTCGGGAGCTAGTGTTGCAAAGGTCGTGGGTTATCAATGGCCAGGTAATCGGCATCGAGGGTTGGCGGCCGGATTTTGTTCCGGTAGCGGACTCAGTCCCGGTGGCATTGGTCTGGGTACGGCTGCCGAACCTCCCCCTGGAGTTCTGGAAAGCTGAATTCCTCAAACCAATTCTGGCTATGGCGGGGGAATTTGTTTGTCCCGATGCTGCTACCATGGCGAGAAACAGAGGAGGAGGGTTTGCACGGGTTTGCTTGAGGATTGACCTATCTTGCCCTCTTCGTCCTGGAGCTCGTGTGCAAGGCCTCAACCAGAGGTTTTGGCAACAGTTCTCTTTTGAGAACCTTCAAGGGCTGTGTTGGATCTGCGGTTCGATCCATCTGGGAGGTCCCTGCTCGCTCCCGTCGGCAGAGGAGGTTGAGGCTTCGGATGCCGTTTTTGGACCATGGCTTTCAACAGTGAGACAGAGGAGAGGAGCTCCGGGTTCTCAGTCTGAGGGAAGGCGAAGCTCTCGCTCGAATGTGTCTGAGTCTTCCGCAGCCTTCGCATCTGCTTCCTCTTCTTCTGTGGATGGGCTTCGCCTAAGGGCTGAGGGTAGTGGTGAAGGCTGGAAATCTCCGGTGAAGTTGGCTCGTAGGCAGGCAACTGTTTCAAAGTCGTCCGCTGGTGGCTCTGGAGCTGCAGGGAGACAGCCGGGGAAGAAGATCTCCCCTGTTTCTTTGAAGACTGATGCTATGCCTGGGAGTGCCGTATTGAAACCTAAGGCTCTGAAGCAGCAGCCAGTGAGAAATGTCTGTGCCAGTGAGCCTCCTCTGAACAATGTGGTGCTGACTTCTAATCCATTCTCCTCTCTTGATTTGGAGGTGGGAGATGAAGGCCGCATGGACTGTTGGGATGGGTTCCCGGGTTCCTTGAAGCGGGCCCGACCGGAGGTGTCAATGTCTCCGAGGTCGTTTCCTAAATCGGTTCTCCGGAAGGAAAAAGGAAAGGCCTCAGTGATTAAAAAAGGGGGGGTCGCTGCTCCTTCTCGAATCGGAGTTGACCTACCCCTATCCGGCCAGAACGGTGATTTTGATCGGTCAAGGGGGCAGACTATCCAGGATTCTGGGCCTATAGTTAATGTAATTGACGGAAGTCCTGTAGGTCAGGGTCCTAGCTCCGTATTAACTGGTTCTCCTGTGGGGATGGAAGGGCCTCTGGGCTGTTCAGATCCTCAGTCTGATGTTTCCCCTCCGTTGGCAGGGGGTATTGCTGACAGCATTATGTCGGAGGACCATGGAGGGGTCCTAACTTCTCCCAGTCTATAAATGAAGATCCTTCTGTGGAATGTCAGAGGTGCTCGAAAGCCATCCTTTCGTTCCTCTTTTGGAAGATTATTGTAGCTGCATAAGTTTGATATATGTGTCCTTTTGGAAACGAGACTGTCGGGTGAGAGTCTGGCTCGGTTTCGTAAGCAGATGTCCCGTTCATGGTCCTCGTATGCCGTGGAGGCTGAAGGGTTGTCTGGAGGTATGCTGGCTCTTTGGCGTTCCACTGCGGTTACGATTGATGCTTTCCATCAGTGTAATCAGCAGATAAGTATGATTGTCTCTGAAGGTGTTTCTGAGCCTTGGCTATTATCGGCTGTCTACGCCAGTACGGACTATAGGGAGAGAAGGAATCTATGGTCTGAACTTTGTTCCCTTCTTGACCAAGGTATTCCTTCTGTTATTGCTGGGGATTTCAATTGTATTACGGAGCCTAGTGAGAAACGAGGGGGTAGAAGAGTTACTGGCTCTGCTGACATAACTGAATTCAGATCTTTCATTGATTCTGCTGGATTGATGGATTTGGGATACTCTGGTCCCCAATTCACCTGGTGTAATAATCGGCAGGGTTCAGCTTGTGTTTGGGAGAGGCTGGATAGAGCAATGGCTTCAGCTCAGTGGCTTCATTTGTTCCCTGCGGTTACTGTCTCTCATCTTCCTCGAATTGCTTCTGATCACTGCCCTATTTTGATTTCTACGGAGATTGTTCAGCATCAGCGCAAGCAGTTCAGATTTGAGCAGTTTTGGTCTGCCCATTCAGCTACTCGTGCTATTATTCATCACATCTGGCATCTCCCGGTCAGGGGTAATGCAGTTTATCGTTTATCTCGCAGTCTGAAGATGACCAGGCATAGATTATCCAGATGGAGTAGAGTGGAGTTGGGGGATTTGGTCAGACATATTGAGCAGACTGAAAGCGATATTAGCGCTCTTCAGGCTAAGGAAGATCAGGACGGATGTTTGCAGGCCTCGGACCTCTCTTCTCTTCGGGATAAGCTTGCTCAGCATCACTCTCTTCTTCGTCAGCAGGAGGTTTATTGGTGGCAGCGATCCAGGGCTCAGTGGATTTGTGATGGCGATCGTAATACTAGATTTTTCCATCAGGCTACCCTGAAGCGGCGTGCTACCAATAGGATTCGGAGATTAGTTGATGAAGAGGGGAATACTCAGGAGGATTCCCAATCTATTAGGGAGATGATTCTTCACTTTTTCCAGTCTAGATGGACTGATTCTTCTGGTGCGGGAGGGCCAGTTACTCCGGTTTCTGATTCTGTGAAACTCTCTTCTGTAGACAACAGTATGTTGGCCAGATCAATTTCTGCAGACGAGATTAGGGCGGCCCTTTGGGACCTTGGCCCAGATAAGGCCCCTGGTCCTGATGGGTTTCCGCCTTTCTTTTATCGTCAGTATTGCGACATTGTGGGTCAGGAGGTGGTTTTGGCAATTCAGTCTGTTTTCCTGGCTAAACAAATTCCAGCGGAATGGAATCAGACCTTTATTTCTCTGGTGCCTAAGCGTCCTGATGCCTCCCTTCCTCAGCATTTTCGGTCCATCAGTCTATGTACTACGCTCTATAAGGTCTGTGCTCGGCTTTTGGCTCGCCAGCTCGCTTTGGTGATCCCTCGCCTAATTTCTGCGGAACAAGGGGCGTTTATTAGAGGGCGCTCTATTTCTGATAATATTCTCATTGCCCAGGAATTTATGTTTGATTTATAGAGAGCTTCGGTCAGGAGCAGTCTTATGGCTGTTAAACTTGATATGGAGAGAGCCTATGACAGACTGAATTGGGCCTTTTTGCGTCGCTCTCTTACTGAGTTTGGAGTTGATGACTTGTTCGTTGACTGGATTATGGCTTGCATTCAGACGCCATCCTTTTCTATAATTATTAATGGTAGTTCGACCAGATTCTTTTACTCTACTGTGGGGATCCGACAGGGTTGCCCTCTGTCCCCTTTGTTGTTTATTCTAGCTGTGGATGATCTGTCTCGGGCTTTCCATCAGGCGCAGAGAGATCGGAGTATTGTCCCTTATTTGGCTGGAGCGGAGGGCCCCTTGGTGTCCCATCTCCTGTTTGCGGATGACTGCATTCTCCTGGGCCAGGCTTCTATTGTTAATGCGTCGTCTTTCTATTCTATTATCCAGAGATATTGTCAGGCTTCAGGCCAGAAGGTTAATTTTCTAAAATCCACTTTATGTTTCAGCCCGAAGACTCCTAGAGCTATCAGAGAAGCCATTATTTCTTTATCAGGAATTTCTACTCAGGCAGACAGATTGATGTATTTGGGGATTCCTATCACAGGAAGACGTCCCCGTTGTTCTGATTTCTTTGAGCTTGAGAGGAGGATTCAGCAGCGTATGGAGGGGTGGCAGGTTACTGGCCTTTCGATGATGGCCAGGATTATTATCATACGCTCGGTCCTCTCCTCCCTTCCCATGTATCTTCTGTCTAATTCTATTATTCCTATTACTTGTCTTAAGAGGATTGAGAGAAGTTTCCGTGATTTTCTGTGGGCTTCTACGCAAGAAGGTCATGGTATGCACCTTTTATCTTGGGAAACTGTTTGCATGCCTATCCAAGATGGCGGTCTTGGGATCCAGTCCCTGATTGTTAGAAGGGATGCCCTCCTTGCCAGACATGCTTCTAGATTCCTTCTGGAGTCGCACTGTCTCTGGAGTACTATTATGCGTGCTAGGTATGGTGGCTGGGTGTCGGATTCTTATATCAGGCCTCCACGTGGTTGCTCCTCCTTTTGGAAGGAAGTTTGCAGATTTGGTCAGGCAATCAGGGGTAATGTTACGTGTATGATGGGAGATGGATCATCTATAGATGTTATTCAGGACATTTGGTTTTCGGATATTCCTCTCTCACGATGGCCCTCTTTTATAAGTATTGACATCCCTAATAACCTTCGGGTTAAGGATTTGATTTCTTCTGATCCCCCTGCCTGGCATATCCCCTCTGTGACACGATTTTTTGGGTTGGAGCTTTCTAGACGTATTCTGTTGATGCCCATTATCCCAGGTGGATCATCTGATTCCAGACTTTGGCAGAAATCATGCCTCTCTAGGGCTCCAATCAAGGATTTGATGATGATTTTTAGGCCGGGGTCCCAGCGTTCGATTGATGCTGATTGGATTTGGAAGCTTCCCACCCTCCCCAGAGTGCAGCTATTTATGTGGAAGCTTCTGTGGGATTGCCTTCCAACTTGTCTCCTTCTTTCTAGAAGAGGTCTGGTGATTCATCCGTATTGTCCGTTTTGTAGGGAGGAGGATGAATCCTCAGATCATGCTATCTTTACCTGCCCCAGGGTGAGTTGGTTATGGTAGAGGGTAGGTTATTCTGTTAGGAGGGACGATCAGGGTTCTCCTCATTCTTCTTTCTTTCTGGATATTCGTAGAGCTTCTTCGCAGAGGTGCAGCTGTTGGATTGCCACGGCTTATCATATATGGTTATCGAGAAACCAGATTCTTTTTACGGACGACCCTATGTCTTCCTTCAGAATTATGAGAAAAATCAGTTCTTTGGTCATGGAATGTGCCCGGGTTGGTTCTGATGTCTCTGGCCTCTGGGGATCCCCTGCTGCTTTGGCAGCGAACTGTCATTCGGTGTTCATCTCCTGGGATCCCCCTCCTCCAGGGTTCGTCAAAATCAATTTTGATGGCAGTGTTCGTGGCAGAGCGGCTGGTTCTGGTTTCCTTGTCCGTGACCCTTAGGGTGAGCTTCTGGGAGCGGGAGGTTTTGGATCCATTGACTCCTCCGTTCTGATGTCTGAGCTTTATGCGGCCTGGGCGGGCATTTCTTATGCTGTCAGGACTCTACAGGCCCATAGGATTGTCATTGAGGGTGATTCCCTGGCGGTTATTTCCTGGTTGCAGAAGGAGAACTGCCACTCTGATCCTACTAACCCGATTCTGACGGACATTCGTTCAATCCTTTCCAAGGTCGTCTGTACCCGGATTCGCCATATTTATCGTGAAGCCAATTCGGCGGCGGACTGGGTAGCGTCCTTTGTGGCCCAGCATGATGGATCGTGGTATTGGAAGCCGAGCGATCCCTGTCCATCTATTTTACAGTAATTTTTGTATTCGGACCGTTCTGTGCTGACTCGCACTAGGTTAGTGTGATCGCCCGTTTTGTACCCAAAAAAAAAAAAAAAAGCCTTAATCTTAAATTAATTAGCATTGATCATAGTCTTTTTCATTTGTAACAAATGAATCATCGAAACAGAAGAACATCACGATTAGAAATTCAAGCTTTCACTAACGACCTCCCTCCTCTTCTTCTAACGATGACCCTTATTAGCCCTAGATGAGCCCTTACTAATAACTAACGTTTGCGATCTTGGTCCTTGCCTAAACCCTAAACCCTGAATATGATGAATAATCTCATATTAAATGTTTAATCAAATATATACCAACTTAAATATTAAATTTTTAATATGATGCTGTACAAAAAAAATATTTCTATGAACTATTTATTTATATTGCATGTAGAAAATTTTTTAATTAAAAAATAATATTATAAAAATTAAGAAAATAAGGGAGAGACATGTCATAGTAAACTTACATTGGAACCCTGTGGTTTATAAATATTATGCATAAGCCTCTCCACCTAAAATGCCAAAAATAGTCTAAAACCTGCCATATGGATTAATTCTTTAAGACAAAACGTCTTCAACTATAGGTAAGTTTTAAGCATGCTTTAAGCTTAACATCCATATTAAGTATTTTCAACCAAAGATCACTGAGAAGAATTGATGAACCACCTTCTTTCTGAGCTTGCATTTAAATAGACTTTAGAATTCTTAGTGGAACGCTACCAGTGGATCTACCTAATTTAAGAATTGCCAAAAGGAAAAGAAAAGAAAAGAGAAGAAGAAAAAAAAAAAGGTACACTAAAGAAGATCCCATGAGGAATGATGTTACCAATTGGCTAGAACACAAACACACTTGAGTCAATTTGGCGGTCACGGAGGAGCCTCTAGTGCCTTTGTTTAATTCTCCTCAACTCACCCGTAGTCCTGAGTGCTTGGATTTTGGATGATCCATAGGAGAAGAGTGTTGTCATCCTTCTCTGCTTCACATGGTTTCAATTCCATTTAAGACTACGGGATGGACTTCAAGTAGGTAGGGCTTACTCTTCCATAATAAAGCTACTAGCAGATTAGAAGGGGTGTACCTGGCAGGATGAGAAGATCGAGATGCTGAAGGGATCGCTCTGCCTGGTGGATGCACCTTGAATGATCAAGTCCCGAGCCCATGGATATGCGGCTAAGTATCCGCTGACTTGGATGACGATCACTTTGAATCCTGAATTCGCAGTTACTGAGGGACCGGTAAGAACACCATCCAGGGGTTAAAGAACAAGAGAGTCCAGGGGTTAAAGAACAAGAGAGAAAAGTTAGATTAGAGGCAAAGAGACAAAAAAGAAGTAGAAAAGGAGGAACGACCAAGAGGCTCTTGGGCGTCCTCCAGAGAAAAACAAGGGCGGCAGCTAGGGTTTTTCCTTGAGACAGGAATATTGGCACGCATAGGAGAAGGGAATCAAGAGCACCAGAGAACCAAATAACAAAACTCACAATAACTTAAAACTGGATTGATTGATTAATAATTAAAAGATCTATAATTCATACAAGAGGGTCTCTTTTATAGAGGAAAAGACTTAGAGCCCAAGTAAATACAGATATGAAAAGAAAAGGGGTGCCCACTTTCTTCCTAAAGTGTAGATTAGATTACATGAAAAAAACTTCATGCCATACAAATTTCTTTCAAAAAGGCAATTTATGGGCGGCAATAAGGGGCATCCCTTTGCTGCTTCTTTGGGCTAGAATTCTTCTAAACAGGGTTGCATGAATTGGGGAATTGAGGCTTATCCTGTTGACTTGCTTGCTCTGCTAGTAGCGTGTGGAATGCCTACTTTTTTGGACTGGAATTCTTTCAAATAGGGTTGCATGATTTGGGGAATTAAGGCTTATCTTGTTGACTACTTGCTCTGCTAGGTGGCGTGTAGAATGCTTGTGCTGGAGGGTGGCAGGTGTGTGGCTAGCATGTGACTTCTTATGTAGGTGTGGGCGGCTCTATTTGACTATGATGACCTTGCCTTCTGCTCCAATACCACTGGTGTCTCCTCTTGTAACCTGAATGAACTTAATACAATACCAACTGGATTGGACTGGATACATATAAGACCAACTGGACTGGACATGACTTAAATTGACCCAAGCTCATAATGAGCTGACTCAATATGACCCAAACCCTAATAACGAGTATCAACTCAAAAGACAGAACTCAAATGCCCAAAATAAAATTGGATCCAAATTAAAATAAAATAAAATAAACCTAGTTTTCCAACTGAATCAAACCCTATAAACCTAATCAGATATCCACAGAAAATTAAGAATCCTCTATCTGATCCTAGTGCCCGCACCAATGATGCTAATATAATAATGATGAAAAGTAAAATATGGTAGTATAATATTTATTTTCTCATTTTTTATCAACTTTAGTGCTGTGTAAGCACTGTCCTAATTTTTTTATATTTATCATTATTAATGAGCAATAAAAATATACTTGATTTAATAAATTTTATGAGTTAATATATCAAATTAAATATATATAATTACAAAATTAATATATATATATATATTATAATTATAAAATTTTAATAAATTTATAATTATTTTAAAATAAAACTATTGTCTCTAAGAAAACTGGTTATAATATTTACTCATGATTTGCAAATCATGAATTAAATTTGATTTCAATTAGTTTTTTTTGGTCTTTCAACTTGATTTTGGTCTAAACATTTTTGAAACAAAAAAAATTTTTTGATTCAATTTCGGTTTGAATATCTAAAAAACCATTTGTATATATTATATGAGCTTTTATTCATATTATAATTATAATTAAAATGTCAATGATATACATGAATAAATAGGCTTTCTATCTTATTTTCTTTTGTGCATAATTGGACTATCATTATAAAAATCAATCCTAGTTATATCATAGCAGAGTTTTTTTAGTTTGATCCATCTCATTTTAGTTAAGCTTTAGTTTTTAAGAGTTGAGTCAAATTGGTTTGTGATTGAAAGGGTTTTTAAACTAATTCGAATGTTCATACACATCATCTTTTATGGTTGCCCTCTTGATGAATTTGGTCATTCTAGTCCACCTCTGATCGATGGGGATGCCTGCTATCATTACCATCGCATAGTTATACCATCTCGGTGCTCGAGTGCCAACATGGTTGCATGATGATGGGCCATCATGCATGGGATCTTGTATCGCAATGGATCATCCGAAAAAGTTTTCGTACATCGTCTGTTGTAAAGGATGGTCTACATCGGATGCGGTAATTCATCCGTGCGCAAGCCCGCAATGGAAGGCCCACTCATGGGTCCTGCACTGCAGGCATGCGGGCTCACGCGCGAATGAATCACTATATTTGATATAAGCCATTATTCATCGAAGTTGTGTACAAAGACTTTTCCTAGACCATCCTATTAGCCCATGTTGGGCCCTAGCACGTACAAATATAGGCCTCCCGCTTGCTACACTGGCTCTGGTTCCAAATCAGAATGCATGTGATAGAATGGCAACATGAATCCATGATTTAGATGGACATTTGTGATTTGATCTTATTCAACTTACAAAATAATTAGCCTTGTTACATCAATATGTATATATATGGACATACATATGTCGACATTGTTCAGTGCCATACCTATAATATCCAAAAAATAGTTTCACATCGGATAGAAAAGAAATGTGTTATATATTTATAACTTAAGTCGACTTACTATCCATTAACTTTCACTCAAATTTTTGAGCCATATGGTTTCGGCTCATTAATCAGTTAATTGAATCAGTAGGTAAACTTCATATGTTACAAATAATATTAGAGGTATCATATCTGATTTGGGTCTACGGAAGTTAGGGGGCATAAGAAAAAAAGCTATCTACGAGAAAATTGATAGATGAGCATAAAGAAAGGACTATTTAGGATGAGCATAAGAAAAAGACTATTTATAAGAAAAGGGCTATCCATGATGGGCATGAAAAAAAAGCTATCTATAATACGGTGGTACTGTCATGTGCTTATAACTCAAGTTAGTCCCACCGAGTTCTGCCAGCACTAACATTATGTGCTTATAACTCAGTTTCACATCGGATGTAAAAAAAAAAAAAACATTATGTATTTATAAGTTAAGTTCATTTGCTACCCATTAACTTTCGCTCGAGTTTTTAGGTAATATAGTTTCAACTCGCTGATCGATTAATTGGATTAGTTGATAAACTTAAAGCGTTACAAAACCATATGGCGTTCTCCGAGAGAGCTACATTTGGATGCCTTTGCAAGTGCATTAATCAAGTAGATGAGGCAAAAAGATCTCTAATTCAAGGTCCAAATCTAACTGTACATTCTTGCAATTATGATGATTCATGTATTATTAGTAGTGGTCCATGATTGCAAGAATCCATAGAATCGTGCAATACATACCATCTAGGGCCTGTTAGGTCATAAGCCATGAAAAAGACTTTTTGCACCACCATGGATCAAGCATGGTCATTGGGCCGTGCGCCCATGCATGCGCACATGCCATGGCCCATTGGGCTGCGGTGCATCCTGTGTATGCCCGTTGCATAGCTTTGTGCACCAAAGGCGGTGTACAAAAACTTTTCCCTCTACTTTAACCTCGGAAAGAAGGAGATCCGGGCCCATTAACAGCTTCCAAAGGAATGCTCCAAGAAATGAGTTTCAAATATAAATCAACCATCTTCTCAAAATATATATCAACAACTATCATTATTATTCTTATTCTAAGGTTCTGCAATGTGATATCATAAATATTTAGGATATGATAAAAACAGAGCTCTCTAGGAAAAGACTTTATGCACCATCTTTGATGCATAAAACCACGTACCGGGTATGGCCAATGGCCGTGCGTGCGTACCACGGCCTATTGAGCCGCAGTGCAACCCGCCCGCATATGCGCGTGACCAATGGCCATACCGGGTGCGCAACTTTGTGCTCTAGAGATGGTGCACAAACACTTTTCCCTCTACTTTAACCTTGGAAAGAAGGAGATCCGGACCATTAACAGCTTCCAAAGGAATGTTCCAAGAAATGAGTTTCAAATATAAATCAACCATCTTCTCAAAATATATATCAACAACCATCATCATTATTCTTATTCTAAGGTTCTGCAATGTGATATCCTAAATATTTAAAGTTGCACCGTCCAAGATAAATTAGTCCGCATATTTTTCAAATGCCGACTAGTCTCATGAAGATGATAAACAATCAGGACATTCACAAATGTTCATGCATGTCAAGAATATAAATTAAAAGGTATTTTCTAAGCATAGATGCGAGCTCATCTTGCACATTTATCTCGAGCAAGATAAGACAAAATGCATAGGATTCATACAAGAAACACCTAGGCAAAAAGTAAGCATTTAAGTACTAATGATGAACCAAAAGAATTATGTAAAATTATTTTCTTCGCTTTTTTTCTCAGTGTGAATTAACAAATATTAAAAGAAAATTAGATTCTTCAAATAGAATTTATAAGTTGACTTATTTTCCCTTACAACTTGCATACTTTGATCTTTTTCAAGCACTCAGTGAGATACTGGGATTCAACTTCTTGTTAAAAGAATGTAATAGGTGTTATAAAAAACCGGGCATATTGCTATTATGCTTTAACTCAAGAATAAATCACTTCACCATATAAGGTAGAGTAATTCACAAATAGAAGTAAATCGATTCATTTATGTCAGGTTAAGTTATTCTATTTCCAAGCTTAATCTTTGTATTGATTTCTCAAATTAAATGCTTTTAAAATCATGACTTCAATCATTCTTAATTGACAGACTTCATCATAAAGACCAATCATTAATTTCCACGTTTCCATACCAATAAATTAACCCTTCCTTTTAAAATCGTGCTGCACAGAAGCTCCCTGCTTGTAATATAGAATGAGATTTCCATAAAATTTATTTATAATTGAAAAGAAGTAATTATGATATGCTTTTTTAAATATAACTATTGATTTTATACAATTATTATGAATAAAATATTATAAAAATGAGTATTTTAATTTGATGGTGGGCAAAATTAACATTATAGGTAATACAACGGAATAAATAAGAAGTGTTGGCTGTCACACTTCTTTCCCATCGAAGCTAATCTCTTTTTAATCGTCTCATTTTTAATATTTTATTTAATATTAGATAGCCGTATTCTTTTCATGCACCTCCTATAAATTTTGATGTTTAGGATATGATTAGGTAAACCATCTCCTCGTAATATGCTACTCAAGAAAAATAAATTAAGAAGCATGCATTTTAATCTTCATTTATGCCCTATTTTTTTAATGCAAACTCTTTTTGTTCACCATTTATATATATATATATATATATAGAGAGAGAGAGAGAGAGAGAGAGAGAGAGAGAGAGTTGCTATTGCCTTTCTTAAATGAGTCTCTCTTGATCAACATAATGTAACAAGAGTCAAGAGGATGATAGAACAAAATGAAAAGTAATCCATCTTGTTCCCACCTTCCAATGGTACAAAAGGAGGGGAAAAAAGAGAGAGAAAAAACTGACATCATTATATTTAGTCAATTATCCTTTCAAATACAATCAAAATGCCTAAATATAAACCTCTAAAAGGGTTACATATTTTTAAAATTGGATAATGAAAGTTTGATACCAATGTTCACCTCATTAGATATGACTTATTAATTATACTTCAAAGCTTATTAAGTGGTCAAAAATTGATGCTCTTTAAATTATTTAATTTTTATTAAATATTTTAATTACTTAATGCATAAATTAAGGACCATCAAACTATATGATTTTAATGTTAAAAAAATATAATATGCACCTCACCTATATCTCATTGTCCATACATGCTATATCTATATATTATTAATTCACAAATGTCGCCAGTAATTCTGAATGATAATATGGATTATCTATAAGATAGATTACCACTTGATAGATTAGCATAATATTGATTACTGTGTTTGGTATACACAGATAATGCAATAGTAATATTGATTACTATGTTTGGTAACATCAAAATTTTAAAATATTTCTAAATTAAATTTATTAAAAAAATATATATCATTATATATTTGATTTTAAAAAATTTATATTAATAATGATAATGTTTAAAAAATTTATATTTATAAATGATATTCGAAGTAGCCGATAAGACCGGAGGCCATAGATCGAAAGAAGTTTCACGATCGCCGTAAAGGCGCTGGGTAGTACAAATCCGAGGTCTAACTCCGTAGATGCAAATAGAGAGTGATCAAAGAAAGAAAGAGTAATATTGTGAAAAAATAATTTATGAGATCATCATATATCTGGTAATATTAATAACCATTTTTTCTTATGATAATTCATATTATTACTGATTACAATTCAAAATATGTATCAAATGCAATTATCCAATGCCCTTTTTAAGTTTATCGATATTCTTTTTCATTGTCGCTGATTGACATAGAATAGCTACAATAGCATTAGTGTTACCATTCGCATTAGTCGTCAGAAGAGATCAAAAAATTATTATTATTATTTAATAATTAAAAATTAAAGCATGAATGGAGTTCTAATGCTTATTTAATTAAGATTATTATAAATAAAAATTAATTCTTTATTCAATTAGGATTGCTTTTGATTAGATGTCGAAAGTTTTGGCAGTGCTGGTATACAAATTGATTTCTATCATGTTTTGATTTTGTTACTATATAAATATTTATAGCTGGGTTACTATTTTTGCGTGGTACGGACCAGGTGACTGGTGACAGCCTTATGTGGGGTTATAATATTTGTCCATTTATTTTAACTTACTTTATTTTATTTTATTTTTACCTATATTAAATAAACGGATGATGATTAATTTAAACTCCGGCGGATGGTCCCGGATGGAGAACGCGGGATCTCTCACCTGGAGAGGGGCTTCAAAGCGTCTCCCTTCTCCTGCCCGTTTTTTCTCGCGCGGGGGAGCGGTAGATACCCAATATCGGCGAGATTCGCGTCGTCCGGCCCAAATCTAACCAAAATCTTGGTAAGATTCGACGATCTCCACCATATCAATCTTCCAAGTTTGGTCTCTCGCTAGCAAATAGTGATTTCGTCCTCTTTAAATTTTCCAGCATCTTTTTTTAAATTTTTTTTTTTTTCCGGTGTCTTGTGACATATGGAGGTGTCTTCCTATCTCGGTCCGGGCCCTCGAGTCTGATCGCCGGGCGGATGTCGCAATGTGGCGAGGATCCGTTAGATTGCTCGAAATAACTATTAATCTTAATGCTTCTATTGTTGGATATGAGCTGCGACCCTTGTTAGATTTTTTTTTTCTTGGTTAAAGTCTTTTTTCATATGATTTTTATAAATATTTTTTTTTTCAAAAAGAAGTTCCGAAAGTTTTATATAAATTTTTGTGTTTTAATTGAATACGAACTAACTTTCTTGATTTACGGGACTAATTCTCTGATTTTCGAGAACTAAAATTTTTCAGAGAGAGAGAAAAAAAAAATCTCCAATAAAGTCCTTTGCGCTCCTTTTTAGTGTTTTTTTTTTTTTTGAAAAACAAAAAAATAGATTTGTTGAAATCTGCACCCAATCCCGTCTTTTATAAATTTTTTTTTTTTTTTTTTGCTTTGGTTTAGTTGAATATCATCCAGTATTTGGAACGTTAAATTCTCTGATTTCCAACAACTAGGATGATTCCTTGTGTGCTTCTATTGTAACAAATCCGTTCTATAAGAGCATAATTCTTTGCTCTTGTTCTGATTGCAACCATATGATTTCCTTTTATAAGGTTTCTCTTGTCCCGTATTTCCTTTTTCTTGTCGTAAGTATTATCTTCACTGTTGAGTTCTTCGCCTTTCTTCTTGCTATAATTGTGCTTAGCTAAGATTTTCAGAGTCTTAAACCTATTTCTACTGGAAGTAGGGCAAATTAATGAGGCTTGATCATAAGCTTAGCCTTCCTTAGAGCACTGAATTATGAGTGTTTTAAAGAAGCAGTGTTCAAAATAATCAGGATTCATTTCCTTGTTTCCTTTGAAGGAAGGCACTATTACCACTTTGATTCATGGTCTTGTGAAAGGATGCTGGAGAACTTTCTGTGACACATAGAATATGGACCTTGATAGGAATGGCCTGCAAAAGAGAATTCATAAGACCAAACCTAAAAATTCCAGACAAAGCTAGATAATTCATGTTATGATTATGTTTCGCTTCAAAGAGTCGAAAGAAACAATTGTTTGCTCAAATAATCTCTGGAGTTAAAATGAAGCATCTTTCGCCGGTGGTTTGATTCATTTACTGAGAACTTCAATGGTTTGGCTTTTCTCTCATTGATGAATCCAGCCTGTGAATTAGCTGGAATTTGGAGCTTCATTCCAGCTAGAACGTGATGACAATTTTCACTTAAACCTACCAGTTTTTCCGCTTTGAGTGACACCTGCATAGCCTTTTGAGATCTTTCCATTCTGCCCGACCCCGGCTTTCAATTCCTGTGGTTTCTTGCTTCCATAGCCAGACACTGTGATCTTATCGCTTTCGTAGTGCTTCGAAGGAATTGTTCTGAACTTGAGTGCTTTATGAACAAGGTGGCAATCACTTGCCATTCACAGGTGTCAAGATGGAATTCCATAAAGTAGATTCACTCTATATATAAGCATGGATAGGGGGACTTCTTCTTGGGTTTGCTTTGCTTTGTGGTGTTGATTCTGCCATTTGATCAACAGGGGAAGAAGTAAGCAGTCAACCATGAAGGCACTGATTCTGGTTGGAGGTTTTGGTACCCGCCTGCGGCCTTTGACACTTAGTGTCCCAAAGCCTCTTGTTGATTTTGCCAACAAGCCCATGATCCTGCATCAGGTCTGTCTTTTTTTGTACCATGATATTGTTTGAGTAGATAAGAGGAAACATAAGTTTCATCAAGGTAAAGAGCTGATTTTTTTTTTTTTTTCCATGTATGGTTGATTTCTGGCCTAATTTTAGCTTGTTCTGCCTTTGTTTCTGTGTAATAGGCCAGTTACATAGATGGGTCTGTATGGTCTAATCTTCTTTTTGCCCCTTCAATTCAATTTTTGCCTGGCATCAATGTATTCATCTAACCTTTTATAAAGACACTCTTTGATAGGTGCATATGCCTATGGTTTAGTTCAGATTGAAACTTGTTGTACATCTCTCACAAAAAATTTGACTTGAAAAATTATGTATATCGTTTTTAATATTGAGAATCGAGTGTGCTTCTATCAAGTAGATTGATCTCTATGACCTGATCTTTCTTTTTATAACTTCAACTAATTTTATGGGGCTAACATCAGCTTATTTGTTTAACCTTTATAAAGGCACACTGTTGTAGGTGCATGTCTGGATATTCTTTTCTGATCGAATCACCTTAATCTTGTATATCTGTTGAATTATCTGGTAGAAAGAAGGATGGCTTTTGTTTAGACAGTGTTAGTCTGAATCTATTCTTAGTTGTTTGCATATAATCCTTGAGTCAACAATCAAGCTATTTATTGTAACCAATGGTTTCGGACACATTTTGATCAGATTGAAGCTTTGAAAGAGGTAGGAGTGACAGAAGTTGTTCTGGCCATTAATTATCAGCCAGAGGTAAAAAGCACGAGCCTTTTATCTATGTCCACCAGTCCTCTATGTTATTTAATGGTCTGTCTTGCAGTTAGGTTTCTGAATGATCTAATCTGAGGTCTCTTTTTTTCAGGTGATGCTTAACTTTTTAAAGGATTTTGAGAGCAAGCTCGATATCAAAATTACCTGCTCTCGAGAAACAGAGCCACTAGGAACAGCTGGTCCCCTGGCTTTAGCCAGAGACAAGCTAATAAATGGCTCTGGAGAACCTTTCTTTGTCCTCAACAGTGATGTCATCAGTGAATATCCATTTGCTGAACTGATTCAGTTCCACAAAGCGCATGGTGGAGAGGCTACAATTATGGTGACCAAGGTACAATCTAAGTGTCAATAATTATTTCCTTTAACAAGTGTTAATTTTATCCGCAGCATGACCCTTTGATGTCTCATAAGGTCAATGAGCCATCCAAGTATGGAGTTGTGGTTATGGAGGAGGAAACTGGAAAGGTTGATAGATTTGTAGAGAAGCCAAAAGTATTTGTGGGCAACAAGATCAATGCTGGAATCTACTTGTTGAACCCTTGTGTGTTAGACCGCATCGAACTGAAGCCGACCTCAATTGAGAAAGAGGTTTTCCCCAAAATCGCAGCAGATCAAAACCTTTATGCCATGGTCCTGCCTGGTTTCTGGATGGATATAGGGCAGCCAAGGGACTACATCACAGGCCTGAGGCTCTATCTGGACTCCCTTCGGAAGAAATCACCCTATAAATTAGCTGTTGGCCCACACATAGTGGGGAATGTTTTGGTGCATGAGAGTGCTGTGATTGGAGAGGGATGCCTGATAGGGCCAGATGTTGCAATTGGACCAGGGTGCATTGTGGAGTCTGGAGTAAGGCTGTCGAGGTGCACGGTGATGCGAAGAGTTCGGATTAAGAAGCATGCATGCGTCTCTAGCAGCATCATTGGGTGGCATTCCACTGTTGGACAGTGGGCACGGATTGAAAACATGACCATTCTTGGGGAGGATGTGCATGTGTGTGATGAGATATACAGCAATGGAGGTGTTGTGCTCCCTCACAAAGAGATCAAATCCAGCATCCTAAAACCCGAGATTGTCATGTGAGCATCTGAAGTGGTTTGGTCTGCAACCAGAGCTATAGTTGTGTCATGTTCCTCTGAAGTGGTTTGGTCTGCAACCAGAGCTATAGTTGTGTCATGTTCCTCTTCTTTCTCTTGCTGCAAGTCTTCAATGGGTAGCTTTCTGTCATATTGCAAGGGTATTATAATAATAATAAAGTATGGAGTCAGTGTCCGTAGACATAAAAGTTCATCTCATCTATTGAACTTGGAAATTAAAGTTGGTGTTTTATTTTGTGATAACATCTGTATATGAGTATATTGTTTCATTTGTTTTTCTTTTCCTCCTGGTTCAGGGACAATATAACATTGGAAGGATGAGCATGATCATTTTGTTGCGACATTTGTTTTTGTTTAATATCTTTCCCATGAGGGGCTAGGAGTTTTTTTTTTGTTATTTCCCATGGAATTTGCATTTGATTTATAGGTACGTAAGAAACGTCGGGATCACCGGAGCAATAAGAAGAGCTCCCAGCATGAAATTTTAAGAGCTGGCTGATATAGACGTGGGAGTGGTGACTTTTTAAGAGTGGGCAGTTGTAATTCCAGGTCTTGGTCCGCGATTTGGTGGAGGTGGGGCTTGATAATGATATGAATAGGGACCGTGGATCAATCATGACTATGGAGGTGGACCATATGTAACGTATAAAAAAAAACAAGTCCCAATTATTTTGCACTGGCCCATGAGTGCTGCTGTCATTTAAATCTGTAAGAATGACAGCATGGAACAAGTCCCAGAATTTCATTTTTCATTGGAAGGAATTTTCTTTTGGTGGAGTTCTCCGTGCAGGGAACAGGTGGAGAAAGGGATTTGGCAGAGGGAGAGACTGGCCTACCACGTGAACCTTGCTGGGACTGTCGTCTTGTGGTGCCAAAACGAACACCGACGGGACGGCGCTGGTGCAGGAGGTTATAATAAACCATTATTATATTTATACGTAACTCTCGCTCCACCGTAGCAATTTTTTTGCTTTTCTGTTCATAAATACGGCTAAAAAGTTGTTAGTATTTAAAATAAAAAATAAATTCAGATAGCTAATAATAAAGTTAATCAATGAAATAATTCATGATTAATCATGAATTATCTTACTTTCTTAATTTATTTTTTAGAAAATGTAAGAACATTCTGTTATTTTTTTTTTAAAAAAAAAGTAAAAAATATTTATTTTATTAATTTATCAGTAAGATAATTAAAAAATATTTTTTAAAAAATAAAAAAATAAATTTTATTTTATATATTTATTTATAAATAATATTTTTTTTCTATCAGACACTGCCTTAGCCTAGCTAGAAGGCGCAACGCGATGAATGGCACAGGTTATCCGGGGAGTGGATAGCGATGGTAGAAAACAAAAGAAGTCGCGTCTACACTGCATCACGTGTGTTGTTCTTCTAAACTACCGTCGTGGACCAATTTGGGCTACCTGTGATTTTGTACCGTGGTTCACTATGATCCGTGCAATCTAGCGTCGACTTTCGCATCTACGATAGGGGAATCTCTCTCTCTCTCTCTCTCTCTTTCTCCTCTTTTACCAGTAGTCTGCACCCTATAATTAACGTCTCATCTTAAATGTTGTTGGAAAAAGGAAATATTGAATAGTTTTTCTATTGCATTGTAAACGAAAGGATTACATAAATAGAATAATTAAAGCAAATATGAAAACCAGCAACAATAAGTAAACATAATTCCCTAGATAACAATTTTTAAAAACTCTAAGTTCAAGATGAGCTTGGGATACGAAGAGTCTCTTCAATTTCCAATAGCTTGGGATACGAAGAGTCTTTTCAATTTTCAACAGCCTCCCTTAGACCGAGGTCATCTTGACCATGCCGATGAGTCTCTTGAGTTTGAGGAAGGAATCTGACTTCAACGGCTTAGTGAACATATCAGCCACTTGGTCTTCCGTCTTGCAATACTGCAGCACAATCTCCTCAGATTTCACCAGATCTCGAGTCTCTTGAGTTTGAGGAAGGAATCTGACTTCAACGGCTTAGTGAACATATCAGCCACTTGGTCTTCCGTCTTGCAATACTGCAGCACAATCTCCTCAGATTTCACTAGATCTCGAATGAAGTGGTACTTTATATCAATGTGCTTGCTTCTTCCATGGAAGACTGGATTCTTTGCAAGGGCAATTGCTGACTTGTTATCACAATAAATCATCGTCGAATGCTTCTGCTTATGCTGTAACTCAGCAAGCGAATGCTTCTGCTTATGCTGTAACTCAGCAAGCATCGAACGCAACCAAACTGCTTGAGTAGCACAATAAGCCGCTGCTATATATTCCGCTTCAGCGCTGGACAAAGCAACCACCTGCTGCTTCTTTGAAGACCAGGAAAAAATTCCATTTCCTAAAGAGAACATACCCGGAAGTACTCTTTCTTTCTCCAATATCACCTCCCCAATCACTGTCTGTGTATCCTACAAGCTGAAAAACATTAGAAGCAGTATAGAATACACCATCATTTATAGTACCTTTAATGTATCGTAGAATTCTTTTTGCCGCCTGCAAATGTGATTGTCTAGGAATCTCCATAAATCTGCTTATCATTCCAACACTAAAAACAAGATCTGGCCTGGTAGAAGTCAAATATCTCAGACTCCCGACTAGCCTCTTGAAATAAGTAGGATCGACTTCGGAACCACTTCCGTCTTTTGTCAACTTCAATCTGTCCTCCATGGGAGTGCTAATTGGTTTACAAGTAGCCATCTTAAAACGCTCAAGAATATCCTTGGCATACTTTTGTTGACAAATAAAAATACCATCCTCCGATTGTGTAACTTCAAGGCCGAGAAAATAATACATCAGACCCATGTCCGCCATCTCGAACTCATGAGTCATAGCCTCCCTGAAGTCACAAATCATCTCTTGACAATCTCCAGTAAATATGAGATCATCGACATATAAGCAAACAATGAGCATCTCACCATTCAAGCCAATTTTTACATATAAAGTATGCTCATAAGGACACCTAGTAAAACCGTGATTCAGAAAATAAGAATCAATTCTGGTATACCATGCTCGTGGGGCTTGCTTAAGGCCGTAAAGAGCTTTCTTCAATTTGTAGACAAAGCCCTCTTGTCCTTTCTTGACATAACCCTCAGGTTGATCCACATACACCTCCTCCTCAAGTACGCCATTGAGAAATGCGGACTTGACATCCATTTGATGTATTTTCCAGCATCTTTGAGCAGCTAAAGCAAAAATCATACGAATAGTATCCATCCTCGCAACCGGAGCAAATACCTCAAAATAGTCAATCCCGGGTTTTTGTTTGTAACCCTTGACTACAAGCCGAGCCTTCAACCGATCAACATCACCATTAGGCTTGTACTTGATCTTATAGACCCACTTTACGCCGATGGACTTCTTTCCTTCTGGAAGAGAAGTGAGCTCCCATATATCATTTTTCTCGATTGCATGGATCTCATCATCCATCGCACGAACCCAATCATCATCTTGGGAAGCCTCCTGAAACTTTGTGGGATGACAATCTGCAAAAAGAGCAAAATTGATAATTTCTTCGTCAGAGGGATCATCATCTTTTGACAAAATGCAATCCCTTAAACGAGTTGGCAAAACTCGTTCTCGCCGTGGACGTGAGGAACTTTCAGTAAGATGTTCGACAGGATTTGATGAAGTAACTGCTGTTGTAGTCCCTGCTATCGAACCTGGTTCCATCGAAGCTGCTACTGGTTCAGATTGACTATCTGAATCGGGCTGAACCGTCTCCTCCTCATCTAGGACGAAGCGAAACTGCTTCTTTTCTTCTGAGTTCCAAGTCCACTCTCCTTCCTCGTCGAAGGTAACATCTCGACTGATAATGATCTTTTTTGTTACTGGATTATACAATCGATAACCCTTTGTCTCATTGCTGTAACCGAAGAAGATGCACTTCTCACTCTTCTCATCAAGCTTCTTACGTAGCTCATTTGGCACATGGGCATAAGCAATACACCCAAACACACAAAGATGCAGAACTGAAGGAATTCGACCACTCCATACCTCCGTCGGTGTCTTGAACTCAAGACCTTTAGTGGGACATCTGTTCAACAAATAAATAGCACAAGCAACCGCCTCCGCCCAGAAATGCTTTGGCAAATGTTTAGAATGAAGCATAGTACGTACCATATCGACAATAGTGCAGTTTTTCCTTTCTGCTACTCCGTTCTGTTGAGGAGTATACCGTGCTGTCAATTGATGCTTGATGCCGCATTGCTTGAAGAAACCATCACCAACCAAATATTCTGTGCCACGATCAGTTCGGAGAATCCGAATTTTGTGCCCACTTTGGTTTTCAACATAGGCTTTAAACTCTTTGAAAGCATCGATGGCGTCGGACTTCTGCTTCAAGAAATAAACCCATGTTTTTCTGCTAAAGTCATCGATGAAGGTAACAAAATACCTGTACCCTCGATTCGATGATTCACCGAGCGGTCCGCAGAGATCAGAGTGAACTAACTCCAATGGCTTCATCGCTCTCCATGATTGTCCTGAAGGGAAGCTTTCTCTAGATTTCTTCCCAATGACGCATGGTTCGCAGATCTCCTTTGGAGAAGAAATTTCGGACATACCTCGCACCATCTTCTTTCGACACAATAGCTTCAAGCTGTCGAAATTCACATGTCCGAACCGCTTGTGCCAAAGCCATGAAGAATCTTGCACTGAGGCACTAAAACACGATGTAGCATAATTAATATACAAAGGAAAAAGGCGATTTTGAGCCATTTTTACCTTCGCAATCAATCCTCCTTTGCCATCATGAATCATGCAAACCTCATCCTTGATGATGATGCGATAGCCTCGCTCGGACAACTGTCCTATGCTCAGGAGATTCTCTCGAAGGCCAGGAACATAATGGACGTTGGAAATGGTTGAAACCGATCCATCTTTTATCTTGATTTTAATGCTTCCCTTTCTCATGATAGGAAATTTTGTATCATTCCCGAACCTCACCTCCGAACGAAAGGTGTCATCGAAATGTGAAAATAACTTCTTTTCACCACACATATGATTATTGCATCCAGTGTCTAAGTACCAAACATTCTTATGGTTCTCCACCGAAGCATCATACGTGAATAAAAGAGCATTATCATGCTCATCATCAAATCTGTCGACAGAACTTGCTACTTTAGCATGAAACTTTTGACCACCAGATCTTTTGCTTCGACACTCAGATTTATAATGCCCATACTTTTTACAATTAAAACATTGAATATGGGACTTATCTTTTTGTTGTCGAGGTTGCTTCTCCTGCCGCCTTTTATCTTTCATTTGAGTAGAAAGATTCTTCTTATCATCAGGCAACACCAACTGGCTTTGAAGAGCCTCCTCCACCGTCTTGGCCTCCACCGTCTTGGACTTCTCCTTGAGTCGTTGCTCATGCATTTGTAGAGAGCCAACCAACTCATCCACGGTCAAAACAGAGAGGTCACGTGACTCTTCAATGGAAGTTACAATATATTCAAACTGTAACGTTAGCGTCCGAAGGATCTTCTCGACAATAAGTTGATCACCAATAGTCTCACCATTGGCCTTCATTTGATTGACAAGAGTCAAGACCCGTAAGAAATAGTTGGAAATGGACTCCGACTTTTCCATCTGAAGGAGCTCATATTGTCGACGAAGAGTCTGAAGCCGAACCTTCTGGACCTTTTCAACACCTTTGTAAATTTTGATGAGAGTATCCCATGCTTCCTTTGCCGTCTTCGAATTCGCCACTTTTTCAAATATTGACGAATCTATCGCTTGAAAGATGTAAAAGAGAGCCTTACGATCTTTCTTACGATTTTCTTTTGTTGTCTTCTGCTCCTCCGTTGTCGAATCTGCCATTGCTCCTGGCTCGACGAATCCTTCTTCAATAATCTCGGTCAGCTCCTGAAAATCGAACAGCACCTCCATCTGGATCTTCCAATGCTCAAAATTCTTTCCATCAAACCTTGAGAGTTGAGGTTAGACATTCCCGGCACTACTCACAGAAGCCATCCTATCCGAGAACAACTTAGCCAACTGGCTCTGATACCAGATGTTGGAAGAAGGAAATATTGAATAGTTTTTCTATTGCATTATAAACGGAAGGATTACATAATATTTATAGACCCTTAAAGAAACAGAATAATTAAAGCAAATATGGAAACCAGCAACAATAAGTAAACATAATTCCCTAGATAACAATTTCCAAAAATTCCAAGTTCAAGATGAGCTTGGGATACGAAGAGTCTCTTCAATTTCCAATAGCTTGAGATACGAAGAGTCTTTTCAATTTCCAACAAATGTGGCTTCCATTACTGAGAATTTTGATACCAAATTATTTCTCTTCGACAAACAAATGGAGTACATCCGGTCTCGTTACTCCCATCTTCCATGGGATTCATTTGATGGGTCGGGTACTTTGGTAAGCAAGGTTTGCTTATTTTGTTCAGATCTCATTCATGGAGTTTGATGCACGGGTTGCAACTAATAAGTTACCACTAAATTGATGAGAAATAATGACGTAGGACTTGCATGACCGACCTACCGACGCGCTCGCATCACTGCGGGCCACATGACAAGCCAACACCTACTCTTTTCGAACCAAATAATGATTTCGGCTTTCTTCCTGGCTATAATTGCGGGTGGTTGTAATTAATTAATTCACCCCAATCATCTAATCAAGCAAATGTGGTTGTAAACTTTCCTCGAGTCTGAATCGTAGGGATCGCCAAGCATGGTGGATCTTTGGAAGTTGACTGCTGTTTTCTTTAGTCTATCTTTGGCTCAATCTAATTAATATCAAATAAAAGAGGTGCAAGCCATAAAATCTCTCTTGAAAACGTTGGCTATAGAAAATGGAAGTGGGAGACAGTTGGTGGCATGTTTCAGTGAACCATGAATTGGTTCAGGTCGCAAAACGACAGACGAGGGCAGTCGAGTCGTACGTATCTCATGGCCTCCCATCCACGGATAACCCCAGCATTTTTATCGTCGCGACGCGTGCCATCACCAAACCTAATTAAGAGCCTGAATTTATGATGAGGAAATGATATAACGTGGATGGCCCTGCGTTGCATCCACAGCCAACGAGGAGGCACTCTCAACAGAAGAAAGCTCATCAGTGTGACAACTTGAAGATACGTGCTTTTTGGCCTACATACGAGCATTTCTCTTGCAGTCACTTCTTTGCAGCTCTCCCATTTTATGCTTTCTTTACAGCGTGAGTTCATGAAAAATTTAAAGGACGAGTTTATGATGGATGATACATGAATCAGCCTATCCATAGAAAGCCACACATTATGAAGAACTCCACCTAAGCCTCTTAATCAGGAAACCATCTGTTCGGATGACAGAGGTCATCATCCGTTACGTTGGATGCAGAAAAAGATTAAGCTGGCCAGACTATATTGTAAAGTATATTACATGAACTAGAACTCTTTATAATAATATACATGCAAATGTACATCAAACATGTTCTGGTAATTTCAAAAGTGAATTGCAGCTCAAACCAAAGGGCCAATTTGTCAAATTATGGTGAATATCCTTTCTTTTTAGCATTAATTAGTATCACAACAAGAAGGAAGATGAAAGACCCGTCACACTGATGCCAGGAGCCAAAACATCACCAGGGATGACATGGCAATTAGCAGCCATGTGATAAAAGCCAATGCAATGGAGATTCCAAATTTGCCACATGGGAATTGAGGAATTGATCTGCAGAAGTCTGAATCCCTTGCAAACAAAACTGTTACAGCTGCTGAAGAGCATGCTGCCGCAAGTGACAGAGTTGCAGTTACCTGGAATTGATGAGATTACTTGCATCAGTACCACAAAAATGTCAAAAAAAGAATGTTTGTATCAGCTCAATTTTCGACATCCCTAGATATGAAAAGCAATTGAGAAGATGTGTTGTTTGATAAAAGCATGAGGTAAATGATTACACAATAACAACAGAAGCAGAAGTATACAACGAATTCACTACACGGTTAGTTCTATAACTCATCACTGTGATTAACATGACCATGACATCTGGCACAAATTTTGCAGAGTCTGGTAATTAACATGGCCATGGCATTTAGCACATATTTTGCTTTCTACTCACAATTAGTATGACAGTAGTTCTCAAGATTGGTATTCTGGTGATGTTTTTACAACAGCTTGCTAGCAGGAATTATTCAGCTGAAACACCTTAACAACTAATTTTAGAGTTGAAAATTAATTAGAAAAAGTAACTGACAAAGGATATGCTATAAAAAAATGAAAAAGAAGAAAAAAGAATGTGTAAAAGATTGGATCGACTGTACTTTCATGAAGCTATGAGAGGCACAAATTCATATCTGGACATAACCCCCCCCAACAGAAATAACTGATGTAACCTCTTGAGGCCTCAGAAAGAAAAAAGAAGGCCAAGCAGATATCTCTGACGGAATCTGGTTTGATTGTACACGACAGCACCCAAAACAATGCACTCAAACACCACTAGATGAGACAGTGATAACTGTAACAAGATTGCTAGTTTGATTTGTGACATGCATCTAGCAAAGATAGGAATATAACCATTCAGTGCTTCTGCTTCAAAGAAATGAATGGTGCCTGAAACAAGTTGAACAATTTCATACTATGATTATTCTAGCTACCCCCCCACTATGAATTTTATACTTTGTTAATGAAACACAAATATGCATAACTTCTCATCTTTACTTTTCACATCATTCACTTTTTCACAACAAATATTGCGTGTGCTGAATCCTGGATGATTCATAGAATTTCCACATAGCTTTTTGAAGAAACCTTGACATCGGTATGGTGGAGGTAAGAGAAAAGCATATTTCCAAGCCCAAGATATTAAAATTGCTTTCCTTAAATGTTTTGCTGGCACAACAATGATTCATTGATTTGCCAGTGCTGTGTATGCCAAATTAGTTCTTTAAACTGCACAGTTAAAACTCCCAGAAAGGCTGGTCAGTAGGGGCGGGCATGGGCTAGGCCACTCATGAGTTGGCCTAAGTCCGGCCCTCAAAATTTCAAGGCTCGGGCCACAATTTTTAGCCCATAGGGGGGCCTTGAAAATTTCAGGATAGGAGCATGCATGGGTCATACAGCCCATGGGCTGACCCAAGTCTAGCCCTCAAAATTTCAGGGTTCGAGCCACAATTTCTAGCTCATAGGGAGGCTCTAAAAATTTTAAGGCTTAGACCATGATTTTTAGCTCATCGGGCCGAGTTGGCCTAAATTTTTAAGTCCGTTCAAATATCAGGCCAGGCCTAGGCATGTGCGCGCGCGTGCGCACAAACATATATATAGAGGTAGACTTGGCTACATTCAAATATAGTCAAGCCTATATTCGGTCACCTCTTTGATCCTTAAATTCACACAGTTCATAAATTTCAAAAATAAAAGAAGTAAAACAGTAAAAAACATGGAGTGGCTCCGGAATCCATGTGAATCTAAAGGTGAAAGAGATGATCGGATCTTGAACTTAGCTACATTCGAATCTAGCGCGCTCTCTCTCTCTCTCTCTCTCTCTCTATATATATATATATATATATATATATATATATATTATAGGGCTGGCTGGCCATACTTAGCCATGTTCAAGCCTGGCCCGATGCCTTGGGTTACCCTTTTTACCCTTGACCTCGGCCGGCCTGGCCCATGCCCACCCCCGCTAGCCAGAGGCAACTTGATGTTTAATTGTTTTCCCAAAATATGATGCAGACAGCAAAGGATTATTGACATGTCATACAACACAGAGAATTCATCATGCTATACCGTATAAAGCAGAAACATCACAAAGATTCTTGTAAATGTAGTGAATGTTACTAGGAAACAATAGTGACCTTGCCCTGTTGCACAGCTTCTCTCTTACAAAAGTCATACAAACATTATTTGAGCAAATGGCTGCATTACAGCTGAATAACAAGAATAATCATAAACTCAAAGAAAGTCCTGAGTTATTCTTTCAGAGTTTTAAAATCTTGTTTACTTTCATTTAATAAATGAAATCATACCAGACATTGAGCACTGCTAACTTGAAGATAAATATAGAACAGATATGCAGGATACCAGATAGGCATCATCACTTCGTTCATTGGCTGGACCTAAAGAAAACAAATATTTCAAATACAAGGAGGTGATAGAGGTATTATTTTATATGGTATTCCAGGACTTATGTCCTATAAGCAGATCCACCAAGCATTTCCTGTCAGACATTTTAGTTTCATTTGCATTTTGAAATATGAACTTGCCATAAATGAAGTAAAAATCTCAGTAAACTCATGTAAGGATTTATGTTATGTGAAAATAATGCTGAGGACACGTAAAAGAAGCATAACAAGTTCTTTTACAAAGCTCTATGTCATGCAGATAAGACATTAAATTCCAAGAACTAAGTCCTCTAATTGTGACACAAGTAACCAAAAACATGGTAAAAGGATGAAACATGATTACCCAGTCACCGACCACGAACAGGCTTACTAACACAGGATTATGCATATCTCTTTTAATCTTCAAAGCATAGATATCAAGACATGCAAGTCCCAAACTCCACAATGCTTGTAGCGCCATAGATGCGATCAAATAGCTGAATTCAAAGGCATTATCAACAATTTAGTCAAATAACAAAGTCAATATCATCATGCTAGTAAGCTTTACAAAGTATAATCTGCAAAATTGTTTTATTTCATGAACTTGTCATGTCTGAAACATAAAATATGATCACACAGAACTAACCCAGGGATATTAGGTAATAAATTTTCCTTTTTGTTAAACTATGCTAGTTAATTTGCTATAAGCACAAACTAGAAACAAATGATCCTTGAGCTGGCTGTTTTGCACAGGTTCAGTGCTATTTATTCTTGTTGATTTTTTAAGACTGCAGTGATCAGATTTTTTACATCTGCTGATAGACAGCCTTCATCAAGACCTCCAACCCCACAAATCCTGGTGAAGGTGAGATTTGACAAAAGACTTTATCAGCTTGGTAAGCAGGCAACTTTGTAGTAATCAGAATTGAAGTTCGAGAATCATGTCCATCTTCAAAATCTAGAATGCGTTGATTCGGCATGATTAATCACACTAAGCAAGTACAATATTAGCAAGGGTGCAGATAAGGATTTCTTCCATTGACCATAACCGAAAACACCAAATTCTCCAAAACAGATTTTCCAGAAAATACATAGTTATAGCACGTAAAGGAATAACATGAATATATATATATATATATATATATATATATATATATATATATGTAGGTATATACACATGCACACACGTACATACGTACGTATGTATACATACTTGGACTTTATACTTCATGTTAACCCCAGTGTTAACGATTCAAAATCCGTGATAGATTATCCAAATTCAACAGCCAAACCTTTAACATGATCTACACACAAAAAAACAAAAAATCCAGAAACCAAATTCATATTTTTTCCATGGTTTCTTACCTAATCATCATGTAAGTGAAAATGGATGGTTTTAATAGCACGATACCATGTTTTACTATAAGTCAATTTATCAAAACATAGTGAATTTAAATCTGCTCATACTTAAAAATGTGGAGATCATAATCTACAAAATGAATTTTCAATTTTTTGTGCCCTATCATGTATTTTACCTATAAGTACAATTGATATCATTTATTTTTGTACCAATAAGATGCACATATTAGAGACCATCAAAATTTATGAATTTGGTTTCTAGGTATTCTTTTGTAGTATAAATTACATTCAACAGCTTAGCACTTCAATTAGGATGGCTTATCATTGATTTTAAAAACATTATCCTTTTATATATGGGTCTTGCTCCGTAACCTATATTTTTCCTATGTAATCCATACATCTTGATTAAGGGCTAAGATTGTAGCTTAGGGACTGGTTAGTACCTCATCTGCCACTAGAAGCACCATTTGATAATAAGTATTTCCAATGTAACTAGGTGGGAAAACTCTGGAGCATCTTTTGACTGTCCCTACGAGACCATAATCACTTCCTTCAATATCTAGTATTCAGATATCACTGAAATCCAAATGGTAGGGTTTTTTTTGGGTATTTTGTTTGCCGATTAGAATCCATAGATCCCCATTCCCAGCGTGTTTGCACCTTCTATTTCTTCTCATCTCCATATCCCATTCTCCTTCTCTCCTTCCTCTCTCTCAATACATGTTCAGAATCCTGTCTCAAATCTGATTTTGATGGCTATTGTGCATGTTTTTTTTTTTTTTGGAAAATTGTGTGAGGGGAGTTAAAGAGAGGTGGAAGGATGGACAGTGGATGGGGACGTGTAAAGATATGGAGGTTAGAATCACTGAATTAGGGATATGCCCTCCCTTCATTGATGGCCAAGATTCAATATTTCAAAATATTTTAAAAAACCAAGGAGGTACACCAAAGCAAATTCCAATGCATATGCGTGCATTGTGAACAGGTCGGTTTTTGTTGTTTAGATGTCAATGTTAGCAACGAACCTTCCCTAACAGCAAACATTCATCAAAATCCCGAGTCAAAAAAATTTAGATAAATACATTTGTTTAGTAATTCAAGTCTCAATGAGACATGAACCATTTCATTCGTCCTATCCTAAAGAGATTCCAAAATCGGTCTTGGCCATCCTATCTCATCCTGTCTTAGCTATAATACATTATAATATTAATTTTAAATAGATATAATTTATCATAAAAATATAACTTTTGAAATTCAAATACAACTCAACTCAACTCATCTAAGCCTTTTTCCAACAAATTCAAATATATTTAAAAATTAAATAAAACACTAAAGTCTTGAAAATAATTTTTTAAGAAAAAAAAAAAGCATCACATGCAAGTACCAGAATACCTAATTGGGCAGGAATTGAGACAAAACGGGAAGCGATGAGTCTCATTCCATGAAAAAAACTAGGATACCTCTATCCCACGAGATCTAAAATTTTGCTTTTGTTATTAGTTATTAGTTTCTCTTCTTTCAAATTTTACCATCTAATCCTTGAATTCTTATACCTTGTAGTCTCTCTTCCATTTTTGAATACATCCATCCATAACCATTAACTTATGTTGCGCAATTAGACCCTTACCTAGTAAAACCTTGCAATCTTTACAAAGCACTTGATCAATCTTTCAAGGAAGAAATCTATTTGACTAGCATTGTGTCCACTTTTAAAAATAAAACTCTCTTTTTAAAATATGTATTGGCTTATACTAAATCATATGTCATCGCAAACTGTAAATGGTATTTCCCTTAGCATTTCTATCGCTAAATCCATAACCTCCATGTACTCTTTTAAAACTAATATTATACTTTCCTATATGTCCATTCAAATCTCCTCTAATAAATATTTTTTTAGTAGGAATTTCTTGAATTAGTTCATCCATATCCTTTCAAAAACTTTGCTTTGTCACACTATCTAAATTTACTTAAGGAACATAAGCACTAATAATATTTATTGACTCCTTATTTATCACTAATTTTGTGAGATCTTTAGATTAAGATGAAATTTAATTGAATTGGATTATATATATATATAATAAAATTAGAATTTTTTATTGAATCTATGCTCATGACGTTTGGTATTGAGTTAACTTTCTAACGCATCTTGAATCACTTAAATTAGAGGTCAATTGAAGAAGTTAGAAGCAATTTAATGAACATATATTATTATTGACGAACTTCAGAAAAATTACAAAATTGCAATCAAAAATTGAGATAAGGACGATTTTTTGGTGTTGTTGTTCAAAAGTTTATATTTTAAAATTATATTAGATGACTTAAAAGTTAGTTTTGAATTAAGAATCTATTTTTAAATATTTAATGGATAATTATCTCTTTTATTTTCTAATCATTATCCTTTAAGAATTGGCGAATTTATTGGTTTTAAAAGAGTAGAATCCTATGAAGAGTAAAAAAAATTTCTCTATGAATAGGGCTCAATTTAAGTCTTTTAATAACAAATTGATAGTTAAGAAGGATGAAGAATTAAAAGGATTAAGAAGGTTGATGGAGCCTTTGGGCATTAAAAATTAAGGATTAGTTGCTAGTTATTTTATCTAGAGAGGTAAGTAACTGAATCATAAGTTAGATATTTTATAAAATTTATTCATGATTGTTAAAAGGATTTTAAACCTTGAAAAGTAACCTTAACGTAGTTAGAGTAATTTATAAAATATTCATGTATTTTATAAATTATTCATGATTGTTAAAAGGATTTTAAATTTTGGTAAGTAATTTAATTGTAAGATAGAATATTTTATAAATTGTTCATGTTTGTTAAAAGGAATTTCAAACTTCTGTAAATAATCTAATCATAAATTAGAGTATCTTATAATTTATTTATAATTTCTGAAAGGATTTCAAACTTTAATAAGTAATTTGATAATAAATTGAAATTTTTATAATATTGCAGGATTGTCAAAAATCTATTTTATAGTTAATGAATGATTATTCTTATATAATCAGTTATTTTAAAATAACAAGATTTTGCAATTATTTTAAAAGGTTTAAATTTTGCATAGCATAATCATTATAAATTTGGATCAAGTACCATTATTTTTGCATAGCTATTTATTATAAATACTAGAAAAATATTGTTATTACGAAAAGTTTATGATATAAATAAGTAAATATTAATAAATACAGAATTAATTTTGCAAATATGTAACTTCCGGTCCACTGTGTAATGACTTTGATATCATGTTCTGACACCAGGATCCACTTTCATAGGGAAGATATGTGAAGGATAAACCCTCATCCATAGGGTTAAATGTGATGCTCTGGCCCTCATTCATAGGGTTAATTGTGATGCTTTGGCCTTGTCACAGAGATACCTATGACTACGGTCTGTGACCGTGAAGTATAAATTTTTGATAATATCAACTTCTAATAACATGAATTACTGATAACATGAAATTCTGACGACAACATGAAATTCTGATGACATGAATAAGATGATATGCAAATTTTGAATATGATAACACGAAAGATATTACATGAAAAGTTTTATGCAATAACTAAAGATACCTTGAAATTTATAAGTATTAGTATATCAATGATATGTTAAGTTATGAACTAAAGTTTTTTTATTTTTAATTAATAATATGCTTTTATAAATCTTTACTTACTTGATCCACTAATTTATGCTTTATGTTATTTACAGAGTGAAGGCTTATAAAACTCATATTATTTTTTCAAAAACCGAGATATATGCAGGAGTTGGGTAGAAGCTGGGCTTTTATTTCCGTTAATTATGTGTGATCGCTCTGCATATGACACCTGGGGATTATTTCTTAGTGCGCGGCAGACACTTTAGATCCATTCTAGGTCTAGGGTATTACAAATTCAATTAAAATTATTCTATCTTCTACCCTCTTAATGTCTATAACTTCATCTTTTATACTTTTATCTATAATAATTCCTACTCCATTTTTATTCCTATATTTTTCTATATACCAAAGTTTAAAATCATTAAATCTCTTTTTCTTTTTTACCTATCCACTTGATCTCTTGCAAGCAAACTACATTAATTCTCCTTCTAGACATTGTATATATTAGTTCCATTAACTTTCATATTAATTACCCTATATTTCAAGATGCTAAACGTATTTTATTTTATTTTATTTTTATTTTACTTTTTTATACTAACTTTTTTACTCATATCCGTTCATGGTGTGGGAACCCTTGCTTATTTTTCGTCATACCCAAGCACCAATGTGATGCATAGCTTCTAAGGACCGTCCTAGCTATCCTTGTCATTTCCACTACATTTAGGGTCTAATGTAGCGCGTTGCTTCTGAAGAATGCCCTAACTTTATCGATTTTCTCTATCAGATTCATATTCATAGGATGTAACTATAGTTTTACGCTCCCTCTCAGCCTATCACAGTCATCCTTTATCCGAGCTTGAGATCGGCTATTTATAAAAAGCTCATATATAAGTAGAGTTCAAAAAATAAGGACAAAGAATGATGGGTTATAATCCTAAAATAACAAAATCACAATATTAAAATACATGCAAATGCACCTGAATGCAAAATATCCTTGCAATGATCAAAATCTTACCATTTCCAGCAACACTATTAGTTGCATTTGTACCCTGCTTCACTAGGTTGGCTCCCATATTCTTTACTCTATCCTTGAACTTGCAACATTCGCCCCATCCTCGGTGACTTTTGCTCCAAAATAACATTAAAACCCTTGAGCCCCATGGTAACCTTTACCACGCCTGCAAGCTCCTCAACACCATCAAGCGTCGAAGCACGACCTTCAACTCCAAGTTTGATGTCTTTGGCTTAGGGCTGAAAACGGATCGGATAGTAGTATATCCATATTTGTATCCATATTTTTTAACGGATACGAATACTAAACGGATGTTAAATTCATGTCCATATTTATTCTAAACGAATACGGATACGAATCGGATATCAAGCATATCCATATTTGTTATATACGGATACGAATACGAAAATTTATCCGACCCGTTTTCAGCCCTACTTTGGCTGCATAATTTCTGCTCCGGCGAACCATACTCTATCGACCAATGTTGCAGGCTTTGGAGGTGAGACTGGCAGCCTCTTGGTATATGACCGAATGTGATGAAGTAGGGCTTCATAAGATGGTATCGAGGCTGCCAGGGCTTCGCAATGTCGCTCAGGTTTTGGCTTGGGCATTGTTTCTCATGAACATTATCAAGCATTCATAGTGGGTTCCCTGCCTCACAAGAACTCTTGGGTCTATTTGATGCATGTAAGTGTTTAAACAAAGTTGCATATCTTGCCGTATTAATTGCATAACCGTTCTCCATTCTAACTAATAATTATTAAAACTAGCATTGTGTGACAATAACCATTCTTCATGTCAGAATTAAGCACTGCAAGGTAGCTTTCCTAGTGCAAAAAAATATTGTGCCCATTCCTCTCATCTTAGCCCCATGCTCATTCTCTATTGTAACCTTCTTCACATAGAGTAGCATATGTTGAAAAATTAGTTTATTCTTAAAATCTGTCTAGAAATTGCTAGAAATGATAGTCTAAAAATTTAAATGCAAAATATAAATTCAAAAAAAAAAAGAGAATCGTGCCTAGACCGAGACGTGTTAGACACTGCCCTAAGGACTAGTTTTTGCCCCTTAATGCAAGTTGTAGACAATCTGTCCCAAAGGTACAACGATCCAGCTCGATTTGAACCTCCTATTACAAGCACGATCACATGGAGGTACAATCCAATGACTCCTTCATATGCCCAATAAAAAGATCAATAATAACAAAAAAATAATATAATAATTCTTTCTGAGCATAAGAATGAGATTTAGGCTTGATAGATCATCCTTCAATCCTAAATCCTTGAACCTATTTATAGGCTTAGCTCAGAAAAGCCCCAATGGCTTAGCCCATAATAGCCTTAAAAGGCCTGATAGCCATTAGTCCCAAATTACGTCGGAAACGACTTAAAAATAAATTATTTCGGCCGTTTATGGACGTTCACGAACATTGGAAAGCAAACGCTCGCCCAACGTTCGCAAACTTGCAAACACCGTGAGCATTCGCGGCCCATTCATGGGCGTAATGCTCGCGAACGCTTGCGAGTGTTATTTCTTCTTTTTTTTCTTCTTTTATTTAAATTTTTTTTTTACTAACAGCATATTAGGAAAGTGCCATGCTCTGTAGATATCTAATCTTTCCAATAGCATGCCTTAACCCTTGAAATATGACGTCCAAAACATTATGCATTTTTTAGCAGAAATTTAGTTTAAGCCACAATCAGCTCTCTACACACACCAATAGTATAAGCATTACCACGTATGTCCCATGATCTGCCAAGTGATGTGTCATAACCCTATCATTTTCAAGTACGTATGTGCAAGCATCATTCTGTCTCAATTCAAAACCTCGAAGATGGAGACTAAAATTGCGACACCAATGTTGCCATCATCTAAAGAAGTTCTACATTTCATCTCACTAATCTACCCACAAGTCCATGACATTGTTAGGTCCACTACTAAAATCAGCACTGCGTGTAACCCAAAAACAGTATACTCCTCTTATCACATGTCAACAGATATGTCAATATATAAAAGAGGTTAACAATATGCAATCAGCTTGATATCTCAATAGAAAGAAATCACAAAATGTGTCCAAAAAAGGAAATAATTAAGGAAATAAACCTGGAATTACATGACATTAAGGTAAGTTGTAATTAGACAAAACTAGGGATAGAATCAAGCATCTGCGCTCCCAAATTACTCAACTCGATATTAGACGAGAAAAGGATTTTGGGACTGGATCGTACCAGAAAGCGGTGTAGTTGGAGAACCCCAGAGCGGAGGCCATGACCCCAATCGAAGCACCGGCGAAGGCACACTGCCCGATCCTCAGCAGCAGCCCGCTCCAAGTGCCCGGGCTCCCCACCGCCACCTTCATCTCCTCCTCCTCCTCCTCCTCCTTGAGAACCCTAGATTCGACCAAAGTCCCTCGATTTCTTCAAACCGCCTCCCATTGCTGGATCTCCATACCAATCGTCGCAGCTCTCCACGCCTGATGGCCGAATCCACGCAACTCTTCTAGGTTTTCTGCTTCAAAATCCTCGATTCGTTCTTCGGCTTCGAATGGGTTTGGAGCGAACGACAAGGCAATAAAAAAGCTTAAACAATGGACTGCGATTTATTTTTCATCAACGCTAGATTAATTTTTTCCCACCTCTTTTCCTTTACACGCAACCAAGCGAGGGACGTTGGAGAGTGGTCTCCCAAACGGGCGCATATAATTCCTATGCGGTAGGAGGTTGGATGCGCTACAGGGATAATATGGACGGTAGATCCGATTCCGCATAGAAATTTCAGTGGTTGGAAGGCATCCACTGGAAGTGGAAGCACTGGAATATTCGGAGAATGCGTGCCTGCTTTATTATACTCTTATGCCACGCTTTATTATACTTCTATGCCACTAATGACGAATAGTTGGAATAAGAAGAATAGATTATGAAAGGATGGTACAAGGAAGGATGTTGGTTATTGATTTAATTTTATAGATAATCATAACTAAAGTCATTGGTCATTACTATAATGCCCTACGTTAAGATGCTCCTGATTTTTTTTTTAAGGGTCATGCTATGTATACTTGGACAAGTTAAAAAAATCTATCAATTAGGTCTTGTTTGGAATAAGTATTATTTGGGACAACTTTTGGAAGGATCAATAGATTCAGTTATATGAGTTAGTGTCTTATTTGGTTATTTGGGACAAACGTTAGGATGATCAATTATGTGAGATAGCGTTTGTCAATTATTGCTCTAAATAAAATCTATACCTAATAAAACCTTCAAAAATTTTGAGAGGGTAGAGGTCATAACCCCTAATGTTAATCATGCTTTACCAATGCTGGTCAGTGTGAGGCATGTTGGGAATTGTATCCTAAAGCCAATCATTTGATGATTCTGCTGATGTAAATTGTATATAAATTGATATATTAATAAAAGTTATTTGGCAGTTTATTCATTACAAGAACATCTTCTTAATACTCCTGAAAGTAATGAAGCCCTTAGGATCTTCCTCACGATAAAGGAGGATTTATCTTAAAAGGTCCTTAAAAGAGTTCGCGACCAAATGATATACTATGACAGGGCCATAGTACTATCAATTATAGGACGTTGTATATCATATTTGTTGGTTATCCTCTTAACCAAGGAGTGTAGAGACACTAGTATGACATACAGGTGAAAGTGTAGGAGTACATTTCATCGAACGTGACTCATTTTCAGATACTCTGTTGTCAAGAGTTAATCCGAGAAGATATAGGTATAAGTATCCTTCAGACCTGAAGATCACAACCAGTGGCTTACAAGCAACTCATTGTACTTAGGTGTCGGACCACCTGAATTTCTAATCCAGCTACGAAAGGTTACTGGGTGCAGTCAAGTACTTGTGGTAGTCAGTTTGGATCAAGATGGAATTTGACCTATCCCATTAAAAGGAAAAATGCTTGTGTTTCAATTTAGCAAGACCTTGGCCAAGGCACTTCATGTGAAAGTCACATGATCACTAAAGTTGAAATCACTTTATGGATTTGCTATTAAGAGTTGACAGGCTCTTAAGCCATTCTTAGCATTTGTGGTCAAGAGGATGAATTATACGGTAACTGTTTCTTAGGGTTCTTGGAGTTTGCTAGGCAACTCTTCGACCTATCCGGATGTCGGGTTCCATTGCTAGATGGGCATATCGATTAGTATAGAAAGTTATTTCTATGCTACCGGCTTAGGTTCGAACCTAGAGAGTCACACGCATAGAAGTTTCCTAGGATGATATATTTGCTGATCAACGATTGAGAATCGTATATGATTTAATTAATCAATTTGATTGATTGAATTATCTCAATTGGGTTAAGTACAATTGAATAAGATTCAATTTGGTTTAAGTCTATTAGAAGGACAAGTCAATTTGAAATATTGATTTGAAATTAGACTTGATTTGAATTTAAATAGATTCAGGACTAGCCAAATTTGATTTGGGCTTGGACCATGATCTATGTGGGTTAAGTCAAATAAATTCATATCAGAACCCAAACCTCTCGAATATGGATCTCATATGATGAGATGGCTAAAATCTCATCTCATGAGATAGAATTTAATGATATTTATTTACCGAACGTCGGATTTATCCCTCGTCTCTTTGGTTTTCTCCGAACGACGGAACTAAACCAAATGCCGCGACTCCTTGGTTTTCTCCGAACATCGAAATTAAACCAAGCGCCGCGCCTTCGGCGTCTCTTCGCTTTTGCCAAAGGATGGATTCTTAAATGTCAGAATTAAATGTCAAGGCTAAATCTAGACTATAAATAGAAGGCATTCCCTCATTAGAGAACACAGAACAAAAATAGAACAATAATACACGATTTGTCGTTGATTGTAATTCTAAATTATCGTGGATTGTAATTCTAAAATGTTAGAATAGAAAATCCTGGTGATTCTGGTGTTAGCGGAAGCCTGGTGGATCTTGGAGGAAGATTCAAGTGAGAGGATTCAAGATCAGCAAAGCTATTTTTCCGCGAGCTAGCACTCCAGGAAATCTGATCATTCGAGGCTTCGCGTGGACGATTCTAGAGGCCAGACGATTGAACGGCTGCAGAGCAATAAGAATTTACCTACTGTTCTTAAGGTAAGTGATTTGATCCCTAGATCTTAAGGCAGGCTTCAAGATAATAGTGTGACTAGTCATCTTGAAGATCAAGATATGATCTTGATGTTTTTATATGCATATTTTAGATCAAATGACCCTGAATATATAGGCAAAGATATGATCTTGATGCATATTAGATAGATTAATATGTAATCTTTTAATTTCCGCAATGATAATAGTTATCAATTTTTAAAATATGCATGCCTCGGAGACTATTTCTCCCCACAAATGGTATCAGAGCCATGGTTTCGTTAATGATCTAATTTATTGCATGTAAATTAATATTCTCATTAATTGTGTAATTATGGCTAAAACTTATCACAAGGCCATATGGTCACAGGTGGATTGAAAATCCGAATGACCCATTCAATGAGGTATTCTGTGACATATTGTCGTGTGATTGTTTTATCATTGATGCTTTGTTTAAAGAAAATTTAAATTGTGCTTTGGCATCAAACATAGATTACACACACTCTCAAAAGATATTTTATATTTGATACATATTGATGTTGTATAAAACCATAATATTTGCATGTTTAGTATAAAAACATAGATATGATATATGATGGCATGATGTCTATGTTATAAAACATACAAATATTTATGAGAGTTTTATTTGAATGTCAAATATTAGTTCATAATTTTTTTTAGATATGATCTAAATATAGGAATTATGAGTAGTAACATTATGCTTGATTGAAATATATGACATGTTAACATGAAATATATTTAATCATTTGGGTTAGCTAAATCGGGTCCATAAAGGGTTAGACTCTAAGGTTTAAATCAACTGTACTAAAAGAGTATTTGTTCAAATCTAATTAGATTAGGTTAAGAATGCTCTAAATCAAACAATAGTTGTAGTTGATCAAGTCCTTCTCTTTGATTAAACCAAATGGAAGTAGATTAGGCTCCATGGTTGAGCATGAATCTATTAGATGGTCAAATCAGAATTGGTTAACCATATGATGTCAAGGTGGGATGGCAAGTTGCTCTAGGATCAACGATCGAATGGTTTTTAATTGGGAGCTACTCGTATTGATGCATCTTTAACGAGTTAATGGCATATCCCTCTCATTGATCTCTCTCACCTGGTCATTGTGGTGAACCATTTATGATTCAGATCATTTACCTGATTCGGGTTGACCCATGCCTGTAAGGATATCAGTATGACTGATTTAGGTGCTACTTAACTTGACTTAATCTTGTTTCATTCTACCGATTTTATAGATTCAGTGGGAGAACTTGATTAGTCAATTTATCTTCATATTATTAAAATCCTCTAAAATTATTAGGTCCTTAAAATAAAATAGTTATATGATAACTAGATCATAGCCTCCCATTAAGGTGGGTGATAATGAGTCCGATGTCTTGATAATTATTGGAGGCACTCCATGCCTGATGCTTGTCAACCATCGGAATTATCATTCATTATATGATAAGTCAGCGTAACTATTAATTAAACAGTCAGGTGAGCCGAGCTTCACTCGGGCTTGGTTGTCTATTGATAGGTTACACTGATTATATCATTTAATGGTTGGACCTAACCAGAACTTTCAGTGGAGGCACTTCATGCCTGCTGAAGAGGTACATGGGGCAAAACTGAACACTAAGAATTATTTGGGAAAACAATTGGTTTTGAACCTACTCTTAGATGCATATGGGTTAGCCAAGCTTCACTTGGGCATGTATGTAGTTTATGTAGATCTTAGTGCCCGCTAAAGAATTAAGAATAATTCTTTGAATTGGGGTGTAGAGGCTACCAATTTGAACAAAATAGTGGGAGAATCTTTAGACTAAAGTCCAAGTCTTTAGACTGAATCAATTTATATACTAATAAACTTTAGTTTTTCCTTATGCAGAACATGGCCACTAATTTATCATTAAGGTCCCTATTGGATAGTGATAAATTGAATGGTTCCAATTTCAATAGCTGGTTCAGAAAACTTAAGATCGTCCTTGAGCATGAGAGGATTATATATATTCTGAATAATCCTGCACCAAAGATACCTGATGCAAACACCCAAAGTTCTGAGAAAGACACTTATCAGAAGTGGCTCAATGATAGAACTAGCGTGCGTTGTATCATGTTAGCAGCAATGAACGATGAATTCGGTCGCCGGTTCGAGAATGCTCAGCCAGAAGAAATCATTCAAGCGTTGAATGAATCTTTCGGCACACCCAACGATGTTGAAAGGCACAAGACTAGTTGTGCTATTTTCAATGCTCGAATGAGAGATGAATCTCCTGTCACTGATCATGTATTGTACATGATCGAGAAGATAGAACTCCTAAGCAAGCTCGGCTTTCCCTTACATGAGCAGTTGGGAAAAGATGCGATCCTAAATTCCTTGCCTCCATCCTTCCGACCTTTCCTTACTCATTTTCGAATGACAAAGCCTGCAGTCAACTACCACAGTTTGTTGGGGTTGTTACAGAACTTTGAGAAGGATAACCATCTCTCTAAGGGTTTGGTTAATGTGGTTGAAGGATCTAAGGTAGGGCGTAAACCCTTTGGGAAAGGGAAGAAGAAAAAGAATAATAAAAGGGTGCAACATGCTAGGACATCTATAAGGGGTCAGATGCAGAAGAAGAAAGTTAATAAAAGTCAAGCTGAATGCTTTCACTGCAAGATGCAAGGGCACTGGAAGAGGAACTGTCCTTTTTACATTGCCACACTTGATCCAAACAGGCCAAAGAAGAAAAAGGAGCAAGATGTTGCTCAACAAGGTATTTATATGATAACACCTTATAATTTTTCTATATATGATAATCAGACCTGGGTATTGGATACCGGGAGTCCTTTTAACATTTGCAATTCATTGCAGGGACTACAGGTCACCAGAAGATTTGAGGACAATGAAAGATTCCTAAATGTCGGCGATGGAAGATTAGTTCCAGTACTGGCATTAGGAGTTCTTGAAATAGTTTTTAATAGAAATGTCATTATACTAAATGATTGTCATCTTTGCCCAACGTTCTTATTGAACGTAATTTCTGTAGGCCTTCTGGCCAAAAATAATTATAAAATTTCAATAAAGGATGTTACTTTGAATATCATTATGAATGGAGTCACTGTAATGACTGGGCATTTATCTAATGGCATTTATATATTATCACAGCCTGTGAATGTAGTGTACCAATCAAGTAAGCGCCCTAGAATAACTGATGTCACAGATATTTATCTTTGGCACCATCGGCTGGGTCATATCAACAAGAACAGATTAAACAGGTTAACTCAGGAGGGCATCCTTCGAGTTGATGATTGTGAATCATTAACTACCTGTGAATCATGTCTTCTTGGTAAAATGACCAAGTCATCTTTTACTGGAAAAGGTGAAAGAGCCAAAGAGCTATTGGGTCTAGTACATACTGATGTATGTGGACCAATGAGCACTTGTGCCAAAGGAGGATACTACTACTTCATTACATTTACAGACAACCTTTCTAGGTTCGGTTATGTCTATCTTATGCGACATAAATCTGAATCGTTTGAAATGTTCAAACTATATCATAAAGAAGTAGAAAAATAAACAGAAAAATGTATTAAGACCCTTCGATCAGATCGAGGAGGCGAATACCTTTCAAATGAATTTGTGACATATTTAAAGGAGAATGGGATTCTCTCCCAATGGACTCCTCCTGGAATACCGCAACATAACGGTGTGTCGGAAAGAAGGAATCGAACTCTGTTAGACATGGTTCGGTCCATGATGGGTTTTGCAAGCTTGCCAATATCATTTTGGGGATACGCATTAGAATCAGCTTGTCATATTCTTAATAAGGTTCCAAGTAAGTATGTTTCTAAAACTCCACATGAGATGTGGTATGGACATAAACCGGTTATTACCTATCTGAGAGTCTGGGGGTGTCCGGCTTATGTGAAACGTGCAAAATCAGACAAACTTGAACCCAAATTTGACAAATGTTTTTTCTTCGGCTATCCGAAAGAAACAAAAGGATATTACTTCTACAATACTGAAGAACAAAAGTTGTTCATTAGTAATAGAGCAGTTTTTCTTGAAAAGGAGTTCCTTCGTGAAGGAACAAATAGCTCTAATGTTGAACTTGAGGAAGTTCATCAAGTAGAAGGAACAACACAAACCAGTGAACCCTTAGAATCTGGGTTGATTAGATCAAACTCAAAACCCATTTTAGATGCACCATTAAGGCGATCTGGTAGAGTACCACATCAACCGGACAAATACTTGGGTTTCTTGGTCCAGAACGATGATCCTGTTGAACTCGATGAGAACAACGAGGATCCGATTACCTATATGGATGATATGCAAAGGACTGACTCTAATAAATGGCTTGATGCCATGAAATCCGAACTTGATTCCATGAAGGACAATAATGTATGGACATTAGTTGACCCACCCGAAGGGATAAAACCCATATGGTGTAAATGGGTTTTCAAGAGGAAAAGAGGCACAGACGGAAAGGTAGAGACCTATAAAGCACGTCTGGTTGCCAAGGGGTATCATCAACGTTATGGTATTGACTATGACGAAACATTTTCTCCTGTGGCAATGCTGAAATCCATTCGGATTATGCTAGCTATAGCAGCACACTTCGATTATGAGATTTGGCAGATGGATGTTAAAACCGCTTTTCTAAATGGTGATTTAGAAGAACAGGTGTATATGATACAGCCTGAAGGTTTTATATCTGAAGACGAGTCTAAAGTGTGCAGGCTACAGAAGTCTATTTATGGACTTAAGCAAGCATCAAGGAGTTGGAACATACGATTTGATAAAGTGATCAAATCTTATGGCTTTATTAAGAATAAAGAAGAACCTTGAATTTATAAATGGGCTAACGATTCTGTTATTGTATTTCTTGTATTATATGGATGATATTCTCTTAATCAGGAATGATATCCCTGCATTACAAGGAATAAAGACATGGTTATCATCACAATTCTCCATGAAAGATCTGGGAGAAGCATCATACATCCTAGGGATGAAGATCTATAGAGATAGATCTAAGAGGATGCTAGGTTTATCCCAATCTACGTACATTGACACAGTGCTAAAGAGGTTTAGCATGGAGAATTTCAAGAAAGACTATCTTCCGATAGGCCATGTAATTCATCTTTCTAAGAAGGATTGTCCGACAACTCCTAATGAAAGAGAACGTATGAGTCAAATTCCATATGCTTCGGCAGTAGGATCGATTATGTACACCATGACATGTACAAGACCAGATGTGGCATACTCACTAGGAGTAGTGAGTAGATACCAATCTGATCCAGAAGAAAAACACTGGCAAGTTGTTAAGACAATCCTTAAGTATTTGAGAAATACTAAGGACCAGTGGTTAGTCTATGGAGAGTCTAATTTGAAACTTATTGGATATACTGATTCCAGTTTTCAATCAGATCATGATGATAGCAAAAGTGTATCGGGTTTCGTGTTTATCCTAAATGGTGGAGCTGTTTGCTGGAAAAGTTCCAAGCAACATACAGTGGCAGATTCGGTGTGCGAGGCAGAGTACATCGCTGCATCAGATGCTGCGAAAGAAGCTGTGTGGCTGCGAAAGTTTATCTCCAAGCTTGGAGTGACACCTTCCATAGATGAACCAATCCTATTATACAGTGACAGCACTAGTGCCATAGCTCAAGCAAAGGAACCACGAGCACATCAGCGCACCAAGCACATACTGCGTCGGTTTCATCTTATTCGAGAGATAGTAGACCGAGGTGACATAAATCTTCAGAAGATTGATGGAAAGGAAAACCTAGGTGACCCATTTACTAAAGCACACAACATCAAGGAGTTTGACAACTATAAGTTGAAGATGGGTATTAGATACTGTAATGAGTGGCTTTAGGCTAAGTGGGAGTTTGTTGGGAATTGTATCCTAAAGCCAATCATTTGATGATTGTGCTGATGTAAATTGTATATAAATTGATATATTAATAAAAGTTATTTGGCAGTTTATTCATTACAAGAACATCTTCTTAATACTCCTGAAAGTAATGAAGCCCTTAGGATCTTCCTCACGATAAAGGAGAATTTATCTTAAAAGGTCCTTAAAAGAGTTCGCGACCAAATGATATACTATGACAGGGCCATAGTACTATCAATTATAGGACGTTGTATATCATATTTGTTGGTTATCCTCTTAACCAAGGAGTATAGAGACACTGGTATGACATACAGGTGAAAGTGTAGGAGTACATTTCACCGAACGTGACTCATTTCCGGATACTCTGCTGTCAAGAGTTAATCCGAGAAGATATAGGTATAAGTATCCTTCAGACCTGAAGATCATAACCAGTGGCTTACAAGCAACTCATTGTACTTAGGTGCCGGACCACCTGGATTTCTAATCCAGCTATGAAAGGTTACTGGGTGCAGTCAAGTACTTGTGATAGTCAGTTGTGGATCAAGATGGAATTTGACCTATCCCATTAAAAGGAGAAATGCTTGTGTTTCAATTTAGCAAGACCTTGGCCAAGGCACTTCATGTGAAAGTCACATGATCACTAAAGTTGAAATCACTTTATGGATTTGCTATTTAGAGTTGACAGGCTCTTAAGCCATCCTTAGCATTTGTGGTCAAGAGGATGAATTATATGGTAACTGTTTCTTAGGGTTCTTGGAGTTTGCTCGGCAACTCTTCGACCTATCCGGACGTCGGGTTCTATTGCTAGATGGGCACATCGATTAGTATAGAAAGTTGTTTCTATGCTACCGGCTTAGGTTCGAACCTAGAGAGTCACACGTATAGAAGTTTCCTAGGATGATCTATTTGCTGATCAACGATTGAGAATCATATATGATTTAATTAATCAATTTGATTGATTAAATTATCTCAATTGGGTTAAGTACAATTGAATAAGATTCAATTTGGTTTAAGTCTATTAGAAGGACAAGTCAATTTGAAATATTGATTTGAAATTAGACTTGATTTGAATTTAAATAGATTCAGGACTAGCCAAATTTGATTTGGGCTTGGACCATGATCTATGTGGGTTAAGTCAAATAAATTCAGATCAAAACCCAAACCTCTCGAATATGGATCTCATATGATGAGATGGCTAAAATCTCATCTCATGAGATAGAATTTAATGCATGACATTTATTTACCGAACGTCGGATTTATCCCTCATCTCTTTGGTTTTCTCCGAACGACGGAACTAAACCAAACGCCGCGACTCCTTGGTTTTCTCCGAACATCGGAATTAAACCAAGCGCCGCGCCTTCGGCGTCTCTTCGCTTTTTCCAAACGATGGATTCTTAAATGTCAGAATTAAATGTCAAGGCAACACAGAACAAAAATAGAACAACAATACACGATTTTTCATTGATTGTAATTCTAAATTGTCGTGGATTGTAATTCTAAAATGTTAGAATAGAAAATCCTGGTGATTCTGGTGTTAGCGGAAGCCTGGTGGATCTTGGAGGAGATTCAAGTGAGAGGATTCAAGATCAGCAAAGCTATTTTTCCGCGAGCTAGCATTCCAGGAAATCTGATCATTCGGGGTTTCGCGTGGACGATTCTAAAGGCCGGACGATTAAACGGCTGCAGAGCAATAAGAATTTACCTACTGTTCTTAAGGTAAGTGATTTGATCCCTAGATCTTAAGGCAGGCTTCAAGATAATAGTGTGACTAGTCATCTTGAAGATCAAGATATGATCTTGATGTTTTTATATGCATATTTTAGATCAAACGATCCTGAATATATAGGCAAAGATATGATCTTGATGCATATTAGATAGATTAATATGTAATCTTTTAATTTCTGCAATGATAATAGTTATCAATTTTTAAAAATATGCATGCCTCGGAGACTATTTCTCTCCGCAAGGTAGTGGCTAATTTAAGATAAAATATGATTAAGAAGGTTGGCATCTTATCAAGCTTTAGAGTCAAGTGTATTGTGTCAATCGTTTTTTTTCTTCTTCTTTTGCTTCAATGCAAATCAATGTTTTTACATTAAAAAAAAAAAAAAAGAACTTGTCTCAACATCTAAGTTTCTAAATAGAGCTATAAATGGATTAAGTTGGATCGAGATATGATGGACCTTGACTTGATTTCACATTTGAGCCATGGTCCCATATATAATCTTTTTTTAATCACATTGGATTTACAAATGGATTGTAGGTTTAGAGGATCCTTCGGATTAGATCGTAGTCAAGTATGATCTAGACTCAACCTAAAATCTTGAATTTAAGTCAAGCATCTAATTATTCTTTTATAACTCAAATTTAATAATTAATAACTAAATATATAATAAATAAAAATAAAAATAACTTAAAATTTAATTTTTAATGCCATATGAGTAATTGATTATTTTAAGTTTATAAATCATTATATTATATAAAGAGAATGAGAGTAGACTTGGCTATATTCGAATATAATTAAGCCTAAATTCGATCATTCCTTCTATCCTTGAAGCCACGCAGTTTATAATTCCAAAGATCAAAAGAATAAAAAAGGTGGAACGGCTTCTAGATTTATGTGAATCTAAGGGCAATAAAGATAATTAAATCTTGAATCTTAGCTACATTCAAATATAATCAAGTCTATCTCTATCTCTCTATATATACATCCATGTACACACACACACACATATATATATATATTGCTATACTTGAAAGCTTTAAAACTCCATCAAAATAAACAATGAAATGTAAAAATCAAAATAAAATTAAGTGTAAATAGATGAGAAGAGACGTGATTGTTAAGAAAAAAGGAACTGGTTTAAATAAAAGTTTATTTAATAAATTTATAAACATAATTGAAGAAAACAATATAATTTTTATATAATTCAAGTTTTTAGATTGGATCAGATTAGGTTTAAGTCAATTCAAGTTTATTTTTTCTTCATTTAAATTAGAATCAAATGATATACGAGTCAAATAGAGTTGACTCAAGTTGAAAAATACAGATATAGGACCTGGTCTAAAATTTACTTCGAAACTCATTTTTGAATTCGAATCAAACTATACAAGTTCAAATATGGATTGGATCGAGCCTTAATAAGTTAGAACTAGGTTAGGTTATTGAACAATCTGATTCATTTCGAGTCTTAACCATAGCTAATTATTTTTTTTCAGACAACATGTTAGGTATAATTTTTATATAAAATTTTATTCGAATAAAAGGAACTGTACATAATTTAGTCCTTGTGGCCAATAATAAATGAGTGATGGCATATTTCTCCACGAGCTCCCACCATCATATAAGATTCAAACATAATTAATCCTCCTCTTAAAAATCTTTTAAGAACTTAGTGTGCATTTGATCTCTGGGAATAATGATGCTTTTCATTTTTATTTCCATTGAAAAAATCTAATGATTGCAAGTGAAATTACTTTTTTTTTAAAAAAAACTCAAAAATATATAAAAACTAAATACAATTTAAAGACAACATTTTCAAAGTTTTCATAAAAAATAAAGAAAAAGACGGAATGAAAGGTAGAGAATGAGAGCAAATAGTACCCTCTTTATTTTTTTCTCTCTCTTATTTTTAGATAACAACTTTTTTCTTATTTACTAAACATATTTTTTAGAAATTGAAAAATAAAAAAATATTAAAAAAATAAAAGTGAAACATAATTTAGAAGGCCAAAGGCAACCTTTATTTTCATTTGAAAAATGAAATAGTTTCAGCGAACCACTCTATCAGAGCTTTGACCTGGTCACAAAGATGAAATTTGGCTTTAATTTGAGCCTAACATTATCATGACCGGACTTCATATGCTTTATCTTTAAGTTTAATGCACGGGCATAAATTTAACGAGCTAACCACACGCTCAGCCCCTTTCGCTAAGATCCGAGGTATGCCTGATGATGATCAAATCCTCCAACTCGTTTAAAATATTTAAGATATAGTTCTTAATACTTACTTCTCTTCTTTCCTTCTCTTTCTATGTCCTCATGCACCCACCCAATATAAGAGCTAAAAAGGAGATAATTATATTGGAGGATAATATTAAAATTTTATGCAGGTTCAATTTATTTTGTTTCTTTCAAAATAGTAGAATGCAGCTGGATTCTAACATTTTAAAATTTATTTCAAATGCATCAATAATATCATAAATTCATTTCAATTGAGTTTTATTGCAGAAATATTTCAAACGAAGCGAACCAGGCTACAACGGACTGATCTGGTTCCGCTCAACATGAAGCAATCTGGTTCCAACCCCTTGATCGGACGGCAAGAAATTCACGCATGGTCCAATATGGATCGGATCCCATCAACGCAAAAAGCAATGCATGATTTATGAACGCGCGAGAACAGCGTACCCTGCCCGTCTCCGCCATTCTCCGGCGAGCGGCATCGGCCGCAGCCACTCTTGCGATCCGGCCTCTCAGAAGAAGCCACCATGGCGGTCCCCCCACTCCCTGGGTGGAATTGGTTCTCTCCCGAGAACCAACTTCCCTCCCCTTCTTACCATAGATGAGGAGATAAACATACCGCGACCGGGTGAGCCTTTTTTAACCAAAACTTCTTTGCTTTTCCTTCGATTGTTTTTCAAACAAAAATATTTGAAGGAAATTGAAATTTGAAAGATAATTTCGCATGTAGATTGTTTTTTTTTAAGAAAAAAAATATATAAACTTTCATACACTCGGTAGAAAAAATATTATTCATGAATAAATGTATAGAATAGACTATCCCTAAGGGGGCATTTGGTAAGAGGTAATCTATCCAGATTATCGGTAATTTAAAAGGGCCCCAATAATCATGTTTGGTACATATTTTAAATAGCAATCTATATTGCAGTGTTAATCTGGATTATCACTTACCTTAGGGGAAGGTGGCTATCCACGTTACCGGTTATGTTGTAATCTAATAAGTTTTTCTTTTGACAAAATTATCCCTACCTCTTTTGTAAAAATAAAATTATCCCTTCTTCCAAACAATTAAATTAATTAAAAAATTAAATTAATTTTAAAAATTAATTTTTTTATTTTTAATTTAATTTTAAAAATTAATTTTTTTAATTTTTAATTTAATTTTTTTAAAAATAATTTTTAAATTTTTTTAAATTAATTAAATTAATTTTTAAATATTAAATTAATTAATTTAATTTAATTTAAAATTTAATTTTAAAAATTATTTTTTACTTTTAAGATTAATTTTTTAATTTTTAATTTTTTTTGAAATATTGAATTAAATTATTAAATTATTAAATTTTTTTTTTTTTTTTTTTTTTTTTTTTTTTTTTTTTTTTTTTTTTTTTTTTTTTTTTCCATTTTTTTCCCTTCCTTTTTTTTTTTTTCCCTTACTTTTTTTTTTTTTTTTTTCCTTTTTTCTTTTTTTTTCCTTTTTTTTTTTTTTTTTTTCTTCCTTCTTTTTTTTTTTCCCTTCCTTTTTTTTTTTTTTTCTTTTTCTTTTGTTTTTTTTTCTTTTTTTTCCCTAATTAATTCTTTTCTTTTTCCGTCCTTTCCTTTCCCTTTTTTAAATTTTTTCCCTTAATTTTCCTTTTTTTTAAATTCCTTTTTTCCTTTTTTTAATTCCTTTTTATTTTTCCTCGCTTTGATTTCCTCTGAATTTAATTTCGGCGTCTTTGGGAATTTGCTGTTCTCGCCTGGTCCTTCGTTTGTCATCCCCCCCCCCCGTAATCAATCTTACTGTCCCCTTACCTGTGCATACCTATCCCCCCCGCAACCTAAGGATATTTCATTGATCATATCTGCTCCCTTTCTAGAATTTTTTTTTTTACTTTTATTTGAATGATAGTCAGCTATTTTGATAATTTTTCTAAATTGAAAGAATAACGCATAATTAATCATGCCTTTTTTCTGATTAACTCTCTTTTCAACCATCCTTCGTTATCCTTTTTAAAGAAAAGGTATTTCTTCTTATTTTTTCTTTTCTCTGCCTGAATGTTAAGACTCCTCGTTTGGCCGAGAACAAAAGCTTACAAACTATCTTTTCAAAAATTCTTAATATTTTGCATTTTTATTATTTCTAAATTATATTAATTTTTTTAAAGAAAATTTACCTGAAAGGCAAACATCTTAATTAATATTTACTAAATTAATTTTTAAAAAATTCTTCAAAATTAACTTTTTTTTGAAAAAAAATATTTTTTAATATTTTACTGAATTTAAATAAAATAGTTTTTTTTAAAAAAAATATTAAATAAAATATTTAGAAAGAGAGAGGTTTTAATTTGTTTTTATTTAAGTGAACCCAACCTCATATTTATTCAGGCCATCTCATTAACTGGGCCGATTCACGCTAAACTGCATGGTTTGGTTTGCCATGATTCAAGTTGAGCCTGGTTACTTCTGGTGGGAAGAAATCAATTAATTCCTCAACAACGCACCGAAACCGTCCGAACCAGGCGTAGACCCAATCCCACCGTCGCGATTACCGCCCAGGGAAAATTTTCAAGGGCGGGAACCATCTTCGTTTTATGATATATTGATATTGGCCCCAACAACGCCGCTCCCACCAAAACAAAAAGGCAATTCCAAAAGATGAAAGGGAAAAAGAGCAAGTATAGAGTATCCCAGAAGGCAATTCCGTTCAAAGAGAAAGCAAAAGGATCCTACATCAAAGTCAGGTTCAGGAAAGAAGCATTATCCAGCAGACAAGTGCAAGTTTAAAGTATATCGAAGATAAAACATCTCACTGCACCTCCACGCATCAATTTACAATGCTTATGGATCATCTCAATTTAGTTTCATCCACCAGGTTCAGTATGTGAAGTCAGAACATGCAACCCCATTCATGTATAATAGTATGATGCATATAGAATGACGCAAATGAGCACTGCCATAAAATTCATTCTTGACAAGTCATCAACATAATAATTAGCCATCAATGAATGAATATGAGATCTGCTGGTTCTTCGAGTAAAATCGTACATGTTGTAGACGATATTTTGTAGATGAAATCCCTAACAGTGATCAAGAAGAACATTTGTGCATATTGGGCCATGCCACAGCAACAATTGGATTTCTAACTTTTGGGATAATATCCTGACGAATTCAAAAGACTGCATTAAAATTTCTGCACATTGCCTCCAACTAAGGGTCACAGGTCAAAGACATGGAGTGAACGGTATGATTATGCAAATATTTTGCAATGCCTTGGATGCAGCTCAGTAGCAAAATTGTTGGCAGGGGGATATATTGCCACAGTTTGAGGTAATACAGAAGTTACTGTTTTTCTGATATCAGATATGCTGCTATCTACAGGCCAACTTATGTTAAACCATTGTTTTATATACTTGAATAATATTATAGGAAATTTACTATATAGTGGATTGGGAGTAATAACGCCAACAGTAAGCAGGCTTAAATACATTTTGACAATAAAATGCCCTTTAATCATCATGTGATACCTTTCTTAAAAAATGGAGTTTACATAAATTCAGCAGCAGCATACAACTCTTACTAATACTTCGTACAGGAAAAATAGTCACGTGATTCAATCTACGTTACACAAACCAGAGAAGTCTGAAGCTTTACCTGGACATGCTGCTATCAAATTTGCTGCATGCCAAGATAACCCAGAACGTACAACCTCACACGAAGAACAAAATTTTGATAAAGAGTGCAAGCGCGAATTGCAACAACAAGGCACTAACGATTAAAACCATCAGATCACTCCCCTCTGTATGAGCCTTTAAGTTTACTGCGACGAACCAAGATGATGCAGCACCAGCAAGAATTATGATGATCCATCGGAAAATCTCAACAGGAGCAACCAGTAACAACTGAAATATTAGTTCAAAGAATCTATAATTAGCTGATGAGAAATTATCACTTTCCTACATTGGAAATAACTTTCAACTAGATGTAAGTAAGCATCATTAGGATTGCAGTTGCTCTGCAAAACGAACATAATTTTTTTTTTTCCATTACTTCCACGTTTGTTAATCAAACACACTTATGAAATATGGCTATGGCAATACAGTACAATGGAGTGGAAAAAAAATACTTTCTTTTGTCATCCTTAACATTGTCAATGGCTTTGAGCAAATCTTAGCACATCAGATTTATGCTTCACACCATGTTGATTTAGATGCACCTTTGTTGAAAGGCCCAATTATTTGGAACTGACTTTTATAAATCCTTCTTCACTGGGTTGCACCTCTATTAACCCGAAACCTTCCAATCCTTCTAATGAGTTTTATCTTCTTCTTTCTTTTTTTCTCCACCCATGCAAACAAATGTCAGGTTCTCTTGTTACCCAAGCTCTTCATATTTTTGTTGGGCATTTCAGCAACATCTAAGTTCTAACATACATTCTATCCTCAATCGATATGAATTGACATTCTTTTTTCTTATGTGCTCCAATGCCACTTTGTCATCCAACATTCTGAAGAACACATGTTGCTGCTGACCTTGTCGCAGCCTTAATGTTTAAAGATAGACACAGCAACCAAACTACAATCTGGATGGACTATTCCAATTTTTAAACCCCTCACTGATTCTAATTAATAGTCTTTATCTCTCCTTTCTAACTATAGTTAGCAGCTGGGGGAAAAACAATTGCATTGAAGCATTTCCCAATCATTAACTTTTAATTGGGCAACACAGTTGAATTTAACCCCACCATGTAAAATCTGCAATAGGTGCGCACGAACAAACTTTATAGTGTGTTCTGCCAATTTTTTTAACTCTTTACTCCAATGCATTCCTCTATAATTGCATGTTAGAACTTCAACCTATTCCCATCTTTTGATTCAATATTATATCATCTGTGGGTTAATTATCAAAAGTCAATGCCTAGATGAAAATACTAACTCAATCATTAAGATGAAGCTCAACTCATCATAAATTGAATCTAGCGCTTCATCTCATTGTCTAAAAATTCTTGTTTTCATCTGGCTGGCAACCTAAGAAAAGCATTAGCCTTTACAATCCAAGCTTTTATAACCAATATCAACAGGGTTCTAATACATTTAGTCATATGCATAATAATTAAGGTCGAAAATTATTCACTGAAATGTAATGTTAGAAATCTGACTGTAAGATAACAACCATTATAAGCTCGTCAATAGTCCTTTATCTATGCCCTAACAAATGTTCCCATGGGACAAAGCAATCCTAGTTTTTTAATAACATAGAATGTGCCACCTCACACCAATCACCTCTTACAAGACCATAGTCTCACATGACGGCAAGCAAAAGTCTCTCCAAACAAGGAATAAAGAGAAATTTAATTCTATTATTAATTTATTAATGAATATTTCATATCAAAAGATTATATGCCTATTTATAAAGTAAGATTTCTTAAAGCCAATAGGTTTTCTTAGTTTCTGTAGGATATAGGCTTGCTAAAGAAAGCTAAAGATATAAGTATCAAATAAGTATATAAAAATAGATTCCTAACTCTTTTAACTCTTCTAACATGACTTTCTAAACACAAAAGAAAAAAATCTGGCAAATAAAGAAAACTCATCTTTTCCACAAAATGCCACTTTTGTAATTTTTTGAAATTCATTAGCACCAACACATATTCTATAATTAGCTCATAACTTTTTTATCTAACCTCTATTTTAAGTAACCAAAGATGTATTGAAAAGCTAACTTAATATTAGATGTCATAAATGATTTCCTTATAAATTATAATTATATTGATGTTGATGAAACTTATTTTTTAACCAATACAGTTAAAATTATCCTTTTTAATACAACTAAAGATAAACTTCAATTGGACACCTATGAATCAAGGGATGCCTATGATATGCCGCTTTTTATTCTTTTTTGCAAAAGTGCTTATCAGTTGGAGGCTCTTCCAAAATATGTTCCATCTCACCATCTTAGCTCAGTATGAATTTCAAAGAATCATCCTTTAGCCCTGTTCAGATATAACGTTCGATGTAGCCTTGCTTTCTTTTTGATCTTTAGTCATCTTCCATTACATAAGTTTTGTTGATGAGTCATTTTTAAGCATCAGCATCTCTAGTTTACACATTTGATAGATATGAAAACCTTGGCTGCATGAAACTGGTCTTGGCATCAAACACAGCATCCCAACAGGATTTGAAACCATAACTTTCTTAATGCTCACCAATACAATGCCAATGCAACATATCCCTTTTGAGCCATTAAAGCCCATATGTACAAACTCTCCTTGACCTTAAATCTTCACATCAATCACATAGCAAAAATAATCATGAAGTGAAATTGATGCACAAGATTCTCTCATTTCTAAACCATTTTTTAATCATATTTCTCATGGACTCACAAAGTCACTTGCATCCAAGCCTTACATTTGAATATAATATTTCTAAGCATCAATAAGAGAAATAAGAACCATATCAACAAACTTACACAACTTGGTAGAAAGATGAACAGCGAGTAGCCCCACATGCACCAGAGACGTATGAGGTTTGCATTACATCCAAAGTACTGAAGCAAGAAGTAAAATGCAACTGGCACAGCAAGTGCATAACCATATATGACACATGCTGCCCAATCCACATATGTGACGTCAAAGTTCCACACAATATCTGGTTCATTTCTTCTGTGCATAAGATAAGTTGCACAGTTTCCAAGGGCAGCAAGAATGAATACCAATGTAGTGGAGATCCAAATTGGGCCATACCTACACATGCTTAATAATGTAAGCCGCACATAGACTTAAGAAAGGGGAAAACATAAATATTTTTCTGCCATTAAATTAGTACACTAGAATTCAATATATTGGTCACTGTCAACCAGCCAAAGACAGATCAACTCATTGACCAGAATTCCAAATAGGCAATGATTGATTACAAAGCAACCAGGGAAAGAAAAAACAATGGTGATTTCAATGATTAGAAAACGTGAAACAATGATCCAGGGGTAAACGCAGCTGTATTCTGCTAATACAGATTACAAAGAGCTAAGCACAGGTGGGAGCGGAATGAAGTTGAACGAAAGACCCAATCATTCAAAATGTGACTGGACTAAGACACATAGTTTTGTACACATACTTGCTCAACGGACAATTAATTGTACACATACTTGCTCAACAGACGATTAACTTTCAAAAGAAAAATGAGTTAACATTTCAATAATGTAATACAATAAGACCAATACCTTAATTCCAAACTAGTTGGAATTGGCTATATGAATCCTTTTTTTCCCATTCTGCTCAGTTTAGAGTTATATTTAACATTTCAATTAAGCTAATATTGTCTGATAATCTAAGAAACAGAGAAATAATGTATATACGCAAATTAATTTAATCACTGTACGTCAAAATGAGCCCAAATTTCAGTAGCTTCCTCAAAACACGTGTGAAAGTAAAATTGCCACTATAACTAGCCTATTTACACTGTCCTTTATTCATATAAGGGAAGGCAGTCAAAAAGCTTCCACAAGGTAGTTACAAATTAAAAAAGCTCATTGGCTGTGTTTGGATGCCAAAAGGAAGAGGGATAAATAGCTTAACCATTGATAACCACCCACAAATCAGCTAATCACTGGTTAAAGTTACTGCTTTTTAGTTGATATTCCAACCATCAATGGAATAAGTTGTAGAAAAAGTGAAAAATAAGAGAAAGAGAGGAGAAAGCTATGCGAGTTAACTTTGTTTTAAGGGAAAAAGTGCGAAATAAAGAGAGAGAAGAGAAAGCTATGGTGGTTTAACTTTATTTCACGTCCTCCCTTAAAATAAAGTTAACCAAGTTAAGTGGCTTTTGAGGACATTGACTGAATAACTTTAACCCCCACTTTTTGGAGTGTTTGGCTGGTTGAAAACCTACCCTTCACCAGCAAATAACCAGCAACCAAACACCTCATGAAGGTTTACTTTCAGGATACAACTAACAAATCAGTTAGAATTTAAGCCAAGATAGCCCCGAGATCAACATGCATACCATGCAGAAGAGAAAGCACTAACACTGCAACATTTAACACATAAATGCAGGTACGCATGGTTGCTTTCATTAATTTCTTAGAACATGTAGATTTATGAGAATGGACTTCATAAAGTTGTAAGAAGACAAAGACAGTATGATAATATGAAACAAAAACAAGCACTTCAAATGCAACAAAATGAGTAACCTAATTTTCATTTGCCTGAGAGTTCAACAACTGATTATGCACTCCATCCAACATATTATGTGGGGAAACAAATGCTACAACAGCGAGCTAACACTGCCCATTATTCATAAGAAGTTAACAGGTAAAAAAACTTTTCAAAGATTTGTAGAGGGTCAGATGATAAGGGAGAAAATAAAACAGTGAAAATTTAAGTCAATTTACCAACCCAGATAAGCAAAGATGCTAGAGAGTTATATTGGCATAAGAGTAGTTAAAATAAAAGCATCAAATATGTATGATCAACCTGACAATTTCTTGAAACATAGACAAGACAAACTTAATATGCTCACAAGTAGACAAGGATATGATAAGAAAGAAAATATTCAAGATTTGGTTAATATATAAAAGATATTGATAACATGATAGTTTTAACTACAAAACAATGTGTATGAGCACAGATTAGATCTCCTATCCTATACACACAAGCATCTTCAAAAAATGGCTTCTATTTCAATATATATTATGAAAATTACATATTAGAATAGGAGAACATGTACAAATAAGTGAGAACTGTATATTAAAAACAGCTTAAAAGGAAAAACAACACCAATGGGAAACTGCAAATCATACAAGCTGATAACAATTGCGGGGGGAGTAACTCACAGATCAGGATTGCCATCAATTTTCCTTGTAAAATCATTCATGGGATACACTGAAGCAATGAGTCTATCCACCACCATATCAGTATCTACATTGAAATATTGGGTGTATGATGAAATGCTACATACTCCTTTCCAACTGCTTGTGGCTTGCTCATCTCCACCTGCATGGGCAGAAAAATATTGTATATAAACAAGAATAGCTAGTAAAGAAAGTAGTGGGAACTATACAGGCAAGAACAAAAACATAAGGCCTTGTTTCAAATTACAGTTAATACAGCAACATATTTTGGATAACAGCACAAGATACATCTTTTGCATACATAAATACGTTACAAGATTGAAAATAAATGGATGAAAATGTACTCAACTCAATTCATCTAAGCCTTTTCCCAACTACATGGGGCCGACTACATAAATCTGCTCCCTCCACTCTTCTCTTTGATTTAGTAGATTCATGTTTTAGAAGATATGATGTAGTTTTACGTTAGCTGTCAGCTACCTTACGCAACTCTCCTCCTTTATCCAATGTAGCTATAGAAAATAAGTGCTTTTGTATGCCCTTAATAGGTGTAGAAATATATTTCTCAATAAACCAAATGAAAAGTTAGCATCAAAATACAGCATCCGAAGCTGCATTATGGTTCAAGATGAAACTAGTCTATGAGAATGCAAATAAATGTCTCTAAACAAAGCACAAATCAAGAATGTAACCCCAATTTTGGCAACAATCTTCATTTATTGCTTCGACATCTTTAGCAACAAAACTTCTAATGATCAAAACTTGATGTATCTACAGTGTCCACTATTTGTTCTCCGCTATCTGCCCTTCTCATGTTAGGGACACTCTTTAGACACCCTATTAGTGGTGGAACCCTCTCTGGGCATCCTCTTGAAGCAGGGAACCTCCGTCAGGTGCCCTTTCCTCCCTTTTCCCAATGTTTATCAGCATCGGACTATATTCACAACCTCTAGTCCCAGGAACAAACACTGCAAACTTACCTCTTTCGACTTCCAATATTTCAAATATTTCAGATTATGTACTTTAAAAATATAATTTTCAAACATGGTATGATGCATCATCTCCAAGAAAATGTTATTTAAAAAAGTTCTTACGATAAGTATTACATGTCAAGGGAGATAAAGAAAAGCTAGGTCTCAATAGCAAGCACAAACAATTAAAGGATTGGATCAGTCATGATGCAATTCTAAACAAACATGAAGCACCTGGAATAATTTGGCCATAAGCAGTTCTAGAAAATAATCCATGTGACTATTATCCATCATCAATACAAGTAATAGCAGGAAATTCAATCCTTAATAAAAGATTTGCTAGTGCCATTGCAACAATTGCAAACTTTCCAGGCCCAATCCAGTATATTTGAACAAAAACCGACTTAAAATTATACATACCATACGGACTCCCCCGAGCTTGATAGCCTCCATTAGCAGGCGGAAATATTTGCAAGTTGGCAGAGGCTGCATATATGATGACCAAACGGAGTCAATTTTTTGAAATAAAAAGGGGGAAGAATCGTTGTTTAGATTTCTCTGGCTAAAATCAAACGGCAACTCTGTATTCTTACTATCACTAGCAGCGCCTCCTCTTTTATCTTCAGCAACCGCAGACTGCACAAAAATTAAAACGTGATATTTTTTAAAAAAATCTATAAATTCAAATTCGATCAGTCAAGAAAAAATATGAAAGAAGAGCAGTTCCTATCACGGAGAATAGGATTCATTAAGAACATTGGGAGGCGCAAGAATGATCAGTTTCAATTTTTGAGAAAATACAACTAACGAAGATCACATCTCTATAGCAAGAATATATAAAAACGAGGGAAAAGATCAAATCAAAAAAAAAAAAAGAAAGAAAAGATCAGACCACCATACGATAAAAAGAACCCATGCCTAAGGAAAAGAAGAGGGAAAGAGAAGAAGAAACGTACCGGAACAGAGCCGAGCAAGTCGCTGGCAGCGAGGCTGGTGTAACCTCCTTCCATGGCAGAGTTATCTCAGCAAAACGGAGACCGAATCAATCACCGTTCTCTATAGATCACCATTTCCAACCCAAATCGGAGGTCTTTCCCTTCTCTCGCTTTCGACGACTGCCTCGGTCCATACTCGGGGTGGATGGGGAATTTCTATCTGCACCCAAAAAATTACTCTCGACGCCCACACGGGAGTTTCTATCTGCACCCAAAAAATTTCTCTAGATACCCACATATGTTTTTTAAAAAAAATTAAATTTCTAAAATACCTTTCATTTTTTTTTTTTCTTCACCCACCCATTTCCCTCGGCACCGGCTCTCCACCTCCCCTTCGACATCGGCTCTCCCCTCCCATCGGCACGAACTCTCTTTCCCTTATTGGCACCGAATCCTCTCCACTCTTCGAGATCGACTCCCTCCTTCCCTTCGGCACCAGCTCCATCGGACTCCCCTTCCCTCATTGGCACCGACTTCCCTCCACCCTCTAGTACTGGCTTCCCCCTTCGATAGGCATCGATTCCCCTCCCTTCCGTCGGCACCGACTTCCCTTTCAGCACCGCCCCTTAGCATCGGCTCCTCTTGGTCCCCCGACACTGCCCCATCGGCCCCGGTCTCCACTTGGCCCCTGGCTTCCCTCCCCTGCCCTTTCCATCCACCGCTCCTGGCACCGTCCCCTCCCCTTCCCTCGGTACTGGCCCTCTGTTCGAACATAGGGTCGAACAGGCAGCTTCGTTGGATCCTGATAGACCGAACAGAGAAGGATGAGGGAGGGAGGGCCAGGGCAATCGAAGTCGGAGATGGGATGGGAGCTGAAGGGCCGGAGCCGGGGAGGGAAGGGAAGCCGGTGCCAGAGGGGGAGAGGAGACGGTGCCAGAAAGGGTTTGTTTCAGATGGGTATGGAGAGAAAATAAGAAAGGTAGTTTAGAAATTTATTTTTTTATAAAATATATGGGTGTCAAGAATAATTTTTGGGGTGTAGATAGAAATTCTTCACCCACACTTACAAAAAAAAATATACCCAATTGTTCCAAGGCATAATGACTATCCTACCCCCCTGAATTTCTCCCCACGCCCCACTGACCAAAATCCCTCCCCCTCTCGCTCCCGCCCTCACTCACTGAACATTGCATCTAATCATTACCAGGCTCTAAATTAGGGGTGCAGGCTCATGAAACTCAGATTTTCCTCAACCCTAATCCTAACCCTATTTGTAAAATATCAATACTAATCCTAACCCTAACCCTAACTCTATTTGTAAAATCTCAATCCTAACCCTTTTTTAAAAATCGGGTTCGGATTGAGTTTCGGGTTGAAATTCGGGTTGACGAAAAAATAAAATAAAATACTTTTTTCAAAGTAAATAACATCGAATTATAGATTCCAGATACGGAAAAATAAAATCCCTTGCTAAATGCATAAGCTGGACTCGAGGCTTTAACATTGTATTAAAAAAAAAAGTCTTACCTAAAACAAAGAAGAGAAGGAGATACTGTAAATAAAGAAGAGGATGAGGTGAAAAGTAAAATGAAATGTACGAATGGTCCGCCTTTATGTTTATCCTTCTTTTCTTGCCTGCGACCAACGGCCTTGCCCTCCTCGCCATCAAGTTGGCCATCTCATCCGATCCGACTGGCGCCCTCAACGCCTCCAAAAACTTGGTGCCGATAAGCTATCCCCATTCGGATAACCCTCGGGTTCGGATTATTTCGGGTTCGGATTGCGGTCAACCCGAACCCGGGTCAATTGTAAATCGGGCCGGGTTAAACCTGCGTCTTTCGGGTTTAGATTGAGCAAACATGAGTTTAAACACTGCTGTAAATTGGGTTCGGTGGGCCGGATTCGGGTTGAACCCAGCCCAAGTTGCACCCCTACTTTAAACCCCTTTGTTTGAAATTTTTTTACCTTATTTCAACAATGGAGAAGCAACTAGCAATTTGGAAAAGCTCTATGGATCAAAAAGTTCATTTTTCAACATCTTTCAATTTTTTTTTTTTGAATCAGCCCTGGTAGGTCGAACAGAGCCCTTTGTGGGCCGAACAGAAAGGCTCCGTTCAGCCCTATGTGGCCAAAGGAGGGCTTGGGCCGTTTGCCTCTGCATCGATGGTAGATAATTATTGGGAATTAAAGAAAGAAATGGGAAGCTAGGGGGAAATCAATCGATCAATTAATTCAAAAATAAATCCCCGTAAGTATAGTTTGGTGATTTGGTTGCCAGCCAACAAGGATTGAGAAATGAAGCAATTTAAATTATGTTCTTAAGCTTTGGTTGATGAGGAACGGATAGTTGAAGTCAAGGTAGCTGCTGAAGAAAATTTTCATCGACCGACAAGATGGCCCTGATGACCATCATGCTTAGTGTCATCTACCATGAGATGATACATATAACGACAACAAGTCTTGCAGGTTTGCATCACATTGTGCCAATGGAGGAAGAAGATTAGATGCCTTTGGGAGGACCTGGCTGATGAAAACATCGTATGTGGCAGAAAAATTCTTACAAATCATTATTTGGATCGAGAGGATGATCTATCAAAGTCTTGTATTTGGCTGGTTTTGATAGAACTTATCATCTTTCCACTACATGATCATGTAATTACTTCTCCTTTGTACTTGCTACATGGATGAGGAATCCCTGTTTTCTTGGAGATTAACTTTGCCTTTTATAGATGGCTGGTGCAGAAGAAAGACATGGGGTCACTGACCCAGAGAGTTTTATTCGCTTGCATGCAATCTGAATATTCTGTCATTGTCCTTTTGTTATCAAAGGATTCAGTATTGTCAATCACAGTTCATGCTATTTCAATGTTGTTTTCAAGCTATCATTTTTGTTAGTTCTCTCAGGCAAAGATACCTGCATATGGCACTTTATTTAATTAACATTGAATTGGGCTAATGTAATATGAATGGCAATGGTTTCCCTGACTACTCTTTCTTTGACTTTTTAAGTGTGCGTTTTGTTGGGTTGGAAGGAGATAGGATTCTTTTAGTCCTCTGAAACAAATTCTATGCCACCAGATGCTAGTTCCGTTGGTGGAGATTTATCTAGTAAAATACTTATTTTGATTTGAATTTTGTCCAACTAAGAGAACAAATAGATGACAAATTAATAGACAATTGTAATTTTATTCTCTTTCATTCTGCCTTTTTGTTATCCTATTCTACATCAAACTTGAGATAGCATGCATAAGTTGGGTGTGGGGTTGGTCCATGGCTGTTTCAGGGCATCAAATGCTTCTCATCTAACTTGGAAACATGTTCCTCCACTGACTTTATTCTTTCTTCAGTCATCAAATCGAGAACTTCAGCCAAGATATTAATCCATAATAAATGATAATATTGGCTACCTGCATATAGAATTTGCATCAGAACTTAAAAAGGATATAGATTGAGTTGGCTCAGGAAGGCATCCGAGTTAGAAAATAGTAAGAAAATGTCTAACATCATGGCCCTTGGCTCAGATGGAGGTATCAAACATATGCTTCATAACGGTTGTATTTAGAAATACCCTCCAAGTCATGATGGCACAGCTCATAAATTGAGCGTCAAAATAAATAAGAAATCCCTATCATCATTGCCGAATTGAATTGAGTAGGCTCAAAACTAATCACAGCCCACTCAAGCAAACAATTTTGAAATCATATGAATAAGGCAACATTGGCAGGATGATATCGGTTGCCCCCGATACATGACAACATTTTGGTATCTGGGGGGCCCATGATACCTGGTAATATTAGTAACCTGCATATAGAATTTGCATCAAATTATATAGCTGGAAGCATTAAGTCATCACATGAAAATATCTAAAACCATAACAATGATATAAAAATGTGTAATTATCATCTAGGACATACGAGTGCAAATAACAAGTAAAAGTTTTTACATCATCAAACGACAAAGAGCAAATCCAATAAGAAATCCTGAAATGAAAAGGAAGTTCCCATATTGGACCATTGACATAGTCCTCGTTTCACCCCTATTCTCGGTAATTGGTGGAACTTACTGCACTAACTGCATTCTCACTAGAGGGTCACTTGGCATGTCATCAGGCATTCCCTAAACTTCAGGTGTACGACATCGTTCAAGAAAAGCGGCTTGGGCTTCATGCCATATATTGCACCTTTTATGTTTATTGTTCGGAAAGCCATTAACCAATGCCTTACAATCATCCCACTCCCTAACGATTCCTCTTTTGCATCCAGCGAATACAACATAGAACGGCATTACGAGGACAAGGCAGCAAACAAAAGTAATCATATTCTTCGCTAGGACCTCCGTCCCTTGTGGATGATTCTACAAAGGATAGAATGATAAAAAATTATCATATCTAGCATGCAATCACCGAAATAGTAAGAAAATAACAAGTTTTCGAAACAGTCGTGTTCAACATATGAATTAGCTACTCCTAAAGCAAGTGCAAAATCACTAACAATTTAAGTGGGGGAAAAAACTAGAATAATTTACTTGAAATGCAGTCTCTGCTTTGCTCCCTGATCAGTTGTTAATCAAGTTCAACCTTTCAGACAGAAATAAGTGTTGTATTCCAAATATTAGTATAAGACTCTTACAAATATAAAGAGTTAATCTTCCCGCAGAAGGAAGGAACCTATCTTTCACCAAGCTAGGTTTTTTAAAATAACTAATTACAGGTCACAACCATATATGAATCCAAGTCCAAATGGAATCCTATCTTTTATGCTCCAAAAGAATACTTGTTCCATATGCATCTCTTTCTTAAGCTTTTCAGGAATTTGATTACTGCATACGTTCTTACCATGAGTTGAGCGAAGCTATGGATGATTTCAAAGAAGAGATAGGCAAGGGCATGGAGGAAGCCACAAACGAAATAGCCATCTCGTTGCCGAGAAGAATACAGAGCCGGACCGCTGCTGCTGCCGCCGAAGAGGAAGAAAGTCGGACGGAAAGAATATTTGGATGAGGTAGGAGAGATAGTGGAGAAGGGATGAAGGAGAGGGAATGGGTTGCTCATTACCGTCGTTGCCGAGGATGACACAGAGCCGAACTGCCGCTACTGCAACCGAAGAGGAAACCGGGGGAGAGATAGGGGTTTGAAAAAAAAAAAAAAAAGGGATGCGAGTATGGAGAGTAACATCGATGGGGTGAGGGTGCTTTGAAAATTTAAAAAAATGTAGAAGGAAAAAAGGTGGGTATAAAAAGTAATTTTAAATATTTTATAAAATTATAAATATAGAGAATAATTTTTTAGGTGCAGATAGAAACTTCCGGATGGACGATACATCAGCGAAATTGTTACCCGTTTTGCCCCCTGGCGGTTCACAAAGTTTGTTTTTTTTTTTTCTTTTTTATTTCCCCCTTTTCTTATCTCCATCCCGAAAACAAAACCCCGGCCTCGAGGTCTCCCACCGACCTCTGCTTCCAGACTGCCAGACCGTCAGCGACGTCGCCGGAACTTTTCAAGCCCTATATATATTTTTTTCCCGGTATTTATTTTAACTTTTCAAGCCCTAGATTTTTTTTTTTCCCGGTAGACTAATTTCTTGGTGCTTTGGTGTTCATGAATACAATCTTACTCACTACAATTGAACCATGACAGTATATCACCTTGGCTGGTTTTGTGCATGAAATTATTAGTTTGAGAAATATTATTATTATTTAGGACTTGTCAACCAGGTCTTGAGAGGGCCGATTAGGGATGAACTAGGAACCAAAAAAAAAAAATCAATAGATTAACTATTATTCAATAAGAACTTTTTATAAAATTAAATCCCACAATTGATAATACAATTGAGGATAATCTAAGATTTAATGATCCCACTTTTTCAATGATGTAGCAAATCATCTTTTCAATAGTTTGCATTACCTCGAAAAATTCCCAATATCCTCAGCTCCATTGAAGTCCTAAACTACTGCTGTTCCCAAGTATTTTAAAATAGAATGCTTGCCTGAATGATCTTATTGGCTTGATAAACTCTTCTGGTTTTCAAACATTGCCTTCTTGATTTTGTTAATTCAACAGCAATGTTGTCATCATATTCTTCTGCTTCTTTTTCTTCTTATTGAATGGAAGGCAAGCATGTGATCAATAATAAATTTGAATGATGATGAGCTGGCCATGGACCAGGTATGAACATGTGAAATCGCTAGAAATCTAGCAATTTTATGATATTAAGTAAGAATTTCTTGAAATATCTCATCTCTTTTTAGATCAAACATCATGCCATACATGAGGACTGTTAGTGTGACATGAAGTTAGCTGGAAAATTAAAGGCTTGTGTTACTTTGGCAGAAGTTTTCATCGAAGCATATTCTTCTTTGATCAAGGAAGAGCAGGTGAGGAGCGATCTTTTCTTTCCAAATAATTATTTTATAAGTTATTTATATTCTTGTCTAGCTGATTTTTTTGAATAATTTTTTGATAAGGATTTTTTTTATTGGTCTAGAGGAAAAGGAGGATGATAGCAAATGAAAACTTTTTAACTTATACAATTTTAAATTCAAGTTCAATCAATACAATTATAATCATAAATACCATAGACCCAAAAGAGATAGTCTGTAATGCTTTCTAATTTATATAGATGATAAGTTGGGTCCATTTTGATATCATTTTTAATAATGCTATGTCACGCCCAAAAAAATTAAATAAAAAGGTATGGTTCAAAATTATTGATTTCATATAAGTACCCAAGATCCATCCCCTACATAATTGATATAAACTAACCCAAAAGCGCTTTCAGATGCCTTAAAAGTATTTTGAGTAATTTATGTTATTTAGTAAAATTTTTTAAAATGCTTTTAACTTCATCAAAAATTAATAAAAGCATTATTTGGACAAGTTCTTATTTGAAGCTTATTCAAAGTACTTTATTTACTAAATGTTAGAAAGTTGTTTATCACATATTCGAATAAAAAAGATAATATTTAATGTTATAATATAACTATAATAATATAATATTTATAAATATAGCTACTATAATTGCATGAAAAAATTATTATGATTATATATATAATGTAAAATAAGATAATATAATATTATAAAATACTATAAATACCATGGGTTTGTTCGGTTCGACACTAGAATAAAATCGGTATTGGAATTGAAATCGTTTATTTACATCGTTGCATAGTAATCAAAATCACAATTAGATTAATTTATACTGTTATTATTTATTTTGTTCAACTTCAAAATTAGAATTAGCTTAGATTTTTTAATTTTATTCCTCATAATCAAATTTTATAGAATAAAATAGTTGCTGATTATAATTATTTATCTAGACATAAGATATTTTGTTTAGTCAATATTCAAAACATGAGTATGACAGGTTTGTCTTCTTGACTTCTCTTTTCTTCGATACTAAAAGAAAAAAAAGAGAGGCCATTGAGTTTTCATCCTAACTTTGATTGTGATTTTTTGTTTAATGTACAATAATGGTGTATACTCCTATCACGTTATGAATGTGTGATAAAAGGGCATTGGGTGTTGGGTAATGGGCCAAAATAGGTCATGAAAACCCTAATGGGCCTTGAAAGCCCATTAACCCCTTATGTATGTGAATGAGAAATTGCGGGGACATTTAGTCCCACATCGAAAAGAACAAGGAAGGAAGGTTCACTTATATGGAAACCTCCTCCTTAAGCTTGTGTTCCTTCGGCTCACCATAGAAGGAGAGCTTGAGGGTGATGCGAAGCATCAACGCGCACGCGCACGCGCACGCGCGTGTGCGAAGGGCGCAATGGGCGCTTTGTAGGCGCACTTTGCACTTCGCACGTACGCATCGTCGCGAGGAGCTTGAGGGGCTTTAATCTTTTTGATGATGAAGATCAGACGGTAGAAACTGATCAGGATTGAGATGAGGGGCTGAGATCAAACGATGACTTGGATTGATCACAACCATTGGTGATCGCTGATCAGGATTGATCATGACCGTTGATGATTTGACCGTTGGAAGGTTGACCAGTCAACTGGTCAAGGTTGACCAGTCAACGTTTGACCGGTCAACGGTTGACCATCAGGACCGTTGATAAGGTGTCCCTTCGATCAAATGATAAGTCAATCGAACCGTTGATGATAAGGCGTCCCTTCAATCAAACGGTTGTAGATAAGTCATGTCAAAAGACTTATCTGATAACGTGATTATCAGATCACAATTGTGAAAAGACTTATCTGATAACGTGATCATCAGATCACAATTATGAAAGGGCTTATCTGATCTTCAGATCTTCAGATCACAGCCTGAAAAGGCTTATCTGATAACATGATCTGAAAATCACGAAGTGAATGGGCTTATCAAACATCCTTTGATCAAAAGAATTCGAATTAATTTAATTCGTAAGGTTGCTTCCAAGGGGCATAAGGTTGCTTCCAAGGGCATAAGGTTGCTTCCAAAGGGCATCTAAAAACTATAAATAGGACTAGACCTCTCATTTCATCATCCCAATCCATTCCGAATTGATCAATTCAATTCAGTTTTCTTCTCTCTTAGGCATTTGCATACTTTCCTAAGGATAGTATAGCAATAGTGCATTGAAAAGAGAGTTGCATTCTTGGTTCGATTATTTTGGTGAATTGTAGTGCTGCTTTCATCAAAAGGAGACTGTTGTATCCTGGGAGACAATCGTCATACTGACCGTGAGCACCATTGCGGGACGAAATTGTCTTAAGGACATAGAGTATAACTCTAGCCTCAGTCTGATTCAAGTAGGTAGCCACCATCTGCCACACATACACAGCCAACAATCTTAAGACAATTTCCGTCCTCCAGAAGTGCTGCTGCAGATGGCTACCATGCATACATCCGTTCAAGCCGAGAAGCCGGAGAAGTTTACCGGCACTGACTTCAAGAGGTGGCAACAGAAGATGCTGTTCTACCTCACAACTCTGAATCTAGTCAGAGTATTGAATGAAGATCCGCCTGTCCTGAAGGAAGGGGAGACCGACAAGCAAGTCATTGCTGCGGTGGAGGCATGGAAGCACTCAGACTTCCTTTGCAAGAATTATATACTCAATGGTCTGGACAATACCCTGTACAATGTGTACAGTAGTATTGCTACTGCCAAGGAGTTATGGGCATCCCTAGATAAAAAGTACAAAATAGAGGATGCTGGACACAAGAAATTTGTGGTTGGAAGGTTCCTAGACTACAAAATGGTCGACCACAAAACAGTTATGGAGCAAGTCAAGAGCTCCAGATCATCCTGCATGAGATACATGCAGAGAGAATGTCTCTTAGCGAGTCATTTCAGGTAGCAGCTATCATAGAGAAGCTACCACCATTATGGAAGGACTTCAAGAACTACCTGAAGCACAAGCGGAAGGAGATGGGACTTGAAGACCTAATTGTCCGCCTAAGGATCGAGGAGGACAATAAGAGCCAAGAAAAGAAGGCAGGAGGACAACCTGCTGAGCCAAGGCCAACCTCATAGAAGGGAAGAAGAAACGCAAGTTTCCAGGCGAAGGCTTTAAACAGAAGAAGGGCAATCCAAAGAAATATAAATTCAAGGGAAAGTGCTTTGTTTGTGGTAAGCAAGGACACAAATCCAAGGACTGCCGTTTCAAGGATAAAGAAAAGAAAGAGGTCAACATGACTGAATCCCTATCCAAAGAGATATCCGAGATGATGCTGTCAGCAGTTGTATTTGAAGCAAACATGGTTGACAAAGCAAATGAGTGGTACATAGACACTGGAGCTACCAGACATGTCTGCTCTGATAAGAGTATGTTCTCATCATATACTCCTATCAATGGCAGAAATCTGTTCATGGGTAACTCCGCGACATCCAAGATAGAAGGAATTGGCCGCATTGTTATGAAAATGACATCTGGCAAGGAGCTTCTACTGAATGATGTGCTACATGTCCCTGACATCCGGAAGAATCTCATATCAGGCTCCCTCCTAAGCAAACATGGCTTTAGGATGGTTTTTGAGTCTGATAAATTTGTACTCACAAAGGGGGGTATATTTATAGGAAGGGGTTACTTGAATAATGGTTTATTCAAGGTCAATGTAATGACTGTACACAGAAACCTTGAAATGAATAAAGCATCTTCTTCTGCTTATATGGTTGACTCTTCTTGTCTATGGCATGATAGATTAGGACATGTAAATTTTAATTCATTACGAAAATTAATGAAATTAGAATTATTACCTAATCATGAAATCGATCCACATTACAAGTGTGAAGTGTGTGTTGAAGCTAAGTTAGCAAAAACACCATTTCCATCAGTTGAAAGAAATACTGAACCTCTTGACTTAATTCACAGTGATCTATGTGATTTAAAGTCAATTCAAACTAGAGGAGGTAAAAAGTATTTTATAACATTTATAGATGATTCAACAAGATACTGCTATGTGTATCTACTAAAGTCTAAAGATGAGGCTTTAGAAGTGTTTAAATGTTATAAGAATGAAGTTGAAAATCAACTTGGAAAAAGGATTAAGGCCATAAGGAGTGATAGAGGTGGTGAATACGATGCACCTTTTGACAAATTCTGTCAGGAGCATGGCATTATTCATCAAACTACTGCTCCTTACTCACCTCAATCTAATGGAATTGCGGAACGTAAAAACCGCACATTAAAAGAAATGATGAATGCTATGTTAATAAATTCTGGTACACCGCAGAATTTATGGGGAGAAGCAATTCTCTCAGCAAATCATATTCTTAACAAGATACCTCTTAAGAAGAAGGATGTTACACCATATGAGTTATGGAAAGGAAAGAAGCCTTCCTACAATTACTTAAGAGTGTGGGGGTGTCTAGCTAAAGTAGCTATTCCGGACCCCAAAAAGGTCAAATAGGACCTAAAACTGTTGATTGTATATTTATCGGCTATGCACATAATAGTAGTGCATATCGCTTTCTAGTACATAAATCAGATATATCTGATATACAGATAAATACAATCATGGAATCAAGGAATGCAACATTCTTTGAAGATATATTTCCAAGCAAAAGGAAATTAGAAATAAGTTCAAATAAAAGAACTTATGATAATACTGCTAGTAGTAGTCATCAGGATGAATATCCTGAAGATGAACCTAGACGCAGTAAGAGACCAAGAATAGCAAAGTCTTTTGGTCCTGATTATGTAACTTATATGTTACAAGATGAACCTCAGACATTAAAGAGGCAATGTCTAATCCAGAAGCACCCTTTTGGAAAGAAGCTGTCAATAATGAAATTGAGTCCATCATGCATAATCATACCTGGGAGTTGGTAGACCTACCATCTGGTATGAAACCTTTAGGGTGCAAGTGGATATTTAAGAAAAAGCTAAAAGCTGATGGATCAATTGACAAGTATAAAGCCAGATTAGTGGCTAAGGGCTTCAAACAGAAAGAAGGTATAGACTTCTTTGATACCTATTCACCAGTAAGTAGAATAACATCTATAAGAATGTTAATCGCTTTTGCAGCCATTAACAATCTTGAAATTCATCAAATGGATGTTAAAACTGCTTTTCTGAATGGTGAATTAGATGAAGAAATATACATGGAACAACCTGAGGGATTTATTGTTCCAGGGCAAGAAAAGAAGGTGTGTAGACTTGTTAAATCCTTATATGGATTAAAGCAAGCACCTAAGCAATGGCATATAAAATTTGATAATGTAATGTTATCAAATGGATTCAAAATAAATGAATGTGACAAATGCATATATGCCAAATCCCTATCTGAAGGGTATGTGATAATCTGCTTATATGTAGATGACCTGTTAATCATTGGTAGTAATACTGAAATGATTAAACAGACAAAGAAAATGTTGATCAAACATTTTGATATGAAAAATATGGGTGTTGCAGATGTTATACTAGGGATTCGAATCACTAGAACATCTGAGGAAATAATATTATCTCAATCTCATTATATTGAGAAAATATTAAATAAGTATAAAAAGTATGATACTAGCCCGGTGAAAACACCTGTAGATGTTAATCTACATTTGGCTAAGTATACTGGAGAACCCATATCTCAATTGGAATACTCACGTATAATTGGCAGTTTAATGTATGTCATGAATTGTACTCGTCCTGACATAGCATATGCTGTCAATAAGTTGAGTAGATTTACAAGTAATCCAGGTCCAAATCATTGGACAGCTCTAATAAGGGTATTAAGATATCTGCGATATACCCTAAGTTATGGATTACATTATTCAAGATATCCAGCTGTATTAGAAGGATACAGTGATGCTAATTGGATATCTAACACAGAAGATACAAAATCCACAAGTGGATATGTATTCACCTTAGGAGGAGGTGCTGTGTCATGGAAATCTTCTAAGCAAACATGTATAGCTCGATCCACTATGGAATCTGAGTTTATTGCCTTAGAAAAGGCAGCTGAAGAAGCAGAATGGCTTCGAAACCTTTTAGAAGATATTCCATGTTGGCCAAAGCCTGTGTCTGCAATATGCATACATTGTGATAGTCAATCGGCAATATGCAGAGCACAGAATAAGATATATAATGGTAAGTCTAGACATATACGTCGCAGACATAATACCATTAAGCAGTTACTTGAAATTGGTGTAATTTCTATTGACTATGTTCAGTCAAAGAAAAACCTAGCGGATCCATTAACAAAGGGGTTACCAAGAGATCAAGTAAACTGTTTATCGAGGGGAATGGGTTTAAAACCTATAACTGAAAAATCTTCATAGTGGATACCCAACCTAGCTGACTGGAGATCCCAAGATCTAGGTTCAAAAGGGACAACTAAATTATGAAGAGACTTGATAGCACTAAGGATGTACAATCCTACTCATTCCTATGATAATTGGTGCTACCTGCTAAAGGTACTAGGATAAGCATTGCTTTTAATGATTCTTATGACATGAACATCATGTGGGGTATAGCAGGATACTCTTAATAAGAATCACCTATGTGAGTGTGAACTGGGCCAATTCTATGAGAATTTTAAGGTTTAATTCTCTGAAGCACTCATGAGACCAGGAGTTGTTCGGGGCCAAAATGAACACAACCATGAGAACCACAAGAATGCTCGGGAAGAAGTTGCGTGATTGTTATTGTCTTAGTTTACACAAAACGCTGAAAGGTTCAAGACATCGCGTTCACCTTTTAGCAAGTAAACTCGATAACAACTCACTAAGGAAGGTTCAAAGCCACAAGCTACCTATCCCGATACAACTTCATCCCATTATACTCTCTTTAGTGTGTCTGCATATTCATTTGCATTAAAATCCTTTTATGTGGGGGTTTGCCTTGCCAATCTTTGCTAATCTTTGATCTAAGTCCAATTTCCATTCATGTGGGGGATTGTTGGGTAATGGGCCAAAATAGGTCATGAAAACCCTAATGGGCCTTGAAAGCCCATTAACCCCTTATGTATGTGAATGAGAAATTGCGGGGACATTTAGTCCCACATCGAAAAGAACAAGGAAGGAAGGTTCACTTATATGGAAACCTCCTCCTTAAGCTTGTGTTCCTTCGGCTCACCATAGAAGGAGAGCTTGAGGGTGATGCGAAGCATCACCCTCGCGCACGCGCACGCGCACGCGCACGCGCACGCGCACGCGCGCGTGCGAAGGGCGCAATGGGCGCTTTGTAGGCGCACTTTGCACTTCGCACGTACGCATCGTCGCGAGGAGCTTGAGGGGCTTTAATCTTTTTGATGATGAAGATCAGACGGTAGAAACTGATCAGGATTGAGATGAGGGGCTGAGATCAAACGATGACTTGGATTGATCACAACCATTGGTGATCGCTGATCAGGATTGATCATGACCGTTGATGATTTGACCGTTGGAAGGTTGACCAGTCAACTGGTCAAGGTTGACCAGTCAACGTTTGACCGGTCAACGGTTGACCATCAGGACCGTTGATAAGGTGTCCCTTCGATCAAATGATAAGTCAATCGAACCGTTGATGATAAGGCGTCCCTTCAATCAAACGGTTGTAGATAAGTCATGTCAAAAGACTTATCTGATAACGTGATTATCAGATCACAATTGTGAAAAGACTTATCTGATAACGTGATCATCAGATCACAATTATGAAAGGGCTTATCTGATCTTCAGATCTTCAGATCACAGCCTGAAAAGGCTTATCTGATAACATGATCTGAAAATCACGAAGTGAATGGGCTTATCAAACATCCTTTGATCAAAAGAATTCGAATTAATTTAATTCGTAAGGTTGCTTCCAAGGGGCATAAGGTTGCTTCCAAGAGGCATAAGGTTGCTTCCAAAGGGCATCTAAAAACTATAAATAGGACTAGACCTCTCATTTCATCATCCCAAGCCATTCCGAATTGAGTTCAATTTGAATCAATTCTTGTTCTTCTCTCTTAGGCATTTGCATACTTTCCTAAGGATAGTATAGCAATAGTGCATTGAAAAGAGAGTTGCATTCTTGGTTCGATTATTTTGGTGAATTGTAGTGCTGCTTTCATCAAAAGGAGACTGTTGTATCCTGGGAGACAATCGTCATACTGACCGTGAGCACCATTGCGGGACGAAATTGTCTTAAGGACATAGAGTATAACTCTAGCCTCAGTCTGATTCAAGTAGGTAGCCACCATCTGCCAGACATACACAGCCAACATTGGGTAAGAAGAAATTAGTGTTTGTATCGGGTAACAAGAAGAGAGATGAAGGCGCGTGTGAGAAAGATGAGAATAGAAATTACGATCCTGAGCAATAATAGATTTCTAATACTTCATATAGGATGATTCCTATTATCGATGGAATTGGAATTAGATTCCAGTTCTATTAAAACAAATAGTTAATCATAACCAGTAATTCTGGTTTTCATTTCAAAGTCTTATTTTTGAGAACTAATAGGCCCATGGTATTATGGTACTATATAATGTTATAATTTTGCAGTATTACTATAATAATATATCTCAATATTAGGATATTATATTATTAAATAGTAATAATGATAATTTTAATAATATATTAAAAATAAAAATGATTTATTATATCAATTTTATATTAACATCATCATTAGATTAGAAAATTATTATATTTTCTTATACTATATTATGATACTATAATATGATATATTTTTATATTATTATAATACGATATTATTATATCAGTATAACATGATTATATATTATAATATTAGTATAATAATTTATATTAATTATTTTTAATAGGTTAGATAGTTGAAAGCATCATGCAATGTTTTTCATCATTTTTAATCTAAAAGTAACTTTAGTTTTGTTACAAGATAGATATTAAAATTTCATAGCATTTTAAAAATATTCGATATTGAAATCTGATCTTTTGCACATCAATTGAAGGAAAACGATTTACTTGCCTGAACAACACTCTCCATTCTACTTAGGAGGCATTGAAGAAACTTCAAATTTTCTTCGAGGAACCCTCTGTTTTTTAAGTCAAGATGAGTGTCTTAGAGCTCTTCAAGAAGGCTCTAAGGTTTAAGGATTATGAAAAATCCTTGTGTGGTATGTCGATGGTATGGGAATACTTTTGTCGATATTTTGATGAAGAATTATTGGAGTCAAACTCTTTTTTAAATAAAAATTAATGAAGTGATAAACAAGAAGTAAAGAAGAGTTTTTTTCGCATAGGGTTGACACTTTGAATTAGAATGGAACTTTGTGGAAGTAAATAAAGTTTTTAGAATAAGGAAACAGATCGATCAACTGGGGAAGGCCAATTACATCATGTCTTACTATTCGTTGGAAACTTTTAGTTAATTCACGATAACTTTCTTTGGTTATGCCAATAATTTATCAAATTGATCCATAATAGTTATTATCATATAACAAATAATTATATTCAAAAACTTTATTGTCTAAAGCGCTAGTGTTAATGTCTTCATCAAATAGGGCTGATATACTCGTAAGACTCTTCAAATTAGAGTGACAATTTATTTTTTTCTTATTCTATAAAAATTATTTAATAGGTTAGGAATAAAGTTTCTTCAAAGTACTTTAAAATAAATCACATGACCACCTTGCTAACATGATAGATATAATCAAGTATGACTAACTCAGGAGAGCTCTCATTAGAAGACATTTTGAATTCAAATTTATGTGTAAATAAATTTCTATAAAGAATTCTCTCCGTATCACTCCAATTCATTGGTCAAATACCCTTATGCTTTTCATTGATCATTTAGGAAAGTTTACAAAAGAAGCCAAAGAGTTTAACAGAATCTATTAATGGCAAGCAGAAAGCTTAGATGGAGTGTTAAAAAGAAAATTTGTGGGCTGATGGGTCTTGATGATGCCAAATCACCGGCCTCGAGCGTGCGGTTGTCTCCTCCAGTGAGCTCCTCGCGCCTGCAAGCAAGTTCCGGGGGCCGGAGGGGGCCCCAGCGGGACCCTTCGATGCTCAAGTCAGTGGTCTGGGCATCAGCCGTGAGCTTGAGGAAGCTCGAAAGAGAAAAAGAGAGAGAGAGGCCTAGAGAGGAGCTCCCTCTGTGTGAGCGTTTAGGAGTGTTATGAGTGTGTTACCTGGTCAGGGGTCCCTCTTACCCATTTTATAGATGTTTAAGAGTTTGTCTGGCTTGAGTGGTTGAAGCTCCATAATGATGACTTTGATGGGTGAAGTGTCGGAACTGATGTCCGTGAAGCATGGGGTGTTGTTACTAGTCAGAGCATTAATTGATGTTCGTGAAGCATGGGGTGCTGCAGGGCATGGCTAACTGCTACGACGCTTGCCAGACATGTCCCCTATGTCATTCATTTAGGGCATGGCTAACTGCTACGGCGCTTGCTAGACGTGTCCCTTTTGTCATTTTTTGCATTCCTGCGCGGACGACGATGAGTGATAAAGTTAGGCATATGGGCCCCAAAGGTGCAGCCATTGGGACAGAAGATGCAGTTTGGAGTTGAAGCTCGTTCACTTGCATGGCACTGTTCACATGGCACTGTTCACATGGCACTGTTCATATATGGCCGACCCCAGGCACTGTTCATACATGGCCGACCCCAGGCACTGTTCATACATGGCCGACCCCACGAAGGGCTCTATCAGTTTCCTTCATGGTTCTCTAACGGCGTTGGATCAGCCATATCAGGTCTCAATTTTTCGTGCCTTACTTTAGCAAGAAAGAAGCATCCCTCGTTGTTCCCCCCTCCTTCTCTTCCTTTGCCATTCTTCCATTTAGCCATCGAAAGCTCTGAATTATTTTTCAGAGAGGATTCAACTAATTAACTCCATTAACTAAGGTGAAGGAATCGAATATAAAGGACATACCGATAATAACGGATATACCTCAATATCGGCAGTAGCAGAAGTAGGATCATCGGTCGTCGGGGGTTATCCGAGTCTCCTATATGTCCACGCCTCTAAGCCGCAGCATCGGTGAAAAAGAGAAGAAAGAGCCTTTCGTGACCCTCGGATGCATCTCTCATTTAGAAGACCTCATAACGAAGACACCTTCGGTCTTTTTTTAAAGAAGACTATTACTAGCGGATAAGCCAAAGGGATTACTCTTAGAATATGATGAATTAATAGCACCCAGGTAAACAAAAGGATAAAATCATATAATTCAAAAACTTAAGTAAAAATTAATAAGTAGCGAATGCATCAAGGGCGGCTGTAAGCCATTAAGCTTTCATGAATAATTTTTTTAAATATATTATTATGCCTTCAATTTTTTATTAAAAAACTCTAGTAAAATTTAATGAAGTAGAATAAAGATGGCTTTATATATAATTTAAAAATAAATGAGCATAAATTATAAGCACATAATTTCATGATACCATCTATCCTTCAATGAAATTATGGTTAAAAACTTGGATAAAAATTAATAAAATATAATTAAGATTGAGTTATAATCGTCTAACATTTTTTGTTTAATGTAAAATTAAATTAGAGATATTACAGTAAAAAATCGCAGCTAGATGTACAATTTATTTAAACAAAGCGTAACTTTTTCGCGTGATTCGGAGTTTTGATTTCGTCAGCTCCAATCATTAATCGGTCAGCGCGCATCAAAACCTGAAGCCAAGATTACTTATCCGTTACGTACCCACTTCATCTACGGAGCTCGATGCCTCCATCCATTACAGCAAAATCCGCTTTATCGGCCACCGACGGTCGGTCTGCTAGTCTGTTTCCGCCGCTCGTTGACGGAATCCCAGATATCTTCTTAATTCATGGCCGCCACCGCCGCTACGACTCCACTGCCGCGTCCTCCCGATATGCCAGCGGATTTGTCGCCGTTACATTCCCGCCGATACGCCCGAAGCCCTGCCCTCCTATCGCTTCCCACCTTTATAAAACCCTCCCCAAAGGTAACATTTCTCCGCCTCCATCTCCTCTCTCCCCCCCTCTAATATCATATCTTTGCCGAATTCTAATCTTCTTCCCCTCCTCTGTCCCGTCCTCAAAACCCTAGATTTCGACTGGGAGGCGTCGCGCGAGCTGCTTCGTCGCGAGATCCGGCACGGCGATGGGGGAGAATGCCGTCTCCGACGAGCGGATGCTGGTATGTCTCGCGGTTGTAATGGCGTCGGATTGGATCTTTTTGTTGGAGATTTTCTTTCCCTTTTTCGTTCTTTTTCTTGTTCTTTGATTATGGAGTTGGGACTCAGGTGATGGTTCCGCCGCATCCGTTGATCAAGCACTGGATCTCTGTTCTCAGGAACGAGCAGACCCCTGTGCCATCTTTAGTGAGTCGTTTTCCGCCCTCAGATTCTTTCTTTTATTCCTTTGTAGCCGTTTTCGAAAAAGGAATTCTTGATTGTTATATGCCTGGATTCACTGTGAAGAATTATAGCACCAATGAGTGGTTAGAAGTTGTTTCTTTTATGTATAATAGACATCTGATTCGAATGTAAAGTTTTTGGATTATATCATCATATTGGATGCATGCAGAACGCCTGACAACGTTTCGTGATACATTTTATTCTATCATGCTTGTTACCGCTGATGCTTATTTTACTTTTAATATTGCCACATACTTTTGTTGAAAATTAGATCCGAACCTTTTGGTGAAGACCATCACCATAAAGCCCAAGAATCATTCATATTTAATCATCAAGAATCCATAATCGATAAACGGAAGTATACCAGAATCCATATTGCTTGATTGCTCTCCAAAGCCCTGCGGTTGGCCTTCCATATCAATACGTTACTTCCAAAGAGCCCTTTAGAATTTTCTCAAGGCTATTCTTTCTGATAATGAGATTCAGAGAAGAAGGTCGTGCGTGCGATCCAGGGACCATAACCGTTATATATAGATAATTTCATCATTATCTTTTGATATTTATATTTTAGTACATCATAAAAATAAAAATAATCCCTTAGGTCTCTACACATTAAAGGGACACACCTAATCAGATACATTAAAGCCCAAATCATTGAAATCTCAGCTGATCACTTTTAATTGGGCTTATTTGACAGTCCGCAACACATAATTATTTCACATATAAGCCCAATGTTGGATTAAAAATCCAACAATCTCCCAATGGGCTATATGTGTAACCTTATAATTATGTTGCAAAAATAATCAAATGAGCTCAATTTTACTGTCATTACTGAAATGTATCTATAACCAATCCGGTCCATCAACCATACCAACATAGGATCAAAGCGGCTTTTGTTATATTTATCATAACTCGACCTATCAATGGTCACGTATGTTGATACAACTAAATGACATGGATCATGATGTAGATGTGTAGCATGAAAATTATATGTAATGTGATCTTAACATGCCTATTTTCAACTGGTCCTTTTTAAACTTGAGTGAGATCAAAACTTTAACATAATTGTACAGAGTGTACTGAACTGAATGAAATACTTTATTTTTGATCAGAAAATATCCAAACACATAAGTATGTACAAACAAAACATAAAGCATAATATAGATGCAATACAAACTTCCACTGAATCTAAGCATCGTCATGCTCTATAACGCCCATGTGAGTAGTATGCTCATAAAAGACCTTGGGCGGCACACCCTTTTTAAGGGGATCTACAATCATGGAGTTTATCCCTATATGCTCTATAGAAATCTGACCACTCTGTACTCTTTTCTTTACAACCAAAAACTTGATGTCAATATACTTTAACTTGGTCGAGCTCCTACTGTTGTTGGAATACAATACGGCTGACTTATTGTCACAAAATAACTTTAGCGGTCTTTCAATTCCTTCCAATATGCGCAGCCCAGTGACAATTTTTCAGCCATATTCCATGATTGGATACCTCATAACATGCTATAAATTTTGCTGCCATGGTAGAATAAGCTATGAGTGCTTGTTTTGCACTTCTTCAAGAAATAGCCCCACCACCTAACATATATATATAGCCCGAAGTGGATCTTTTACTATCTTGGAATCCTGCAAAGTCGGAGTCAGAATACCCAATGATCTCAAAATGATCTGATCTCCTATATGTGAGCATGTAATCTTTTGTTCTTTTCAGATATCTCATAACTCTTTTGGCTGCTTTCCAGTGATCTATACCTGGATTGCTTAAATATCTGCCTAATACTCCAACAATGTACGCAATATCCGGACGCATACAAACTTGAGCATACATTAGACTCTCTACAACCGAAGCATAAGGAATCTTCTGCATCTCTTCAATTTCAAGGTTTCCTTTTGGGCACTGATTAATACTGAATTTATCTCCTTTAGCGATATGGGTATCTCCTAGTTTGCTATTTTGCATGCCAAATCTCTTAAGTACTTTATCGATATAGCTCCTTTGTGATAATCCAAGGATACCCTGAGAACGATCTCGATGTATCTGAATTCCCAATACAAAGGAGGCGTCACCAAGATCTTTCATTTGAAAATTGCTTGATAGAAATCTCTTGGTTTCATGCAACATGCCTATATCATTTGTGGCAAGCAAAATGTCATCCACATACAAAATCAAAAAAATATTTACTTCCACTGAACTCGTGATACATACAATCATCAACTGCATTCACTTCAAAATTAAATGAGAGAATTACTTGATGAAATTTGTGGTACCACTGATGAGAAGTTGCTTTAACCCATAAATGGATTTTGTCAATTTGCAAACCATTTTTTTGGGTCTCCTGATATAAAGTTTTCTGGTTGCACCATATAAATTGTCTCATCAATATCTCTATTGAGAAATGCCGTCTTGACATCCATTTGATGGAATTCCATATCATACTGTGCAACAAGAGCCATGATTGTCCTAAAAGAGTCTTTCGATGAAACTGAAGAGAAGGCCTCTTTAAAGTCAATCCCTTCCTTTTGAGTATAGCCTTTAGCCACAAGACAAGCTTTATACCTTTCCACATTACCCTTTGAATCCCGTTTGGTCTTAAAAATCCATTTGCAACCAATGGGTTTTACTCCTTCTGGTAATGGGACAAGTTCCCAAACTTTATTATCTTGCATAGACTTGTACTCTTCTTTCATTGCTTTAATCCACTTTTCTGAATTGGAACCTTGTATGACTTGAAGGAAGTTGACATGATCATCTTCCATCATGCCATTATTTTCCTCATATTCCTGAAGAAACACTATATAATCATCTGGAATAGCATTCTTTCTTTCTCTAGTGGATCGCCGCAAAGGCACTTGTTCTTGATGCACTTGTTCTTGAGATTGTTAAGTTTGTACCTCTGAGGGTTGAACAACAATTTCTTGTTGTTCTGGAATTGCAACTTGATCATTATCAAAAGCAATTATAGGAATAGGAACTAGCTGCTCTTCAACAAGAGTAGTAGGTTTCAATTCCTCCTCAAAGACAAAGTCTCTAACTTTATTTCTTCCTCCAAACTCAATATCCTCAAAGAATGTTGCAATTCCCATCTCAAAAATTATCCTTGATTTGGGATCATAAAACTTGTAACCCCTGGATCGCTCAGAATATCCAACAAAATAGCTACTCACTGTTCTGGAGTCCAATTTCTTTTCATGTGCCTATAAGGCCTTGCCTCAACTGGACATCTTCAAACATGAAAATGCTTTAGACTAGGCTTTCGTCCTATCCAAAGCTCATAAGGTGTTTTGACAGCTGCTTTAGTTGGTACTCTATTCAGAATGTAGGCTGTTGTCTTTAGTGCCTCTCCGCAGAGTGACTCTGGTAAGGTAGAATGACAAATCATACTCCTTACCATATCCTTAAGAGTCCTGTTTCGTCTTTCAGCTACACCATACATGCTAGGTGACCCTGGCATGGTGTATTATGGGACAATTCCATACTTCTCTAGGTATCTGAAAAATGGTCCTGGATGTTGTTCACCTGATCCATCGTATCTACCGTAATATTCATCACCACGGTCAGATCTGACTCCTTTTAATCCTTTTGCTGAGTTGAAGCTCAACTTCAGCTTTAAATGATTTGAAAGCGTCCAAAACTTGGGACTTTTCATGAATAAGAAATATGTATGCATATCTTGAATAATCATCTATAAATAATACAAAATATTGTTGACCATTCCAAGAAGGTGTAGGAAATGGTCTACAAATATCCGTATGTACCAACTCTAAGACTTCCATAGTTCTATATGCACCCAATTTCTTTGTTTTGGTCTGTTTGCCCTTAATGCAATCAACACAGACATTAAAGTCTGTAAAATCAAGAGAATCCAAAATTTCATCTGACATAAGTCGTTCAACTCTATTTCTAGAGATGTGACCTAATCGCTTATGCCATAATGTTTCTGAATTTTTATTGCAAATCTTACGCTTAGTACCTCTTGATTCCGTATTCAGGGTTTCATTATAAGAAGGAACAGTATCAAGCAAATATAGATTGTCATACACCATAAGAGAACCAATTCCAATAATATTTGAATTTAACGAAAGACTAAACTGACTATTTCCAAATGAACAACAATATCCTAATTTGTCCAAAGCTGAAATAGAAACCAAATTCCGTCTAAATGATGGTACTACAAAAGTGTCTTTCAAATCCAAATAATAACCAGAACTTAATAACAATCTAAAATGCTCAATTGCCTCCACATCTATCAACTTGCCATCTCCCGTATAAATACGTCTTTCAGCATTAGTTAGCATTCGGTAGCTTAGGCAACCCTCCATTGAAACACTGGTGTTAGTAGTAGCATCAGAATCTAACCACCAAGTGTTTCTAGGTACTAAAGCTATATTCACTTCAGAACAGACCATATTAAGAAATGTACCTTTCTTTTCATGCCATGCATGAAATTTGGAACATTCCTTCTTAATGTGTCTAGACTTATTGCAAAAGAAACAACTGTCTTTATCCTGATTTTATTTCTTCTTTGCTAGACCCTTAGCATCCTTATTCTTTATTTTCTTGCCTTTATCCTTGCCCTTGAAGTTATTACCATTAAGGACCAGCACTGAATTGAGGTTAGCAGAAATATTAGCAACATTAGCTGTAAAATAAAAGCAATACATAAATAACATGCTCATATAAATAATTAATACCAAATATCAATAAATTTAAATAATGGTAAATCCCATCTCAAGATACCCAGTACAACATTAATATCAAGTCTTTGGACAGTAATATTAACTGCTAGTGGTACTCTTATTGTAATGATCAAACACTAACAATAATGCATGTCAAATAATAAATCTATCTTTGGATTGACTTATTACTCACATGTAAATCCTTATAATCGTTACATGTTTACCATCACACATATGTGTAGTTCGGTCATTAACCTTCCTTTGGGCCGATTAATACCCGCATGAAACATACACATATACAACATTTAACATCCTTCATGAACCATCTACACAAGAGAGGTCACTTTGGTGATATCTTGTTTCAATTAGTTCAATTTCAAACGATGGACAAATTTATTAGGCATAAAAAATATTATTAATTTGAATTTAATTGAACCTTTTAAAAAATAACGATATGTTATTTTGTGGTTCCAACTCAATCTTTATAATAGAAAAATAATTTATCCTAATGGATAAATCTTTACTTTATGGAACCAATTAAACCATACGGAAGGAGGTTGCTCATGCTTACGAAATTAAAAATAATAATTTTTAAAGAAAGCCTGAAAATATTGCCAAAGGCATGAACCGGTCCAAAATTTATGCATTAATGTCATGCATTAAAAGTTCATAAATGTTATCCCCTTCCACATCGGTTTATAAAAAATGGCCAAACCCGACTCTATGCAATTTGATTTTAACGGAGCCAACCCATGATTTTCTCCATGCCCTTTTAGAGATTGAATTCCATGAAATAGGGCATTAAAAAATAGGAGGAATACTTTCGCTTTCCCTTCTCATGCGAGAGGCCTGGAAGGCCTCTCTTTTTCCCATGCATTAAATGCATTAAATGCCAAGCTTTAGATTCCCAGTGGGATAGGCATTATCTCAATGGAAACCGAACATTATATCCCAACGCCCCTTTAAAGTTCCACGGAACATTCGTAAGAGAAGAAAATCTTCCCTAAAAAATCACATTAGGCAATGGAATCCTGAAAATATTAGGATTTCCTTTTCTTTTCTAACGCCCATCAGAGATTTGAGGGAAGGAAATCTGGATTCACAATCCCCCTTTTGAGAGCGGATATGGAAACTCCATGCAACTGCCCATATTTCCCGCGCAATGTCCCAGTATTCTACGATTGCGTTAACTCCACGTAACGTCCCTTTTCTTCGCTTTCTCACGAAAAATCGTGGAACTTAAAGCCAAAGGAAAGCCTTAATTTTTTTTTCAATTGCATAATAGAAAAGAGGCAACCTGATTCCCAACGTGTTCGGAAAAGGCAATGTGTTCGAAAAAAAAATTTCAGTAGAAAAAAAATTCTAATGAATTGAACACATTGCCGATAAATTCTTTTATTTAAAATTAAATATAAATTTAATTTTATCAAAAATTTAACTTTATCTTATAAGATAAAAGTTATCTGATCTGTCTCTTAAAACGAAGAGGATCACGTGAGACTTACGATGCAGCGAATATCTTTCGCTTTTAACATCAAAATTCATAATTATTTTGATGCACTATAACTTTTATTTAAAAATCTGGATCTACAGATATTAAAAATATCATTGGCATCAAAATAAAAAACTAATGAATGTTTGTCTCACAGTTGCTGAATAAAACCAAAGAAGTCATATATACAAATACGAATATCAATGCATATAACCAAAAATTTTCTCAACGATTCAACATGAACAGGGCTCTGATACCAATTGTTGAAAATTAGATCCGAACCTTTTGGTGAAGACCATCACCATAAAGCCTAAGAATCATTCATGTTTAATCATCAATAATCCATAATCGATAAACGGAAGCGTACCTGAATCCATATTGCTTGATTGCTCTCCAGAGCCCTGCGATTGGCTTTCCAGATCAACACGTACTCCTAGAGAGCCCTTTAGAATTTTCTCAAGCTACTTTTTCAAATGATGCGCTGATGCTTAGAGTTTTTCTTGAAATTTGTTGTGTGGTCATGGGAACTGCATGATACATAGCATATAGCTGTTAGAACCAAAGGCACTGCAGTGCAGTGTTTGTTTCTGTAATTTCATTTGGCACACCTAAATGTCTTTTTTTAACGTATATTTTTTAACTGCTGTCAACTTGTTATAGAGAGTGCCATGGCAGAACTTGGGAGATTACTCATATATGAAGCTTCAAGAGATTGGTTGGTAAGCATTCTTCTTAAGGACCTTCTGGATCCACTCATTTCTTACTCTGCATGAAGACTATGCTCCAAGCATATGGCATGTACTTATCAAGTGAAGGATCCTGAACAGCTCCAAGTGCTAATCGAGTCTACCCATTCTTGTCATCGGCATCAATATATTAGCATTTGCATGCCACCATGACTTATCATGCAAAATTATTGAACAGAATATGAGTAATGCCTTTTCCACTTCACAAGAGGAGATTGACTGTCATATCAATAATCATTGTGGCTAGAATGAGCATGACTGACATTTATTGTTCCCAGTTATAGACTTTGGCATAGTGATCTGGGGAAGAAATGCTAGTACTTGTGCCCACCCTCAAGTGAGGGCTCAAGATATCTCTTTGACGTGCTATTTTTTGGGTCTTTATCATTCCGTAGTTTCTATATCTCATGTCCTCTCATTTTGGTTAGGCATTAGTAAACCTAGCAAGAATGCATCTCTCACCAAAAAACACAAATCAAGTATGTGTTGTTCGCATGGTTATCTTTACCAGATTGTTGACAGTTGACCTTTTCTCTTTGCAGCCTACAATCACGGGAGAGATCCAGTCACCTGTTGGTCCTGCTACTGTTGAATTTATTGATCCACGTGAGCCTGTGGTGGTCTGTTTTTTGTTTTCTCAAAAGAAAAAAACCCCTATATTATCAAATTCTAGATAATTTATTGGAAATGATAATATGATTGGCTCATCCCTTAATTTTGAATTATTCCTTGCCATTTGTACTTCATTCTTTGAGCATTCTCTTCTACATGTTTTGTTTTCAAATTAGCAGATCATTCCCATCTTGAGAGCTGGTCTTGCCCTAGCTGAGCATGCTCCATCAGTTTTGCCAGCAACTATAACTTACCATCTTGGTAATGAGAGGTTCCTTTACTTGGATTTGTTCAGGCTCCTAATGTCATGACAGCTTCATGTATTCTGTGTTAAAAGTCACTTATTGCTCTCCAGATGGATGTTCTGTAATACAATTTTGGCATATGCTTATTGATGATGATATCAGGTTTTAGGATTTAAGTACTCCTTAAAAAATTTGAGTCTTAGTTTTGTTCTTTGTTCAGTTATTCTGAGACAAAAATGTTTGCGCAATGCCAGTTTAAGTCAAAAGTTTGTTCATAATTGACTGACAGTCAGCTTGATAGTTACAATGATGGAAATAGTATAAAAAGTAATTTAAAACCTCATTTGTTTCATTATAGTATTTGGTCTATATTCTAATGTTTTCTTCTTTCTGCATATGAAGGCATGCGCAGGGATGAGGAAACACTACAGCCATCTATATATCTGAACAAGTAGGAGCGTTTTTTCCCGCCTTCTCTTTTGAAAATTTCAAAATGTTTATGTGTCCTATCTTGTTCTAGTGGTGACACCTGTAAAGTTCAAGTGTTGAACACTAGTAACTTGAGTGTAGGATACAAGGATAGAGGGCATGGAGGTATCGAAAATTCTTGTGACTTAGTTTGTTAGATTCATCTTGTAGTGAACTCCCCTTATTACTATTAAAAAAATAGCTTATTAGTGTCTTTCCTTGTTCAGCCCTGTGTCAAACTTTTCCTTCTATTTCTTTCGATTGCTATTAGCTAATTCTTGTTTGCATTTTGTTAACAGGTAACTTCTTGCTTGTTTTTCTAAATTAATATCATTTCTACAAAAATACCATCACTAAAGTTTCACTGCATCCCTTTGGCTGTAGCTCCATTATTTTATGTTGCTGATCCTGGACATATCCTCATTTGCAATGCTTGTATTTGTTTCAGTGGTGGCACTAGAATATCTTGAAGCTTGGCAACTAATTATCATATAGAATTGTCTTAACCGTGCAGGTGATTGAGCAAAACCTTGGCCCAGCCCTTGGCCACTGGCTTTTCATTAGCACACTTCCCTAACAGTGTAAAATTTGCTATCATAGCATGAAATTAAATTACATGGGCAGACTTAAGAAAAACCTTCGTGCGATAGCCTTGCAATTATGATGGTGGCAGGGTTGTTTTTTCAAAGGACATGAGCAAAGGAGGGGATGACTTGAAGAATAGCTGGGCACAAGTCATGATATTAGTTGGACTTTGGGTCTTGATTGGGCACCCTTGATGGGCTGACCCAATCTAGCCCAATCTAACCAGGCCTCAGATGAAATAGAGCCTGGATGTAGTTTTCATAACTCCCCCATAATAAAGTTTCTAGGGAGAGTATAAAAACTGTGCACTCAGAAGTTTTTTTTTTTTTTTTAATTATTGTTAAGAAAAGGATACTCTCTTAGAAGAGTAATCCAAGCGCTCTGATCTCTGAGAAGTAATTGAGTTGTGGAAACAAAAGCCTTGGTTCCCTTTGTAACCAAGTGTCCCACGCGATAAGGAAGGAGTCCATCCCTAGTGAAATACTTCATGTAATCAACCAGATCTTGGGAAGGGATGTAATTTTGAATCTGCACATTTGCAACAACATTAGAATTGGAAAGCTCATGATGGTTGAAGAAACAACATTTTGGGGATAAAGTAAACGGTAAAACAAATGATCAGGGCTTGTTGGTTGTTGATTGATTCATGGTTATTTTGTCACTATTTATATGATCTCATGGTTAAGTAGACTAAAAATTTTGCTGTTCTTCTATCATAAAATTGTCAAAATTCCTTTTTTTTTTCAAAAAAGAAAGGAACCTCTGATGTCATCTATTTATATGATCTCATGGTTAAGTAGACTAAAAAGTTTGCTGTTCTTCTATCATAAAAATGTCAAAATTCCTTTTTTGTTTTTTAAAAAAGAAAGGAACTGCTGACTTTCTCATCATGCCTCTTTTATTTACTTTCTCATTTTCTGTATTCCTTCATGCAGTGTAGTAGCATCGTGCAATATGATTTCCAGACACATTTAGCAAATAGGCTGTTTTGCAAATAATTAATTATGGTATATGTTATTACTAATTTACAAACTCAATTCAGATAGATGTATTTATTCTCTTTCATTTGATTACTGCAGATTACCTGATAAGTTTCCAGAGGGATCTCGTATCCTTGTTGTGGACCCTATGCTTGCAACTGGTATTTTTTTCCCTTTCTAATATAAATTCTTTCTAAATATTTTGGTTGAAAATTTTCGTTACGGCAATTTCCATTAGAACCATGACAATTTGATCCTAATTCTGCGGTATTTGCTCTTGTGTCTAATGCTGAGATCGACTCAGAACATGCATTTAGGTTGTTCTACTTGTATCTAAACTAATATAATTTAATTAGCAGTATAATTTGTTCCCTTCGATCTCAATATAGGAGGCAGGCTCTTTTCCTGGAACCTTTTCGAAGTTATATTTTGCTGCATCAACTAAAACCTATAAGATATAACTATTTATAATTTGAATGTCTGCTTGGTCCTGAATAGAGCAGAGTGGAGGAAGCAGATTCATGTAGCCGACCCATGTAGTTGGGAAAAGGCTTAGATGAGTTGAGTTAAGTTGAGTTTAACTAAAACCTATTTATCACAAGTTTCTTGATAGTTTCAATGTTTGAAATTACATGTCTCTGAGGTCCTGTGTTGTAAGGGCATCTAATCAGCAATTAAATCCTTAACATTCTTTTTATTTAGTCAAACCACTGCTATATATAGTTCCATTGATTGCAATCAATAGTCTAATTATGTAACATGTAACTATCGGCAGACTTGTGGAAAAAGAATTATAGCCATGAATAATGGGACTTGTAGTATCCATTTGGGATCAGTTGGTTGAGCCTCCATGAAGTTCTGCACTAATTAAAAACTTGATCTTTATTCATTGGTAGTTTTAAGAAATCAAGAGAGAGCAGTTTATTTACTTCCCTTTTTCTCTTGAAAATTTTTCACTAGATAGACCAATGAAGCATGTGTGAACGTGTCTGATTTACATGATAGCTACCATATCAAAAAAACATTTTTCTGGCTAGAACTTTTATTTGTGGAATCATTATAATGTTAACCTGAAGCAATTATCACTAATAATGAGAAAAATTACATTCCATGGACATTTTGCCAGAATACTGCATTTCATTGATTATGATTCTTAGAGAGGCTGTGTTGGGTTCCGATCATGCAACGAAAGGCTAGATTTCAAAAAAATTTTAACCTTGAAACCCTAATCAACCGAAACCTTAGACCCAAGACCCCTTGATTATAACAATTAATTAGTCATGAAATATAACATTTATGTAGAGAAACGCACCTTAATACTTGGTGAAGAAAGATGAAAGCCGGTTATCCAATCTTTTCCACTAGGCGCCCAAGTGTTCGCCCTCCAATGGTGATCCACACGAGAATTGGATCAAAAATATGCTCACGAACTTGACTTAAATCTGTTTGGCTTCTTGACTTCTTGGCTTGCCTCTTAGGACCCTTTTACCCTTTTCTTAAGCCTAATAAAACTTGTATTAGGCTAAGAAAAGAGTTGTCCTAAATTAACTAAGGCTTGTAAAAAGGGAAGAGGGAGAGAGAAGACTCTTGTCTTAACAAGGATTGCTAACAATTATCCGATTCTATCCCATATGTGCCACCCCTTTAAATAGTGAATGGGAAGACGTCAAATGAAGGGATACAACCTATTCCACGTCCTTATGAAAGGATATAAATTTTTAAATTCATTTTAATTTGAATCAAGGGACATATCGTTATAATTTTCAGCACCTTTCTCCCTACGTGCGCCATACCATCCCATCTTAAATCAAATAGTCTCTGATTTTGTCATGTGTCAAGATAAGGTTCTCCATGTTTATATGGATTCATAAATCCCCAAAAGATACGCCTTCTAGTGCCTTAAATCAGGACTTTTAGACGCCTCTTGGAAATTCTACACGCGCACAGTTTTTCTTCCAAGAGTCCCATGTCTCTTAGACTCTATTAATTCAACCTTATCCAACCCAATAACACCAAGATAAGGTTCTCCACATTCAATGGACCTATAAATCCCCAAAAAGATGCGCCTCCTAGTACCTTAAATCAGGACTCTTAGGTGCCTCTTGAAAATTCTGCACACGCACAGTTTTCCTTCCGAGAGTTTTATATCTCTTGGACTCTATTAATTCAACCTTATCCAATTCAATAAATGGTTGATCAGGTCAAGTTATCCCAAATTAATTCTAAAATTAATTTGGATCAATTAATTAAGCCGGTTCAAATCAATCTCGACCCAAATTGGAGCGATAGTTAGCCGCATATGCTAGCATGCTGATTGGCTAACCAATTGAATTAATTAATATTATCAAAATGATTCTTTGACCAATTTTCTTATGTGTGTGACCCATTGGGTTCCTCATCTAGCCAGTAGTAGGTCTAGGTTTAAGTCGATTTAGTTCGATTAGAAACTGACTAACCGAATTAGATCAAATCGTGCTAACCCTAGTTGCCAATTTGAACCTCTTTCAAATTGACTCATGAATTAAATAAATTTAATTCATGAAAACCTACAAGACATGATTGACATCTAGCAATGTGTTATGCCTATCTAGAAGACGAAAAATTTGGTGGAATTACCAAAATATGCTTTAGTGGCAAGTTACTGTGCAATTCAATCCTTCGATCTCTCTTTATCCCGAATAAGTGATGGGTATGGAAAAATTTTAAATCCTAACCTTTTATTCATTTGAATCTCAAATCAACAATAAAGACTCGACAAATGAAAAATTAGAAACCTATTCTAATTTCATTTTGCTTTGATCAAAGACTTCTTAAGTCATCATATGATGAGATTACATGGGATTACTTTTTCTCTTACTAGGAATGATCGATTCCTTGTTGACCTACTCATAACCTTCATACACAATCCTTCATATCTATGAACACCTCGTACATGACTTAGCCATGAATGAGTATGAATTAAAACATTGATTCATGTGCATAAGAATATATGGTAATCTTAGGTCTAAGGATCACTTGCACAACTCCCACTAAGAGAACCATCTTTTAACAAGTAAGATCTCCATAAGATGTTCTCAATGTGGATCAATTCAATGAACTCATACCCTAATGAGCACCCATATCCTTGTATTAGTATCTCTACACAAGTGGCTGTGAGACCAACCACCCTCTTCATTGAGCATACATAGAATGTGCCAATCTTACCGGTATCATCGATCCCCGACTCGATGATCCTTCGACTGGGAACATTTTAGATTAGAGTTTTTAGGAACTTAGGTCTTATCGTTATGAACTTCATCATAACCCTAATTCCATTGCCCTAACCTTATGGGGTTCATCATAATCTTAATAAATAATACACAACATATCCTGAATCAAAAAAAATACCTTTTAATTGATAAAATATTATATATGAGTTGGAAGAAATTATAAAAATGCCTTTACATGATTGGCTTTTAGGGCACTACTCTTTTAGGCTGATGATGCATTAAAATGTTTGAGCTCATTAAAATCAATTATAGCTTGCTTTTGTATGTTCAAGAATCTAGTGTTGTAAATTTGTAATGGTCTTGAGGCTGCTTTAAACCTTTCAAGGAAGGAAATATATAATAACAGAAGTATTTAGGACTATGACAATCTCTTTGGTTGAGGGGTGAAGACTTTGGAGGTATCATTAAATGATAGTAAGAAGGCATTAAACGATAGTAAGAAGGCTCCTATTTAATTTATAGAATTTTGAGCACATTATCCCTTTTTTTTGTTATGTCTAATCAATCATCAATATGATTGCGATCGTTATCATTATAAACCAGTCCTTACTATCAAAGTGGGATCAAATATGGAACCTGTCCTTTTCTTGAACAAACAACAAATTTAGCCTTTGAAAAAGGGTATGGAAAATGAAACCAGAAAACTTGCTTGCACCTCTGAGGTGGACCCAGATATTGAATAACCTGTCTAAATACTATTTTCTGTCTGCATAACTTTTGCAGAAAAATAATATTTTACTTACATGTTGCACTGAAAATATTATTCAATACAATCTATATTAGATCAGTTCCATATTTGGATCCAGCTAGCATATCCATGCATCGGTTTACTAAAGCCGGTTGCATAGGATTTGGCTTGTTCGGTGACCTATTTCTTCAAACCTTCTAATGTTTTCCCCAATTGCAGGTGGCACAATAGTTGCAGCTATTGACTTGTTGAAGGATCGTGGAGTTGACAGCAAGCAAATAAAAGTTGTAAGTGCAGCAAAACATGCTTTCAGGCCACTTGCACATATTCTATACCCTGTATCTTATTTTCTTTGTACAAATCACCATTCGCCACTGTAGATATCTGCTGTCGCTGCCCCACCAGCATTGCAGAAGCTCAGCAAGAAGTTCTCAGGGTCAGTCAAATATAAGTTTACCTGCTTGTCACACTATTCTGGGTTTACTTGTTTATCGAACTGCATGCTGGTTTTGTTTTCAGGCTGCGTGTGTATACAGGAATAATAGACCCAGTTGTGAATGAGAAAGGGTATGGTCTTCTGTTCAGAATATGCACGACACAGCACATGAACGCTTTACTGCACACAGCTCGAGAAGCAGGCTTCCCACGTAGAGAAGCATATTTTATGTTTGCACTCGCGCGCACACACAATGAATAAAGTTTGTCTTGCATAATCACCATGCTACCATATACATTGTCAGGTTCATAGTCCCAGGGCTGGGAGATGCTGGGGACCGCAGCTTTGGAACTTGAAACTTTGCATCCTTGGTTGCAGTTTCTCTTTTTCTTTTTCTTTTTTTTTTTCTTTCCGGAAATGCTGGAGACCTTGAAATTAGTGAGGATGGTTTCTGCCAGATTTTTATGCTGAGCATTTGCAAAATCTTCATCTCTTTCGATGGTTGTTGTTGGTTATCTTTCATGTCAGTTGAATTTTTCCCATCACCTCTGGGAGGATTCCTTGGAATGAAATCCTTCAATTGCCAACCCTTCTAACATCATCTTTGATAGAGATTAAAGAATACTTTTGTATCTGAATTTTATGTGTGTGTGTGTGTGTGTGAAGAGAGAGATTTGTCTACATTCGAATATCGTCAAATTTGGATTTAATCATTTTTTTCACTCTTAAATTTATATTATTTATAAATTTTAAAAATAAAAATGTGTGTGTGTATGCGTGTGTGTAAAGAGAGAGATTTGTCTACATTCGAATATCGTTAAATTTGGATTTAGTCATTTTTTTTCACTCTTAAATTTATATTGTTTATAAATTTTAAAAATAAAAAAATAAAAAATAGAGTAGCCTCAATCCGTATGAAAGTTCAGAAAGAATTGAATGTGGCTACACGCATATCCAATTTTTTTTTTTTTTGATTCATATGAATTTTAATGCCATTCTATTTTTTTAAAAAAATTATAATTTATGTGAATCTTAAGATGAAAAGAGCAATCGATTTTGGATGAAGTTAAGCTCAACTCTCTCTCTCTCTCTCTCTCTATATATATATATATATATATATATATATATATATATATATATATATATATATATATATATATATATATATTCATAAAAAGGATTACCTCTTAATAATTACTCATCATCCATACATAAAAAATATTAAAATAACTATCAAGGAATAATTGCAGTTTTGATAGTTTTTTTTAACAACTTTTTTCAATATAATGTGCGAATAAAATTCAACCCCTCTTAAAGTAATCATGTCTGCTAGGTGGATCTTTGTGCTATATTTTAGGTGGCCAAACAACTCCATGTCATTATAGAAGTATGATAAGATCGATATTTCTTGCTCTGTGAGATGCTATGTCCTACCGTCATCATAAACTTTGATGCCTCTATTTGCATTGACAATCTTAATGATAGGTTGGAGAAGCTTGGGTTATAACATAATCCATCTTCCTCCTCCTTTTGATCTTGCAAGCCTCCTTAAGCAACTTCTTCAGGCTTAAAGACCTATCAGTCTACGTACCACCCTATACAAAGCCTGTGCTCCTATACAAAGCCTGTGCTCGCATTTTGATCACTCGGATGCAGGGAGTGATTCCCTACCATCATATCTCCGGAACAGGGAGCTTTCATCCGTGGTCGTAGCATCACTGGTAATGCTCTCATTGCCCAGAAATTTATGCATAACCTTTATCGGGCTACTGGTAGAAGGGCTCTTATGGCCGTTCAGTTGGACATGAAGAGAGCTTATGATAGGATCAGCTGGACTTTTCTTCGGCGAAGACCCTTCGGGAGTTTCGCATTGTAGATCTATTTATTGAATGGGTTATGGCATGTGTGCAGGGGCCTACCTTTTCTATTCTCATCAATGGTAGTCCATCGGATTATTTTCCTTCTGCTGGGGTCTCCGTCAGGGTTGCCCTCTTTCCCCTTTCCTATTCATTCTCTGTGCTAATGATTTGTCTCGCACTCTTGCTCAGGCTGTCGGAGCATCTATGTTGCAGCCTTATATGCCTGGCCCCTCGGCCCTCCTCTTTCTCATCTGCTCTTTGCAGACGACTGCGTTCTTCTTACCCCAGCTTCTACTCAGAATACGGTGGTCTGCTCTGCTATCCTTCAAGCTTATTGTCAAGCCTCCGGTCAGCGGGTTAATCTGCAAAAATCTGTCCTATGTTTTAGCCCATCGATCTCCCCTCATCGTCGGACTGCGATCTCCCATTTGCTTGGGATTTTCTCTCACTCTGACCGTCTATCCTACCTTGGGGTCCCTATTTCAGGGCGTCGTCCTCGGTAGAGTGATTTTGGGGCTCTTGATCACCGGATTTCTGATCGGTTGGGTAGGTGGCAGGTCTCTAGCCTATCGATGATAGATCGGATTATGTTGATTCGGTCCATCCTCACCTCGCTTCCCCTTTATTTGTTATCTAACATCCTGATTCCGGCTACCTGCCTTCGCCGGATTGAGAGACGATTTTGGGATTTTATTTGGGGCTTGAGACAGGGAGGCCATGGTCTTCATCTCCTCTCATGAGATATTGTTTGTATGCCTACTCGAGAGGGTGGGCTAGGGATTCAGTCTTTAGTCCTTCGCCGGGAGGCTCTGCTCGCTAGGCATGCTTCTAGATTTTTGTTGGATCCTCAATGCTTTTGAAGTACTGTTATGAGAGGTAGATATGGTGTTTGGTCTCCTGATTCGATATCCTGTATTCCTCAGGGGTGTTCTCCATTATGGCGGGCGATCTGTCAGGCTGCCCCTTCCATTATGGCTGATATTCATTGAATGATTGGGGATGGGAGATATGTTGATGTCACTCAGGATAGTTGGATAGCTGTCATTCCTTTATCCCGCTGGCCGACCTTCCTTAGTACTGCTGTTGACCCCTCTATGCTAGTGTCTTCTTTGATCTGCCAGGACAGAAATGTTTGGAATGTTTCCATTGTCTCTCGACCTTTTGGGACTGAGCTTACGCAAAGGATTCTCGCCATTCCCCTGGCTTCCTCAGCTGACTCGGATACCAGGCTTTGGCGGCGTTCCTGCCTTCCTCATGCTCATACTAGGGATCTAGTTGACTGCCTTCGTACTCGAAGTTTGGGGTTGAGTGATGTGGCTTGGATCTGGCGTTTACCTATCCACCCCAGGATTTGGCTCTTCTTGTGGAAGCTTCGGTGGGATCGCATTCCTACCTGTGCTCTGCTAGTTGGCCATGGTCTCCCCATTTTGCCTCTCTGCCCAATATGCGGGCTCGAGGATGAGTCGGTTGATCATGTCATTTTTACTTGCTCTCGTACGAGATGGATCTGGCACCCATCCAAATTTCTTTCTTGCACGCCATTTGATTAGCTGCTCAGAGCGGACGGGGCACTTAGGGTGCTGTTTCAGCATATTTGGCTTATCATCTTTGGCTTACTAGGAACCAGATGGTTTTCACTGAGGAGGTTGCTCCACCCCAGGCGATCATCAGAACGGCTACTCTTCTTGCCAAGGAGTATGGCCGTTCTCTTTTTGCTGTTCACTCTGTCCGACCCGGTCTCTGGGATTCTCCTGCTGCTTCGGCAGCGCACCGTTCTACGGTCTTTGTATCTTGGGAACCCCCACCCTCGGGTTATGTCAAAGTGAACTTTGATGGTTCTATTTCGAATCGTATTGCTGGGTCCGATTTTGTTATTAGGGGGCCTGACGGTGAGCTTCTTGCAGCCGGTGGCCATGGCTCCCTTGATATAATGGTCCCTATGGCGGAGCTTCAGGCAGCATGGGCTGGTATTACTTATGTGGTTCGTCATTTGGCTTCTAGCAGATTGATTATTGAGGGAGATTCTCTCACGAATGTTCGCTGAATTCGTTGGGATGGGGATCTTTATTCCACCAACCCCCTGCTCCATGCTATATGAGATTCTCTCCGGACTACAGTCGAGCCTCTGATTCGCCATGTTTATAGGGAAGCCAATGCTACAGCTGATTGGGTCGCTAATATTGTATCTCGCCATCCGGGCCCATGGGATTGGAATGTGGGTGATCCTTGCCCTCTTATTTTGCAGCAAATCATATATTCTGATCTCTCAGGTTTGAGTCACGCCAGACTGGTGTGATCGCCCGCTGTTAAAAAAAAAAAGACTTCATCAAATGGATGATGGTCCTTCATCATTCTCTTCAAATATCCATTAATCCTGTACCTGATTGACTAGTAGTCCAGGTTGGGCTACACATTGGTTGCTAGGTTCAATTTGTATGCTCAGGTCCGGCCTGAAAATTTACCTTATATTTTTAATCGGAGCTGGCCTATTCTCAAAATTTAATCTTAAAAATCTAATCCTAAGCTTGTCTAACAAGCTAGATTTCCCTTTTCTCCCACTTCATTTAAGGTCTAATTAGGATTTTTTTTCCGTTTTCAAACTTACAAATTTCAAGCTGAGTGGGCTAAGCCGGCCACATGGGCCATGATCATCTTTAATATTTTAGAGAGGAAAAGACTTTGTACACCGCCCCCGGTGCAGCAAGGCTTACGTAGGCTGCACCGCCTCTTCTGATTGGTCCACGTGGCTCCTACGTGGATGACCTGCCTGGCGGTATGGCTCTGCTTTGATGTTACGTTCTGAACGTGACGGCCATTTAAAGCAGTTCGCTTTTTTTTAAAATTAGCGTGCGGACGAAAATGCCCTTTCCCTCCATCCTAGTGCCATTTTACGTTGTATTTCATCTGTGCAAGAAGAACTCTCTTTCTTCCCCGGTCGAAAGAAAATATTTTAGCTTCAAGACTGGAAAACCTGGCTACTGGAGTCTGTGTACAAAAAATTCTGGAGGAAATGTCATCCGCAGCACAAAGTAAAAAGTCTTTCCTCCAACTTCTTTCTAAAGCTCCTTTATTACACCAACAGTTTTTTCTGGTTAGAGTTAGTTAATGCGTGACCAAACCATTTAATGCACGGGTAACTTCCTTAGAACATAATAGTTATGACATTCTGGGAGTCATAACTATTTTGTAAGCACGAATGTCATACCTCATGAACTGGGGTGTCGTCAGAGTGGTTCGGCCTATATTCCCCGTTATTTCCTGTCCATATAGCTCTAGTGTCGTCGTTAAAGCTATGACACCCCTGATATACTGTTCAGACACTGTAGTTACAAGCCTAGGACACCTGTGCTCCAAACGAAAGCTCCTACGAGACACCCATGCTTAGAACTGACCGTGCGGAGAATCCCCGCGACACCCCAGGGAGAATTGGATTTCGGCCGAAACTCCTACGAGACACCCCTATTGAAAGCTCACGACACCCTAGCTTTAAGGCGACGACACCCGTGCTTAGAACTGATCACGGTGAGAATACCCGCGCTACCCCTTGTCGAATTCAGCCAAAACACCTTCGCGACACCCCAGTTGAAATCTAATGATACCCTAGCACCAATGCTACAACACCCGTGCGTAGAAATGACCGCACGGAGAATCCCCGCGACACCACAGGGAGAATTGGATTTTGGCCGAAACTCCTTAGAGACACCCCTGTTGAAAGCTCACGATACCCTAGCTTTAAGGCGACGACACCCGTGCATAGAACTGATCACGGTGAGAATACCTGCGACAACCCTTGTCGAATTCAGCCTAAACACCTTCGCGACACCCCAGTTGAAATCTAATGACACCCCAGCACCAATGCTACGACACCCGTGCTTAGAACTACCGCGCGGACAATCCCCGCGACACCCCAGGGAGAATTAGATTTCGACCGAAACTCCTACGAGACACCCCTGTTGAAAGCTCACGACACCCTAGCTTTAAGGCGACAACACCCGTGCTTAGAACTGATCACGGTGAGAATACCCGCGATACCCCTTGTCGAATTCAGCCTAAACACCTTTGCGACACCCCACTTGAAACCTCACGACACCCTAGCATCAATGCTACGACACCCGTGCTTAGAACTGACCACGGAGAGAATCCCCGCGACACCCCAGGGAGAATTGGATTTCGGCCAAAACTCCTACGAGACACCCCTATTGAAAGCTCACGATACCCTAGCTTTAAGGCGACGACACCCGTGCTTAGAACTGATCACGGTGAGAATACCCGCGACACCCCTTGTCGAATTCAGCCTAAACACCTTCGCGACACCCCAGTTGAAATCTAATGACACCCCAGCACCAATGCTACGACACCCGTGCTTAGAACTAACCACAGCGAGAAGGCCCTCGACAAACAAGTTACTAAAATTTATTTTTATTTATCAAAAAAAAGAAAAAAAGTACATTAGCCCTCACTGGGGCTTCTTATCTCCTTCGATCGCTGCGTCGGCGATCTGGCGCTGGAGGGACGCTACTCGTCCCTCCAGGTGGCTGTTGGCCCCACGCAGGACCTCGATCTCTCTCATTGTAACGGCCAGGTATTGCTCGGTCGTCTTGTTGAGTCGCTCGCTGATTGCGAGCGACTCCGTATACATCTCTGCGTCGATGGTGACCGTTGCGCGGTGGCTACCATGGCTGCCAGTAGATCTCCCCTCGCCTCTGGAAGCCATCTCAGTATCAAAAAAGCTGAAAAGGTGATTAACGATGGCATGCCCCCATCCTTATTTAAGGTACTCCTAGCGGGTGTTTCGATTGCCACGCGCCACCATCTCAGTGGGCGGTTCACAGGAATCGAATCGGTGAGCCCCCCCCCTCATTGAGTTTCGAGGGATGGGGAACAGAAGAGAGTTTCGGGAAGCCAACCGTAGTAAGTTTGACGTCGTCCCAAGAGAAAATTCACGACACCCAAGGATGATTTGGATTTTGGCTGAAACTCCTTCGCGACACCCCACTTGAAACCTCACGACACCCTAGCATCATTGCTACGACACCCGTGCTTAGAACTGACCACAGAGAGAATCCCCGCGACACCCTAGGGAGAATTGGATTTCAGCCGAAACTCCTTTGAGACACCCCTGTTGAAAGCTCACGACACCCTAGCTTTAAGGCAACGACACCCGTGCTTAGAAATGATTACGGTGAGAATACCCGCGCCACACCTTGTCAAATTCAGCCGCAACTCCTTCGCGACACCCCAGTTGAAATCTGACGATACCCTAGCTTTAAGGGGATGACACCCCTGAAAAGATGATTAACGTGGGTTCACTGCTAATGCACGGGTGTCGTCACATTAAAGCTAGGGTGTCGTGAGCTGAAATCCAATTCTCCCTGGGGTATCGCGGGGATTGTCCGCGCGGTCAGTTCTAAGCACGGGTGTCGTAGCATTGGTGCTGGGGTATCATGAGATTTCAACTGAGGTGTCACGAAGGAGTTTCGGCCGAATTCGATAAGGGGTGTCGCGGGGGTTCTCTCCATGATCAGTTCTAAGCACGGGTGTCGTCGCCTTAAAGCTAGGGTGTCGTGAGCTTTCAATAGGGGTGTCTCGAAGGAGTTTCGGCCGAAATCCAATTCTCTCTGGGGTGTCGCGGGGATTCTCTCCGTGGTTAGTTCTAAGCACGGGTGTCGTAGCATTGATGCTAGGGTGTCGTGAGGTTTCAAGTGGGGTGTCGCGAAGGAGTTTCGGCCGAAATCCAAATCATCCTTGGGTGTCGTGAATTTTCTCTTGGGACGATGTAAAACTTACTACGGTTGGCTTCCCGAAACTCTCTTCTGTTCCCCATCCCTCGAAACTCAACGAGGGGGGGGGGCTCACCGATTCGATTCCTATGAACCGTCCACTGAGATGGTGGCGCGTGGCAATCGAAACACCCGCCAGGAGTACCTTAAATAAGGATGGGGGAATGCCATCGTTAATCACCTTTTCAGCTTTTTTGATACTGAGATGGCTTCCATAGGCGAGGGGAGATCTACTGGTGTCCATGGCAGCCACCGCACAACGGTCACCATCGATGCGGAGGTGTATGCGGAGTCGCTCACAATCAGCGAGCGACTCAACAAGGCGGCCGAGCAATACCTGGCCGTTTCAACGAGAAAAATCGAGGTCCTGCATCGGGCCAACAGTCAGCTGGAGGGGCAAGTAGCGTCCCTCCAGCGCCAGATCGCCGATGCAGCGACCAAAGAAGATGAGAAGCCCCAGTGAGGGCTAATGTACCTTTTTTCTTTTTTTTTGATAAATAAAAATAAATTTTAGTAACTTGGTTCTCGTGGGCCTTCTCGCAGTGGTTAGTTCTAAGCACGGGTGTTGTAGCATTGGTGCTGGGGTGTCATTAGATTTCAACTGGGGTGTCGCGAAGGTGTTTAGGCTGAATTCGACAAGGGGTGATGCGGGTATTCTCACCGTGATCAGTTCTAAGCACGGGTGTCGTCGCCTTAAAGCTAGGGTGTCGTGAGCTTTCAACAGGGGTGTCTTGTAGGAGTTTCGGTCAAAATCCAATTCTTCCTGGGGTGTCGCGGGGATTGTCCGCGTGGTCAGTTCTAAGCATGGGTGTCATAGCATTGATGCTAGGGTGTCGTGAGGTTTCAAGTGGGGTGTCTCGAAGGTGTTTAGGCTGAATTCGACAAGGGGTGTCGCGGGTATTCTCACCGTGATCAGTTCTAAGCACGGGTATCGTCGCCTTAAAGCTCGGGTGTCGTGAGCTTTCAACAGGGTGTCTCGTAGGAGTTTCGGCCGAAATCCAATTCTCCCTGGGGTGTCACGGGGATTGTCCGCGCGGTCAGTTCTAAGCACGGGTGTCGTAGCATTGGTGCTGGGGTGTCATTAGATTTCAACTGGGGTGTCGTGAAGGTGTTTAAGCTGAATTCGACAAGGGTTGTCGCGGGTATTCTCACCGTGATCAGTTCTAAGCACGGGTGTCGTCGCCTTAAAGCTTGGGTGTCGTGAGCTTTCAACAGGGGTGTCTCTAAGGAGTTTCGGCCAAAATCCAATTCTCCCTGGGGTGTCGCGGGGATTCTCTGCGCGGTCAGTTCTAAGCACGGGTGTCGTCCCTTTAAAGCTAGGGTGTCGTGAGCTTTCAACAGGGGTGCCTCGTAGGAGTTTCGGCCAAAATCCAATTCTCCTGGGGTGTCGCGGGGATTCTCCGCGCGGTCAGTTCTAAGCCACGGGTGTCGTAGCATTGGTGCTAGGGTATCATTAGATTTCAACTGGGGTGTCGCGAAGGAGTTGCGGCTAAATTCGACAAGGGGTGTCGCGGGTATTCTTACAGTTATCATTTCAAATGGCCACATTTGCACGACGGGTGAAGGTGCACGGCCTCGCCTTATCACTAGGGTGTCGTGAGATGATAAATAGGGTGTCGTATTGTTTTAACCTTCGTGTCCTAAATCCTAATCCTTTGTCAGCATATATTGATAACTAAATCTATGGATATTATTGTTCATGACTGCGTGCCTATTTTTACAGTTGATGCTGAAATTGTAGATCGAAAAGAAATCGATAACACTCCCGGCCGTGCACCTTCACCCGTCGCTCCAAATGCAGTGGATGATATTGTAGTTCCTCAAACTGGGATGGAGTTCAATTCAGTAGATGATCTATATACGTTCTACAATGGATACGCGAAATGAGTTGGTTTTGGAATCACAACAGTGTGTAGCAGGTCCAACAACAAAAAACAACTTTGCTTCAAGCACCTGGCGTGTTGGAGGCAATGAAAATCTAGAAAATCAGAGAAGAGTATGAATCATAGGGATACTGGGAAAGTTGATTGTATGGCATCCATAAAAGCAAGACTGAATGCTACAAGTGGTAAGTGGATATTGGATGAGGTTTCTCTAGAACATAACCATGGGATGTCCATAACATCAACTGGTTATCTACGGTCGCATAGGAGGATCAGCACACCAGAGAAGGCAGAGATCAGCAATTTACATGCCGTGAATGTTCCGATGACTCAGATATACTCTGTCATAGCAAGGAGAAAAGGGGGCAGAGGACAATTGGATTTCACCGAGAAGGATGCTCGTAACTTCATTTGTCGCGAACGTCAGTCTAAGCTGAAAGAAGGAGATGCTCAGTCGATGGTAATTCATTTCGCCGAAATGCAACTCAGAAATCCCAATTTCTTCTATTCCTTAGACCTCAATGATAATGGTCATCTGAGGTCTGTCTTCTGGATTCATCCAAGGTCAAGATTGGCATGCACATACTTCGGTGATGTTCTAAGCTTTGACTCAACGTACTTGACAAACAGATATCAAATGCCTTTTTGTCCATTCGTTGGGGTCAACCATCATGGACAGTCACCTTGCTTGGATGCGCATTGTTGTCTGATGAGAGTACTGAGGCATATAAATGGGTTTTTCAGACTTGGCTGGATGCAAATGGTGGTCAAGCACCTATTGCCATGATTACTGACCAAGATAAGGCAATCGAGGCTGCTGTCAAAGAAGTTTTTCCTAACACACGACATCGATTTTGTCTTTGGCATATATTGAAGAAGATACCGGAAAAGATTGGCCACATTTGCACGGCAAATCCCAAGTTTATGGTTGATTTCGATGAGGCGATATATGATTCATTGACCATACAGTCATTCGAGGAAAGGTGGGCACATGTTATGGAGAAATATAAAGAATGCAAGTCTATAGATTGGTTCAATGTCCTTTACGAATGTCGGAAAAATGGGTCCCAGTTTACCTAAAGGATACATTCTTCGCAGGTTTGTATGTCATTGTCTTTGGTTCATGTTCGCGTTAAACGCTTTTTTTTTGTTGACAAAATTTTGAACAGGGATCATCTTCACAAAGGAGCGAGGGCATTAATCACTTCTTCGATGGGTTTATAAATTCGAAGACAACACTAACGGAGTTCATAAGTAAGTACGAAGATGCCTTGGAAAAAAGATACGAGGCCGAAAATGAGGAAGATAATAGGACGTTGCAAACGATTGCTTTCCTAAAGACATCATCACCTTTTGAGAGACAAGCTGCAGGAAGGTATACACGGAGCATTTTCAAAAAATTTCAGAATGAGATCCTTGAAATGGCTGCATCAAATACAAAATTGATCAAGGAAGCTGGCAACACTTGTTTATATTCCGTAAAGTCGTATGAAAGGATTGAAGTCGATGGAATTGGCAAGGAGATGATCAAAGATTATATCGTGTCATACGATAGAAATATTGAGGATGTCCAATGCCAGTGCCGATCCTTTCAGTTCAAGGGGTACCTGTGTAGGCATGCCCTGTTGGTTCTTCATCAAAGTGACGTATTTCGTTTACCAGATAAATACTTCTTGAAGAGATGGTGCAAGGACATGAAATACCAATTCGACGAATTCGACTGCAATACTGAGGGTTATGATAAAAGCACACGAAACTCACGGTACGCAGTGACAATTTTTTAATTGAAATGTCTTAATATTTGTTATCGTTAATATTATGTTAATGATTGTAGATATAGTTTGCTGAGTCATCGGATGACGAAGCTCGCAGAGATAGCCTCCATGTCTGAAGATGCATTTAATGTAGTGATGGATGGTCTAACACCTATATTCAAAATTGTCGTGGATGCCAACTGCGCAGCTAAACCACGTACAGAGCTTGTAATTCAAGATCCTGAACAAATTAGGACGAAAGGTCGCCCGAGAGAGAACAGATTAAAGAGTGGAGTCGAGAAGAAGTCAAAAAGATCAAGGAAAATCAGGTCAAGGAAAGAGCTGCTTCAAGCATCAGGCAGACTTGTTTGCAGTCTATTAATACTGAAGAGGACCTGGAGAGAATTGTTCCGCCGTCCGAAACTTTGATGGACGAATTTGATGCTTATGTATTGAGTCAACTTACACAAGAGCATATATAAAACACGGGTGTCGTAACTTTTGAATTATGGTGGCTTGGTCGCAAATGAAATGCTTTCAAAATAGGGTGTCTATTTTAGTAAAATGAAGTGCTTTTAGTACGACGACACCCCAGCTCTTGGCTAACGACACCCTAGCTCTTGCGCGGCGACACCCGAAAGGCGGAAACCTACGAGACATCCCAGTACTCGCGAACCGACACCAAAGATTTTAGCGCGATGACACCCCAGCTCTTGGCAAACGACACCCTAGCCTTGCGCGGCGACACCCGAAAGGCGAAACCTACGAGACATCCCAGTACTCGCGAACCGACCGAAGATTTTAGCGCGACGACACCCCAGCTCTTGTTAAAAGACACCCTAGCTCTTGCGCGGTGACACCCGAAAGGTGGAAACCTACGAGACATCCCAGTACTCGCAACCGACACCGAAGATTTTAGCGCGACGACACCCCAGCTCTTGGCTAACGACCTAGCCTTGCGCGGCGACACCCGAAAGGCGAAACCTACGAGACATCCCAGTACTCGCGAACCGACACCGAAGATTTTAGCGCGACGACACCCCAGCTCTTGGCAAACGACACCCTAGCTCTTGCGCGGCGACACCCGAAAGGCGAAACCTACGAGACATCCCAGTACTCGCGACCGACACCGAAGATTTTAGCGCGACGACACCCCAGCTCTTGGCAAACGACACCCTAGCTCTTGCGCGGCGACACCCGAAAGGCGAAAATACGAGACATCCCAGTACTCACGAGCCGACACCGAAGATTTTAGCGCGATGACACCCCAGCTCTTGGCAAACGACACCCGAAAGGCGGAAACCTACGAGACATCCCAGTACTCGCGAGCCGACACCGAAGATTTTAGCGCGACGACACCCCAGCTCTTGGGAAATGACACCCTAGCCTTGCGCGGCGACACCCGAAAGGCGAAACCTACGAGACATCCCAGTACTCCGAACCGACACCGAAGATTTTAGCGCGACGACACCCCAGCTCTTGGCAAACGATACCCTAGCTCTTGCGCGGCGACACCCGAAAGGCGGAAACCTACGAAGGCAAACATATGAATACATCGAGGACACTTCTGCTCGCAATATAAAATTTATGCATTTGCATTAAATATTAATCAGTGTTAATATGAATAAATTACATTCAATTTTCATTCAAAGAAGAATAAAAAAATTAAGAACATTTTTCGACAATGTCGCTAATCTTTTTGTTCAGGCCCTCTCTCAATATCGTCGCAGCTAAGTGTCGCCGGTAATCTCTGACTTCCTCATCCATGAAATCCATCTTCATATCAGGATTGTCCCATCGAGCAAGACATTCCATGTATCTCAGACAGTATAGGCCGCAATCCAGCGATCCGGTCGGTTGGCTTGGGCAATCCGAAATATCTTCCATCGGCCAATCCATCGCTTCCTTCTTATCGCAGTAGATATGGAATATGTGGCCTAGAATTGTATGCCATTTCCTTGCATTGGCCTTGTACTTCGGGTTGCGTTTCAATGAATTCAGGTGCATGAACACCTTTCTTTCCATGTCGACAGCAACCAAATGCCAGTGCGAGTTATCAGAGTTTATAATGGTGAAAAGAAACCGGAATTGGGCCTTATCTTCATCCGATACATTGTCAAATATCGCAGCCCCTGATGTTCCAGCAAGTTCATGAGCAGGTGATGAGGAAGTCAGACATAGAGCAGATACGAAAACTGATGCAATTATGCACTTATGGTATCGGTCAGGATGCTCTGCCCAGTTGCGCATCAGAAACTCCTGGCCGCAATCAATTATCTGCCAATGGAATGTAAAACGATTAATATAATTCTAAAATCAACAACTAGAACATGTTCCTTGATATACTTACATCATCTATTATCATTTCATTGTTAATGAGATCTTGAAGATTTTTTCTTGTTGCAACGCCAGAAAACATATTTGTGTAGACGATCTCGTCGGTTTGTCGCTCGCTCAAAAAATTTTGAATAATTATTTGGTCATCTTCGACCGTTGTGTTGGGCTTTGACGTGCCCACTGTCTTCACCGACTTTTTAGGTCGGGTTGTCTCATAACATTCGCCGACGACCGTGGATGCCTTACGCTTCCTCGGCTCTTTTTTAATCCTCCTAACAAGCGAAGGCACTCCAATTATTTCTAAGTCCATATTGTCATCCTTTGGCGCAGGGGTGCCAAGTTTATTATCGGATATGGACTCTTCTTTATTTTCATTCCCCTGCTCTGTTTTATCAGCCAATGAATCCCCCTCCAATCTCTTCTCCTCTGCTTTTGCATTCCCTGTCTCAATTGGAAACTCGGATGAATGGTCCTCCTCCATCTTCTTCTCCTCACTATTTACGTTACCAGGCTCGCGGAGGACCAACTCCAGGGAATGCACCTTCTCTGTTTTCTCGTCTCCCTTGTCCTCCTCATTTATTGCATTACTTTCCTTTCTGACCAGTGAATTGAGGAGGCTCTCAGCAATGGACAGCCTGTGCCTGACATCGTCGAGTTGATCCTTAACGCACTCCAATTCAGTCCTCAACTCGGCGCATCCTGCGCAGCTATCCGTTGGTTGAGGGGCGCAGGTATCTGTTGGTTGAGGGGGGGATGCAACATTCTGCTGAGGAGAAGCCAGCGCTCTTCTGGCAATGGTACAGTAGCTCCCTCCATCTGCAACGCAAGATGATAACAAATTAATATTAAGTGAACATATTGACGCATTAAGTTGAAAAAAATGGTCAGAGCAATGGAGCAATGAACTAGATTACCAAGTCGTGAGGCTGCAAGTCGGCAACCCGAACCGATTGGATCTTCATTTGGTGGTCATACCACTTCAACAGCCGGGGCCGTTTATCAGGGTATGCTGGCTCTCGCATTGATGTATGCTCGAGGAACCACGCCTGAACATGATATTTTTTGGATATTAAATAATGTAATATTACAAAAAAAATTTACTCTCAACACTAATTATGTGTCTCAATAATCCTTACCACCAGTGCTGCCGAGCATCCGAACAAGGTAGGCTGCCTCCTAACTTTTTTTGCATTCTTTGAGTGCACCGGCTCCTCGGAACGCAAGCAAGCAGCTATTTCTGGGAGAGCCAGAACAATCAACTCCTTCAGTGCCGAAGCCCAGTCGATGCTACCCAGTTGACTTAAGTCATCCAAGTGCTGGATGAGATACCGTGGACATCTCTGATTAGACTTTGGAGCCAAAAACATGGCCAACATGTATGCGATCCAAAGTCGGACGGTGTCCTCGACATCCTCCTGTACTTTAGATGATCGGAGTTGAAATATCAACTTCTCCAAACCTTCTTGGCGAAGATCTAAACCCTGGCCAAACCGTCTGAACAACCTTCCGTTGAACATTTGGCTGGACGTGTCGATCTTCTTCCCATGAGCTGGAAGTCCCAGAATGAGTGCGACTTCGTCGGCACTGAATAGAACTGGCTTTTCGCAAAACATGAACTCGTCGCCTCCATTGTGACATCTTATGATGTCTGCTAGCAGTCGCCCGTCGACTGTGAACGTCTGCATGTCGACGAAGGCACCAAATGGGTCCTTCGAATCAGTTTTGTATGCCGTCTAGAGAACCCCATCCTCCAAACCTTCTGAACGTATACTACCGGCCTGCAGCTATTCTTAAACAGCTGGGAAGCCTTCACTGGGGGGACTGGAACAATTTTATTGTCAACTGAAACAGGGGGTAAGACAGAAGACATACTTGTCATGAAATTTTAAGAGAGAATGTCATAATATTTAATATAGTGATAAACATACCTGAAGGAGCCGCATCCTCATTCGAACGAAGAACCATGTCCTTGCATTGTTCCGCCATTTTCTCCGTCTGCTTCTTCTTTGTTCGCGGTCTTCGTCCACAAACGAAAGCACTCATCTCCATGAATGAAGTATACGGAAGAATGAACTATGGTACAAATTTAGGAGGGAAAAAGAGACCAGTGGCTTCTCGAGCAAGAGACGAAGGATGGCTTCTTGAGCAAAAGGATGGCTTCTCGAGCAACAGACGATTGAGTGCTTTTTCTAGGGTTTATGCCGACCTAAGAGAAATACGAAAGGACACCCGGATCGCCATGATCACATCACAGAGACCCGCGAACCCATAGGAACTGCCCACATTTAGCAACTTTTCTCGGAAATATGGCATGGCTGAGTTACTAGGGTGTCGTCGAATTAGTACTAGGGTGACGTCAAATTCCCGCCTTGTTCAAGCATGGGTGTGTCGCCTTAAAGCTAGGGTGTCATCAGGTTTACGGGTGTCGTCTCCTTAGAGCTAGGGTGTCGTAAGATTTCAACTGGGGTGTCGCGATTGATTTTCGGCCGAATTTAAACTCGGGTGTCGTGGGGATTCTCTCCGTTGTCAGTTCTAACGACGGGTGTCGTCGCCTTAAAGCTAGGGTGTAGTGAACTTTCCACTGGGGTGTCGCGAAGGATTTACGGCCGAATTTGAAGTAGGGTATTGCCGGGGACTCTCTATGTGGTCATTTATAAGCACGGGTGTCGTCGCCCTAAAGCTAGGGTGTCGTGAGATTTCAACTGGGATGTTGTGAAGGATTTACGTCTGAATTCGATCTAGGATGTCGCTGGGATTATCTCCGTGGTCAGTTTTAAGCACGGGTGTCGTCTCCTTAGAGCTAGGGTGTCGTGAGATTTCAACTGGGGTGTCGCGATTAATTTTCGGCCGAATTTGAACTCGGGTGTCGCGGGGATTCTCTCCGTGTTAGTTCTAACGACGGGTGTCGTCGCCTTAAGGCTAGGGTGTCGTGAACTTTCCACTGGGGTGTCGCGAAGGATTTACGGCCAAATTTGAAGTAGGGTGTCGTCGGGGACTCTCTATGTGGTCATTTGTAAGAACGGGTGTCGTCGCCCTAAAGCTAGGGTATCGTGGGATTTCAACTGGAGTGTCGCAAAGGATTTACGGCCGAATTCGATCTAGGATGTCGCTGGGATTCTCTCCGTGGTCAGTTTTAAGCATGGGTGTCGTCTCCTTAGAGCTAGGGTGTCGTGAGATTTCAACTGGGGTGTCGCGATTGATTTTCGGCCGAATTAGAACTAGGGTGTCGCAGGGATTCTCTCCGTGGTCAGTTCTAAAGACGGGTGTTGTTGCCTTAAAGCTAGGGTGTCATGATATTTCGACTGGGGTGTTGCGAAGGATTTCCGCCGAATTCGACTAGGGTGTCGCCAGGGACTCTCTATGTGGTCATTTGTAAGCACACGGGTGTCGTCGCCCTAAAGCTAGGGTGTCGTGGGATTTCAACTGGGGTGTCGCGAAGGATTTACGGCCGAATTCGAACTAGGATGTCGCTGGGATTCTCTCCGTGGTCAGTTTTAAGCACGGGTGTCGTCTCCTTAGAGCTAGGGTATCGTGAGATTTCAACTGGGGTGTCGCGATTGATTTTTGGCCGAATTTGAACTCGGGTGTCGCGGGGATTCTCTCCGTGGTCAGTTCTAAAGACGGGTGTCGTTGCCTTAAAGCTAGGGTGTCGTGATATTTCGACTGGGGTGTCGCGAAGGATTTCCGGCCGAATTCGACTAGGGTGTCGCCGGGGACTCTCTATGTGGTCATTTGTAAGCACGCGGGTGTTGTCGCCCTAAAGCCAGGGTATCGTGGGATTTCAATTGGGGTGTCGCGAAGGATTTACGGCCGAATTCGAACTAGGATGTCGCTGGGATTCTCTCCGTGGTCAGTTTTAAGCATGGGTGTCGTCTCCTTAGAGCTAGGGTGTCGTGAGATTTCAACTGGGGTGTCGCGATTGATTTTCGACCGAATTTGAACTCGGGTGTCACGGGGATTCTCTCCGTTGTCAGTTCTAACGATGGGTGTCGTCGCCTTAAAGCTAGGATGTCGTGAACTTTCCACTGGGGTGTCGCGAAGGATTTACGGCCGAATTTGAAGTAGGGTGTCGCGGGGATTCCTTACCATCCGGACTCTCAGAGCGAGGGAGGGAAAGAAAGAGTTCTTCTTGCAGAGATGAAATCCAACATAAATTGGTGCTAGGATGGAGGGAAAGGGCAGCATCCGGACTCTCAGAGCGAGGGGGGGGGGAAGAAAGAGAGTTCTTCTTGCACAGATGAAATTCAGTTGAGCACGAACCTATGCCCTCGCTCTGAAAGTCCGGTCGACAGGAAATATTTCAGCTTCGAGGCTGAAAAACATGGCTACTGGAGTCTACTGGAGTCTTCAAATATAAAAGTTTATCCAATGAGTTTTTCCTTGCCAAAACCTTACGTAGACGTTCGCTTCTCTCTCTGAATTCGGCCAGGTCTGCCTTCGTTATCTCTTCGTCAATTGCTTTTAAAAGGCTCCTTTTTTCCTCCATTTGCTTTCTCTCTGTTTTCCTGTCATTAAAGCCTTTTAAAAGCAATTGACGAAGAGATAACGAAGGCAGCTGAGGCCCATCTTACAGACCTGGCCGAATTCAGAGAGGGAAGTGAATGTCTACGTGAGGTTTTGGCAAGGAAAAACTCATTAGATAAACTTTTATATTTCAAGACTCCAGTAGACTCCAGTAGCCAGGTTTTTCAGCCTCGAAGCTGAAATATTTCCTGTCGACCAGACTTTCAAAGCGAGGGCGTAGGTTCGTGCTCAACTGATTCCTTAGCATCCGGACTCTCAGAGTGAGGGAGGGGAAGAAAGAGTTCATCTTGCAGAGATGAAATCCAACATAAATTGGCGCTAGGATGGAGGGAAAGGGCCGCATTAAAAGAGTATGACATTCGTGCTTATAAAATAGTTATGACTCCCATAATGTCATAACTATTATGTTCTAAGGAAGTTACCCGCGTATTAAACGGTTTGGTCACGTATTAACTAACTCTAACCAGAAAAAACTGTTGGTGTAATAAAGGAGCTTTAGAAAGAAGTTGGAGGAAAGACTTTTTACTTTATACTGCGGATGACATTTCCTCCAGAATTTTTTGTACACAGACTCCAGTAGCCAGGTTTTTCAGCCTCGAAGCTGAAATATTTTCTTTCGACCAGGGAAGAAAGAGAGTTCTTCTTGCACAGATGAAATACAACATAAAATGGCGCTAGGATGGAGGGAAAGGGCATTTTCGTCCGCATGCTAATTTTAAAAAAAAGCGAACTGCTTTAAATGGCCGTCACGTTCAGAACGTAACATCAAAGCAGAGCCATACCGCTCGACAGGTCATCCACGTAGGAGCCACGTGGACCAATCAGAAGAGGCGGTGCAGTCCACGTAAGCTTTGCTGCACCGGGGGCGGTGTACAAAGTCTTTTCCTTTTAGAGAAGTCTTTGTACACCACCTCCGATGCAGCATGGCCTACATCGAACGCGGTGATTCACCCACTTACCCACATATGAGCCCATGCCAAGGGGCTTGCTCGTGGGTCTTCATCGCTGGCATGCGAACAAACCACCATACCTGATGCCTCTTTATCGCTGGCACGCGAACAAACCATCATACCCGATGCAGGCCATGCTGCACTAGGACGGTGTACAAAGACTTTTCTTTAATGTTTGAATTCTTTGATGTAGTCAAGCTATTCTTTAATTTTTGGAGGCATGGCTTGATTTTTAAGTTGGACTTATTTTCTTGATCCAGGTTTGTCCTTGACTTAATTTTAGTTCTTAAATTTTTAAAATTTTAAGTTGATCTCTACTTAATCCATTAATTTACTTTAATTACTCTCCCACAACTATTTCAAGGCCATAACGAATCTCCAATAGAATATCCATATTATAGAATTGCTAGAGTTATATAGAGCATAAAAATAGAAAACAAAATTTAAAAGGGATTCACTTCGAGGGGAGTTGATCGTCCTAAGATTCTCTTTGAGAGGGGTCAATCCTCCAAGTTCTCAGTATATTTAAGTGATATTTAAATTTTATTATCATTATTATAATATTATAATGGTTTCATTATGATTTGTACATGATATTTTTACGATAATCATAATTTGACTGTAATATATATATATATATATATATAGTTAGATTTGACTATACTCGTATGTAGTCAAATTTTATGTCCAATTATTATTTTCATTTTTGTATCCATATGAATCTCGAAGCCATCCGACATTTTCTATATGAATGAGCTGGAGCAAGCTCTAAATCTAATCTTAAAAAGTGAAAAAAATAGGATAGCTTCGAAATCTGTGTGAATTTAAGGAAAAAATGGTTAAAATTAAATTTGACTATATGCGAGCTCCAACTATATGTTATATGCATATGTATATATATTATAACAGCATACCTAATTATTATAATATCAAATCATTTTATATTGATACTAATCTAATAATAACTTAATAATGCTATTATATTTTATTGCAATCATAAAATATTATAATTAATATAATATTATGCTATGATAGTCAAATAAACAATTCATCCTTTCTCATATGATAATCCTAACAGCTAAATTGCATGGTAGCCAACATCAAGCAAGCAAACACACGGGTGTGACCTATTTTAGAGTGGTGTAATCATCCGTCTGCACCAACAAAAAGAAAAAAAAAAAACACACCAGTGAAATTGTAATTATAGTTTTCAATTATAGATAACCAAATAAAATCCTCTTCTATAATTGCAATGGTCATTTTAGGTCATCGAATCGATTGGATTGCATGTAATTGAATAATAGATAATAAAAGCTTATGAGAATAAGAGGTAATGAGTGAAAAACTGAATCTAGAGAAATAATGGCTATCAGGGTTTTCATGGTTGAGAGAGTAACAAGCTGAAATGAGTACAAGACATTCTGTAAAATAAAGACACTTGCTTTGATGGATCGTATACTAAGATAGGTGGACATAAAACACTCGATTCAAATACAATCTAAAATTAAGTAGTTGCGAACTGTATTAGAAAAGATTTAATTTCGCTGATCACACTTTAAAAGCTCTTCATTGGCTGGGTTCAGAAAAGTTCTGAAAGGATCAAAACAATCCTTGCCTATTGTGTGCTCTACATGGATGCATCATGCTCCGCTGCATATTTTGAATGATAACAGGTTTTTAGTCAATTATCACACATGTTTTTCCATGCTTGTAGACCGGAAAATATATGAAAATATTTAAATTAACATTAGAAATAGGCTTAAATAGGCATTATACTTGGTAAATCAAGACTTGTAGAACTTATAATAGATAGTTAGGAGAATATTGAATGTTGATGCCTATTGGAGTTGGTAGATATGCTATGTGCATGCTTATAATAGAGATCACTTTTATGCAAGACATTAACTGGGAGTTGGCCTCCAATGTTGTGCTTTGTCGCAAGTTAGACAGTAAAACCTTTTTCTCTTCTTTTTCGACGGGAGGAAAGACTAACCTTCACCTTTTATCTCGTATCAATGCAACACTTGAAAGCTAGCTCTAATAGGAATTGAATCTCTACATCTTATATAAGTATCAATGGATGTTACCATACAAGTTGAAGCTTGGTGGTAACATTATGATAAAAATAAGATAAAAAATAAATCATGTACAGCTTCATTACTTTAGCCTTTCGATGGTAATTCATGGTTATTTGTAGCTTGTTTAAGTGTACTCTATATTGGACTTGATTTATCATCAATCTTAATTCCAAACACAGTTGAATATCAACTTAATTGTTAGATAATCAATTGTAGCTTAACTTATGTTCGGTTCAAACTTGAGTTCAAGGTTGGCCGAAGCTATTTGAGCATTAATTATGCTTGTTTTGGGCCACATCAAGCTAAGTTCATCAAACTTGATTAATTTTTTATATTTAAAAATAATTACAAACCTAATTTGCTGCTTATTTAGATTTCAAAGCTATTTGTGACGACAAGCTTCGATGAGACGTGATGGCTGTCACTGTTTCTTCGATGAGCCAGCTTAAATTATATTTTAGTCAATTATCCAACCAAATCTCACGAAAATGAATCAGACTTGGCACGGTTCTGTTCTCCAGCTTGGTTGGTGACATAACAACGATCTTGATCCCAACATTAAGATCCAATGATATCCTTTTAAGCCAATTAAGTAAAAAATCATGATTAAATTTTTAATTTTTGAATAATTTTGGGTTTGGGCAACAGCAGCCTGTAGCCCTGAACAATTGTTAGGTTGAGTACTTGAGTATTAAGGCTACATATAATCATATCAATGCTTATGCACATAAATTAGGAAAAGCTAATTGAGGACTCATGTGATTTTAAAAATTACTTTAATATTGATTTATTTATGTTGCAGATTATTAGGTCATGAAAAGATAGTTTCAAAACGATTGGATTTTATTGCAGTCTACTTTTTGCAAGTAAGTAATTAGAGTTTTTTAATTGTAATCTCAAAAAAACATATTATTGTTAAGACTATATTGTTATTGTGGTATTGTTGAATGCTTTGAAAATTGTATAATATGGTTCATATATTTTATTTATATATAAATTAGTTCAAGCAAGAGATTATCCTTTCATTAAAAGTGTAACTTTGAAACTCATGTGTGTGAATATTCATAGCCTATTCCTTTCATTAACATCATTCAAATTTTTTTTATAACTTTGATTTTGTGTTTTGAATTTGAGAATTCATAGATGCATGTTAATTATTTGAAACTTTATGTATAACAAAGTATTTTATAAATTATCACGTTAGATGTCTAAATTATAAAATAAAATAAAAAATATTAGGAAAACCATTGGATTTTGTGTGAACTTTGGATTCTCAATTTGTTTAATTGGATTCTCAATGCAGTCATATATGGCATTTGACCATTCCAAAACTTAATATAGTGGACCTAATTTACAAAGATTATATGTAAAACAATGGATATACTTGATGAGCGTTAAATGTAAAATGATGGATCTATATTAGTGCAGTATAATGAATCTATTTCATAAGGATTAGATATGGAATAATAGATAGGATTAAATACAAAGCAATTCACATGCTCTACAAGAGGATTAAATATGAAATAATGGACTTATTGAGAGATGACATGCAAAACAATGAATATATTTGGTAGAGATTAAATTAAAAATGATAGACCTATTTTGCAAAAGTTAAATATGGCATGCAGTAGGTTCTATCATAAATATTATATATTGCCTCTAGCAAACTGATAAGTTACTAATTATGATTTAAAAAATAGTTTATGAATTATTTATTAGAATTGCATATGAAATATTTATTTAAAATAAATTTATTATTTATTAAACATATTAACATTAGCATTATGTTAATTTTAAAAATGAATATAAACCATCCTTTTAAAACTTTGTATGGAATATTAGTTTTAAAAATAGTTGTATATTGTTATTTGGAAATATTTGTACATGTAATATTGATTACAAAATTTTAAATTTTTTAATGTTATTATTCATCTGATACATCAATAATTTGCTAAAAATATTTTTTGCATTATAATTGCGCAATCCTACTAACCATAGTTTTGTTTGGTTTCAAAGCTTTCAACTTGTTTTTTCAACCCAAGCAACACGTGAAAGCGTACCCTACCGGTTTGAAGCGTGAAAGCGTGCCATGCTATGCTGGTCTGAAGCGTGCTTTAGGATTTGAGCTTCGGATGCTGGGTTCTTGATCTCTGACGAATCTTGCCGTTCTCGATGTTCTCAACTCACTGGAAGATGGAGGATACTATCCCCCCCTCTCCTATTATAGTAGATCAAGCCAAGGAGGGTCGGATGTCGTGGAGACGGGTATCAGATACCCATTTCGTTTGGGTTGCTTCATCCCCTTCTCTAGCGGAGGTGGCAGAGCTAGATAGAGCTTCCTTGAGATAATCCAAGTTCCTCCTGAGGCCTTGGAAGAGCAAGCCAACTGCTAGGAGAAGATGACCATTTTCGGGAGGAGCTTTTATTGTTGGGTTCCACCGAAAGCAATTATCAGGGAATTTCGGTGAGATGGTATCTCCGGCGAGATTCAAGCAGTAAGCCTTGCTCACTGGTGTTACATATTCCAATTCTTTGACCCTAATGCCAAGGAAATGGTGCTGGGGAGGCCATGGATAGCCAATGGCCAGCCGATTGCTACTGAGGAATGGAAAATAGAGTTCATTCTGGCTTCGGATGCAGTGGCATCTGCTCTGCTTTGGATTCGACTGCCCAATTTGCCGATGAAATTCTGGTTAGAAGAGATTCTGAGATCAATTCTCTCACTGGTCGGACACTTCGTCTTCTCCGATGCTTCAACCAAGGAGAAGAACAAGGGAGGATTTGCATGGGTGTGCATCCGTGTTGACCTAAGAAGACCACTTCGCTCGAGAGTCAGGGTGTGGGAAAGCCGTTCTCCCTTCTAACAACAGTTTGCCTACGAACATTTGGAAGGGATTTGCTTTAGATGTGATTCTCTGCATTTTAATGGCACCTGCTCGCCTCTGGAAGAAGCTGAATCCTCATCGGCTGGAGCCAAATTTGGTCCCTGGATGGCAGCTCTTCGATAGAGGAGGAACCCCCATGGAAAAGAATCGGAGTTGAGGAGGAAGCCCCAAGCTGGATCGTACCAAGCTGGGATTGATCCATGCTCGGGTTCGATAGACAGATGGCAAGAGCCGGTGAAGATAGCTCATCAGTGTAATTCCCTTGCATCAGATTTGGCTTAGGAATCAACTCGGAAGAAGGGTGCTGATGCTGAGCCAGCTGAAGGAGGGCATGCCGGTCTGAAACTTTCTGAGACTCAAAATAACACTGGGTCTGATACTCAAATCGAGACAAGAGGTACTTAGAAACCTATGTACTCCAAGTTGGTGTCTGAGAACCCTTTTGCTCTTCTTGGCACTGAAAAATGGTCTGAACGACCTACGGTTTGCAAGGATGCTCGTCCTAGTCCATCAAATAGGGCCAAGCCTATGGAGCCTCAAACCCAAAGAGTTGTCTTCAAAAATGAAAAAATAAAAGGAAAAGCGATCCCAATTAGATCAGACATCACACAGGACAAATTCACCTTTTCAGCATCTCAGGCCTCAACTCAGGGACTTGAGGGCTTGGCTGGCACGGGTGCAAAGTCTACTTGCAATCAAACTGGAGATAAGGACCATGATTTAATAGCCTCTTGCCTTAAGGATGCCATTCTGGGGTAGGGAAAGGATGCCAGACATCGGCCTCCCAAGTGAAAGAGACTGAAATAGTCATGGAGGATACCTAACCGATGGAATGCATAAGCCAGAATCTTGAGGATGTACCCCACTTAATGGGTGCCTTTCTGATAGAAAAATAGTGGAGGATCGGGCTGGGTCCCAATCCCCCTCAATTAGTAAATGAAGATTCTCATTTGGAATGTTAGAGAAGCTCGGAAACCCTCATTTCGCTCCTCTTTTGGGAGACTCATGCAGCTTCACAATTTTGATATATGTATTCTTTTGGAAACCCGATTATCAGGTGACAGCCTGACCTGGTTTAGGAGACAGGTTTCTAGATCCTGGTCTTCTTACGCAGTGGAGTCTACGGGACTATCAGGAGGCATTTCGATGCTTTAAAGCAATACCTTCATCAGGGTTGATGCTTTTTATCGGTGCAATCAGCAGGTTGGCCTTGTAATCTCAAAAAGGACTTTTGACCCCTGGTTCCTTTCGAGAGTATATACCAGCACTGATTTTTGGATGAGGCATGTCCTATGGTTTGAGATTCGTTCTCTTCTTGCTCAGGGAGTACCATCCGTACCATCCCTTATAGCGGAAGATTTTAACTGCATTATTGGGGCCAATGAAAAGAAAGGGGGCAGACAGATTATAGGTTTGGCGGACATTGCTGAGTTCAAAACCTTCATCTCTTTTGCTGGATTGATGGATCTAAGATTCTCGGATCCATAATTCACTTGGTGCAATAGTCACCAGGGATCTGCTCGTGTTTGGGAGAAACTATATAGGGCTATGGCTACGACTCATGGCTTCAGAATTATCCTTCTGCTACTGTTACTCATCTTTCAAGGATTGTCTCTGATCACTATCCCATCATGATATCTACTGAGGTGGCTTCTCTGCAGAGGAGACAGTTTCAATTTGAGCAGTTCTGGACTTCCTACTTCTCTGCTTAAACTCTTATCTCCCAGGTTTAGCGCATACCTGTGAGAGGTAGTGCTAATTACAGGTTATCTAGGCATCTTGAGTTAGCGAGGCATCGGATTTTCATATGGAATAGACTAGAGGTTGGGGACTTAGTGAGGAAAGTGGAGTAGGTGGAAGCTGATATTACTATTCTACAGACCAAAGAGGATCAGGAGGGTAGCCTCTCTAATTCTGACCTCACATCTCTCTGAGCCAAGCTAATTCTTTACCACTCTCTTTTTCAGCAGCAGGAGATCTATTGGAGGCAACAATCTCGGATACAATAGCTTCGTGATGAGGATCAAAATACCAGATTTTTTTATCAGGCCACCTGAAGCGACGTGCTTCTAACAGGATTCGGCAACTTATTGATGAGGAGGGGCATTACCAGGAGGATAATCATGTTATCAGGGATTAGCTACTTCAATTTTTTTTAGTCCCGATGGTCGTAGCATACCGAAGATGGTATGCTACGACTTCTAAGAAGGTCTTTGCATATGAGAATGACCTTCTAATCAAGCCAATTACAACGAAAGAGATACGGTTGGCTTTATGGGATCTCAGGCCTGATAAGGCCCCTGGGCCTGATGGGTTTTCGCCCTTTTTCTTTTGCTACTACCGAAATATTATGGGCTAGGATGTAGTGCAGGATATCCTGATTGCTTTCTAATCCAAATCCATTCCTATTGATTGGAACCAGACACTCATTACTCTTGTGCCCAAATACCCCGATGCTTTCGCCCCTCTTCACTATCGGCCCATCAGCCTTTGCACGACCTTGTACAAGATCTGTGCGCGTATCTTAGCCATCCGCATGCAGGATGTGATACCTCGCCTTATTTCTATGGAGCAGGAGGCCTTTATCAGAGGGCATAATATTGTGGATAATATCCTCATTGCCCAGGAATTTATGCATGATCTCCAGAGATTCTCTGCCCGATAGTACCTCATGACTGTTAAGCTAGACATGGAACAAGCTTATGACAGAGTGAGCTGAGCATTTCTATATCAAACTCTTTAGAAATTTGGATTTAATGGTCTTTTTATTGACTAGATCTTAGTCTGCATTTAAAGGCCATCATTTTCCCTTATCATTAATAGTAGTCAGATCGACTTCTTCCACTCTACGGTGGGGCTGCGACAGGGATACCCTCTATCCCATTTTTTGTTTATCCTTGGGGCTGACGATCTATCCCGTGCATTTCATTAGGCATAGCATGATCTTCGCATTGCCCCCTTCTTGGCGGGCCCGCATGGCCCTTCGGTCTCTCACCTCCTATTCGCTGATGATTGCATCTTGCTGGGCCAGGCTACTATCCATAATGCGGCCACTTTTGATTCTATTATCCACTCCTACTGTTAGAAATTTGGGAAGAAGGTTAATTTACAGAAGTCTATGATCTGCTTTAGCCCAAAGACTACTGGTATAACTAGGGAGGCCATCCTCCAAACCTTGGGCATAACTAATCAGGCTGACAGGCTATTGTATCTAGGGATTTCTATTATGGAAAGACGGCCATGATGCAGTGATTATATTGACATAGAGTGCCGGATCTGTGACCAAATTGATGGTTGGCAGGTTATTGAATTATCCATGATGGTGAGGATCACCCTGCTATGCTTGATCCTCACTCTCTTCCTCTTTATCTTCTATCCAATGCTGCAAGCCCAATAACTTGTCTGAGAAAGATAGAAAGAAGCTTTAGGAACTTTCTCTGGGCCTGTATGTAGGATGGTCATGGTATTCATCTGCAGGCATGAGACTCTGTTTGCATGCTGATTTTAGAAGATGACCTTGGAATCTAGTCTCTGACTATTAGGAGAGAGGCTCTGATTGTTAGACATGCTACGCGGTTCCTTTTTGATCCGTATTATTTATGGAGTTCTTTTATGCATGCCAGATATGGAGAGTGGACTTCGTGTATGGATTTTCAGTCTTCTTGTCGATATTCTTTCTTCTGGAAGAAGATTTGTTGGCGTGCACCGACTATCTTGAACAATACCTCGTGGATGATTAGAGATGGTTCCTCGATGGATGTTATACATGATACGTGGATTGCTGATCTTTTCCTCTCGCGGTGGCCCACTTTCATCAATATTGATGTTCCTAGCAGCTTGAGGATTGCTGACTTGATCTCTCAGGACCTCTCCTCCTGGCACACTCCCACGGTGTCCCAGTTTTTTGAAAAGGAGCTATCTCGCCGAATATTTTCTATTTCACTCATACCGAGGCACACATCTGACACCAGATTATGAAAGAGATCTTGTCTTTCTAGTACTATGGTTAGGGACCTTATGAAGATGTATAGGCCACAGCCTTAGTACACGATGGATATAGCATGGATTTGAAAGCTTTCCATTTATCCCAGAATTCAACTTTTTATTTGGAAGCTTGCCTAGGAATGTCTCCCTACCTGCTCTCTACTCTCTGGAAGGGGTTTATTCATCTAGGCTACTTGCCCTCTGTGTGGATAGAGGAGGAGACAACATACCACGCTATCTTCATATGCCTCAGAGCGAGATAGATTTGACAAATGATGGGATACCACCTCAGGGAGGATGGCTCGGGCTCTTGATGATCCCTCCTCCAGTGCGATATCCGGAGGGATAACCAGCAGAAGGGTACCATTTGGACCGTCATAGCCTATCAGATATGGCTATCGCAAACTTTGCTTATCTTCACTGATGACATTGTCTCCTCCCAAAGGACAGTGAGGAAAGCCTTATCATTAAATGCTGAATACACTCTACATCGTTTTTCTCTTGATTCTGACAACTGTGGCCACTGGGGTTCCCCTGCTGCTTTGGCAGTGATCTGACATCCAATTTTTATCTCTTCGGAGCCCTCCCCAGGGGTTTGTCAAAATCAACTTCGATAGAAGTGTTCGAAGTAGATTAGCAGGGTTAGCCTTTATTATTCGTGGGATCGATGAAGCATTGCTGGCGGTGGAAGGGTTTGGCCTCCTAGATTTCTCTATTTCTTTGGCTGAGCTTTATGCAGCGTGGGCTAGTATTTCCTATGCTACTCGGATCTTTCATGCTCACAGTCTTTTTATTGAGGAAGACTCTCTTACTGTCATCCGATGGCTTAGGTGGGACTGTTGTGACCATGTTCCTACCAATCATTTGCTCCATGATGTTTGGTCTTCCTTAAGGGATGTTCATAGAGTCCAGATCCGTCACATCTACCAAGAAGCTAACTCTGCGGCTGACTGGGTGACGGGCTCGATGGTTTATCACTTTAGGTTTTGGATTTGGAAATAGGGTGATCCCTGTCCTATTGTACTTAATCAAATTTTGTTGTTCGACCTATCAGGGTTGACTCGTACTACATCCGCGTGTACCCAAAAAGAAAGGTGAATATCGATAGATATTGGATAGTGAGGTTTGGGCAAGATCTTAGATTAGTTGCCCCAACCTTTATAATTTTATTAAACCCACCTGGTTATTTTAGTTTTGTAGAACTAATAAGACCCTTCAAGAAATTCTGTAAAGTTGATATGCTGATAAAATTGTAGTCCTATCCTGGTATTTAATTCAAAATTGTTTTGGAATTGGGACGTGACCAATCCGTGTTTGAAATATTCAAGTTTTGAAAAATATGTTATATTTGTGTTACTAGATTTTGGTTAGTTTAGTTGAATTTATTTGTTTAATAATTTACTACGTTGCATTCTTATAGGGTCCAATTTTGTATGTATATGCCCTAGGTTATATTTTTTATTTTTTATTGCAATATATGCGATAGATTGTCACATCTCTAATATGTATTATTTGTAGATCAAGGATGTAATAGGTAGCACTAGGGTTAAGATGAATATTTGAACAGTAGGGTTGAGTATGAGTATTTTCTTCAAACTAAAACAAATTATATCTTGGCATATCACTATAAAGAAAGAGGTTTTTTATTCTAAGAATGTGTTTGATACATCAAATTCGAAGAAAAATAATTTTTATCATCCTATTTTTATTCTATACTATTTATTTTTTTTGTTATCTAATCCTATTCTGTTTACTAAACTTAGCCTAATAATATGGTCGAGGAAGCATGACTTGGAGAGTAGGCCTGCCGCTTGGAGTCATGATTTAAGTGCATGTTGATGAGCGGTGGATGGTATGTCAGCAGTGATCCGTGCTTCGATAATCACTGATTTTCTAAGAATTCAAGAGAGAGCACTCGTTATCACTTTCATGGGAAGCAAAAGAAAGGATATTTGGAGAGTAGTAATCCCTTTTATTTATAGAAAGAGGATCACCTCTCTTACTTCTTTCCTTTGAAAGGGAATTGAGCCAAAAGAATCGATTACCTTAAAAGGCCGTTTTCTAAGTAAATTTACTCCAAGTTGAACTAAGTTTTTTAGTTAAACAATTCAAATCCTATGCTCACTTGAATTTTACCTTTATTTAAGTACTACTGCGAAAACCTATGTTCATATGTGTTTGATTCCATAATGGTTATACATTCAAAAACTTAAGTATATAAGTTAGAAATTAAATAATATTTTTAATTAATTATTTTATCTAAGATCTAGAATCAATAGAAGTGGTATCAAACAAGAGGATACTACAAATCTGACTCATATTCCATTGCATTACAACATGGACTCATTTGGAGATGCTTTTTTTTCTTGTAAGTTTAAGTATTTAGCAATGAACTAGGCAACAAGCAAGCCTATATAATTGAGAAAGAAAAGTTCAATCGACTTTTTATAAGTATATTAAAAAGAAAATTTGATAATTAGATCCGTGGTGTAAAAATAGAGAAAATTGTATTAAGGAAGGATACAAGCCAAAGAATCAGCAATGGCGAATGGAAGAGAGTACGAAATGATATCTAATGGGGCTGCAGTATTTAAAAGCAAGCAGCAAAGACAATGTTCAAGAGCCCAAAAAAAAAAAAAAAAAAAAAAGCCATGTGTCACACAAGTATTATTAAAATCAAATATTGAGGACAGCTGGTTCAAGTCATTAGTGCAAGATCATCTATATCTTGCAACACTGTTTAATGATGTTATCAATATATATAAAACTAGTGATTAGAAAGACCTCGTAGGCCCTTTTTTTTTATTTTGGCCTTTAGCTTGCATTTCTAATAACCAATTCCTTGGTTAGTGAATCCAATCTCGTAACATTATTTTTCATAAATTACCTGGGGAAGAACTAACAGATTCATCATCAACCCATATAATACTCAATGTTAAAAAAGGTCTTTCTTTTCTTCTCCTTTTTTTTTTTTTTAATTTTTAGCATAAAATTAGATACATGGATTCGTAATGGTCCAAATTAATTACAAAATATCTAAAAAATAAGATAATAAAAAATAATTTGTCTGGTGATAATTCATCTTGCTAATCTTAAATTATTCTCTGGATTACCGTATTTGATAATTAGACACGATAATTTGGACGATAATATTTGATTCTAGTAATGTAAGGTTACTATAAAGCATGGTAATTTGATTGCCATGTGAAATATGAATATTTAAAATTAATCTTAAATTATACTTTTAACTTTCATATAAATATTAATAATATTTAGTTTAATATATATTTAATAGAAACTTAGTAATATTTTAATATTTAATATTATATTTATTTAATATTTAAATGCATATATAAATATTATATTAACATTAAATTTAATATAAATATAATATTTACTATTTTAAACATCATTATATATTATATAATATTATCTAAATATTAGAATTAAAATTAGTAATAATACATAGTATATAGTTAATATTTATTTATATATAATATCTATAATATTTATAATATTTAATATTTCTAAAATATTTTTACAAAAAATTTTGCTTTTTAGTTTCATATTCCAGCTTAAAAAGAGATAACCACTTAATAGAAAAAATGATTTAGAACAAAATGTAAATAGAATTTAATATAATATATAATGTATATTTAATCTAACATTTATTGGTTCTAAATTAATATTATCAAGGCAAACCAAACATAATAACTTTATATTATTGGTAATTTGATGACTAAGTGTAAGATTAGTAGAATTATTTTTTGTTTTTATTTTTTCATTTTTATTTTGTAAAAAGATTTTCATTTTATGTTTTCTAATGTTTAGAAAACGCATTTGATAAGTAAAAACAAAAATATTTTTATTTCTTATTTTCATTATAAATAATAATTTTTGAAAGGATAACTAAAAATAAAAGAATATATAATAAAATAATATTAATTAGATATTAATATCAGTAATATTATATTATTATTAGTATTATGTTATTATAACGTGTTAATATTATGTTAAGCCGACTCCATGTAGTTGGGAAAAGGCTTTGATGAGTTGAGAATATATAACGTGTTAATATTATGTTATTATAATAACTAATAGTATAATTATTGATAAAATAATATATTATATATTATAATAACTAGTACTATATAATAATTAACATTTATTATTATATTAATCTTATTATTATTAATTTTATAAAGTTATTTTAAATTCTCAAAAAAATACTTTTAAAAATAAAAAGTAAAAATAGCATAATTAGACATATTTTCTTACAATAAATTTTATGTTTTGTTTTTTTAAAAAAATAAAAGTGATACAAATTAGGCTTTTTATTTTTTACTTATTTATTTTTTGATAAAAAATAGTGAAAATAAATTATTTCATTTTTTTAATTTTAAAGTTATATATTTTTAAAAAATATTTTTATGGATAAATTTAGTTTAGCTATGTGTGTCTAATTTGGAAAGCAATTAATAATGATTGAATGTGCTCTTGAAGTCTACTTTTTTTTTAAATTTTTTTTTGGGCAATTACTGATCCACACAATTCAATTCAACTCAACTCATCTAAGCCTTTTTCCAACTATATGGAGTCCGTGTTTTTTTCACTTTCTTTTATTTAAAATTAAATTGATATTTAAATTATAAATAATTATATATTTGTTAATTATTTTTGTTAAGCCTATTTCTGCTTTTAATTACAAACCCACACACAGCATCTAAATGGCATGTAAAATTTAAGGCAGATACATTAGAATTATTCTTTTCCCACCTAAGTGTGATCGCATGCGTGCAGCGTGAATTACAAACCCACACGCAACATCTAAATAGCATGTAAAATTTAAGAGTAGTTTTTCAAACCGGTGCCTTTTGGCACCGGTTTAAAAAAAAAAAGGATGGGATTCCAGGTTATTGCAAAACTGGTGTAAAAGTGAAAAACGCCATTTGAAATGTCGTTTTCCACTTCCACATCCGCTTGGCCCCATCAGCAGTGCTGGTGAATTAGCAAGAGAAATCGCCACTCAAAGTGGCGATTTCAGTTACTTGAAATCACCACACGAAGTGGCGATTTTCTTAGTATTTTCTTCTCGAGAGAGCCCGATCCCCCTTCTCTTCTTCCCGAGTGCGATCGTTCTCTTCCCCCCTTCTCTCTTCCCCTGATAGACCCTCCCTCCTTCTTCCTACTTCCCGAGCGTGACCTTTCCCTCTTCCCGAGCGTGACCTTCCCTCCTTCCCTGGTAGACCCTCCCCACTTCTTTTTACTCCCCAGCGACCTCCCCCTCTTCCCGAGCACACTTCCCAAACCTGCTCGCTGGCAACCCAGCGACCTTCCCCGCCGGCCGAGTGCCCTTCCCGAGCCTCCCTGCAACCTAGCCTCGCTCCCAACTCCCCAGCAATCTAGCCGCTCGCCGACATCCCCGTCGCTCGCCGAGAAGCTGCTCGCTGGACCACCATCCCAGTGCCCCTGCTTTCTTTGTGATTAACACAGGTTTAATTTTTTCATAATTTGTTCTGATTACTAGTACGATTGCCACAACTACTGGTTGTAGAAAGTTCACGTTGCATATCACAGCTACATTTATCCCTATTTTTCATATATACTTAGTCTATCTAATGCAAATTCTTATAGCAAGCATCACCATATTGTTAACCAAAAGAAGATGTTTATAAGCATCAGAATGAGATCAATGTAGCTGTGATATGCAACGTGGTGATGCTTATACCAAATGAGACTCCTTTAAATACAGAACAATTTTTTAAAAAAATAATCAAATCCTAATTTTCTTAAACCAACTTCACTTATGGCCTACCGATAGAAAGGTTTTGAGGGGAAAGGAGAGAAAGGTAAAAGAAGGTATTAAAATACTTCTGTTTGGAAGTATTTTAAGTGAAAATAAAAAAAAATTAATAAGGTTCCAAATATCATTCCAAATCCTTCAAACGACAATAATTTGTAACCCATAAATCGGAGGTTCATTGGATAATTTACCTTTTTTTCTTCTTCATTTTGCCAGGCAAGTTAAGATACAAAACCCTTATTTCTTCCAGTATTTCGTAAGACCTTCAAACAACCAAAGATTTCAGCTAATAATTCTTTTAACTTGTTTTGTAAGATTATCAAGACATGGCTCATAATGTTTTAGATTCAGAGCCTCGTGATCTTAGTATTCTAACTTTGCAACGATTGCATAGATCAACCAACATATTTAAGGACGAGGTGTGTATTATTGATCGATGGTCTTTAATTAATTTTATTTTTTTATGTGAATGCGGATGTATCATTGATTTTTTTTTCAGGAGTTACCAGTTCTTAGATGCCGTCGGCATGACGCACATATATGGAAAGAGACACCGGGCATGTCACACCCATGAGTGCAGTACTACCTAGATCATATCGGCATGTTTGGCATATATCGGATTGGCCAGATTCGACTGGATGTTAGCCTTATTTTTGCATTGATTGAGAGATGGCGGCAAGAGACCCACACATTTCATCTACCTTTTGGTGAGGTGACCATTACACTATAGGATGCCAGTATTTTGAGTGGCCTCCGGATTGATGGTTCCGCTGTTACTGGGTTAGATCCGTGCTATACCATTCTGGAGTGGCAGGCTATATTTGGGAGGTTATTTGGTGTTGAACCTCCTGTCGAAGCATTTCCGAAAGGTTGTTTTCGTTTAGCTTTCTTCGATCAATTCTATCGCAACCTTCACTTGGACGAAGATGTGGATGATGAGGTTGTCCAGCAATTCGTGAGGGGACAACTTCTTCGAATCATTGATGGAGTGATTCTTCCGGATACCTCTGATAATTTAGTGAAGTTGATGTACATGCCATTTCTGAAAGACTTGGAGGCATTTGCCGCTCTTAGTTGGGGATCGGCTACACTAGCTGGGTTATATAGAGCACTATGTCGTGCAACGAGCCTTACCCAGTCAGACATTGGAGGATACCTCCCATTTCTACAGATAAACAATTTATTCTTAATAAATACTGAGATCGAGGTAATTTTTATTGTTAATTAACATTTCAAATTATCCAAATATGCAGATTTGGGCATGGGAATGATTTCCTATTTTTCATCCCATGAGACTCGAGACTCCGGAGGCTAGACCTTCAGATGCCGATGATGATTGGCACTTAGGTGCACCGTGGGGGTATAGATGGCACGTAAGATATAACTTGAAAAATGTTCCAACCCATACACTACGTGCTTATAGGGATCAATTGGATGTGTTGGATGATAGTGAACAATGGGTATGTCATGTTGTAATATGGAATTCAATTAGATAGGATAGTTCTCAAGTTTATGTTGATTAAGGATTAATTAAATTTTTTCTATGCAGTTCATATGGTGTCCTTACTCGCCGGTAGTTATCTCTATTTTACCTTCAAGCTGCTTGGTCAGTTCGGATATTTGGATGGCACGGATCCCGCTGATATGTTTGATGTAGTTGAGTGGCATTTGCTGGACTGAGTGCTTCGTCAATTTGGATGTTGTTAGTCCATACCATGTCCATGCGATACATCGCTACATCTTCATCAGATTAATTGACGGGGGAGGTTAAATGTTGCATGGGACGCTGTGCACGGGACTTATATTGTAACATGGAATGCACGGCGTCAGCATCTGATTATGGGAGAGCCTATAGTAGCATGATTCCCATGCACACTCGATTATATGGGCTGGTTTAGGAGCATCACTCGAATATGTGTAGGCCGTTCTTAGTATATTACAAGGGGCTACAAAGGGGAAGACACTTCATATGAGTTTCTGGTACTATTTTGAATTTTTTTAGGATTATCTTTTTCTTTCAACTTCATAAGTGTTCATATGAATTTTTGTTGTCATATTATATGCAACATGAGAGGTTTCAACAGTTAACTATGGAGCTCGAGCGGGCTATAGCCGCCCCAGTGGATGATGAGCGGCTACAGATTTGAGAAGTGCAATGGCGATGGCTTATGGTACATTGTCTGTCGTCGGGCATCAGCACGTTCAGAGCATACCTGCAGCAGCACTCTACCCAGAGGTGCTGGAGTCCACGCGAGCTGATGTTGATCCGATGATGGAGACATTTCATTATACCCCATCGCCTTCTTGCATACGGTCTCCATTAGCGTACGAGTATTTTCATAGGAGGGATGCCGGAGAGTGTACATCTGCCTATCGAGATCACAATGCATATCGCATTGATGACATTGCTGATGCGGATATCACCGAGATCAGTGAGGATGTCTCCCGGTCACATTTGGACGCTGCTATGCCTGATGTTTTCCATCCTACCTCGATCCCCATGCAGGAGGGGGTATCTCAAGTGATTGATGAGGATCCTCTACCGTTGGCGACCTATAGGCGACGGACTGGACATATTCGCTGACCTCCTCAACGCGGATGTGGAATATAGGTTTCCTAGATTATTGTACTCAAACCAACTGTTGTAAAAATTCTTTTTTTCATGTATCAGAATAATTTAATTTTGATGAGTATGTGTTCTTCTGATGCATTTACTTTTTGTCATGATTGGCATTTGATGATATGAGTTTCGATTGAGTTTCGGTACAGTTTCGACTGAGTTTTACTCAAGTTTCAGTTGAGTTTTGGTTGAGTTTTGATTACGTTTTGGTTGAGTTTCAGTCACGTTTTGGTTGAGTTTCGGTCAAGTTTCGATTGAGTTTCGATTGAGTTTCGAGTTTCGGTCAAGTTTTGATTAAGTTTCAGTTAAGTTTTGGTCGAGTTTCAATTGAGTTTCGGTTGAGTTTCGGTCGAGTTTCGAGTTTCGGTCAAGTTTCGATTGAGTTTTTGTCGAGTTTCGAGTTTTGGTCAAGTTTCGATTGAGTTTCGATTGAGTTTCGGTCGAGTTTTGATTGAGTTTCGGTTGAGTTTCGATCGAGTTTTGAGTTTCGGTCAAGTTTCGATTGAGTTTCGGTCGAGTTTCGAGTTTTGGTCAAGTTTCGATTGAGTTTCGGTCAAGTTTTAATTGAGTATCGGTTGAGTTTCAGCCGAGTTTCGATTGAATTTCGATTGAGTTTCGAGTTTCGGTCAAGTTTCCATTAAGTTTTGGTCAAGTTTTGATTGAGTTTTGGTCAAGTTTCGATTGAGTTTCAGTTGAACATCGGTCGAGTTTTGAGTTTCGGTCAAGTTTCGATTGAGTTTCGGCCAAGTTTTGATTGAGTTTCGGTTGAGTTTTGGTTGAGTTTCGGTCGAGTTTTGATTGAGTTTCGGTCAAGTTTCGATTGAGTTTCGGTCAAGTTTCGGCATTTGCTGTAACATCCTGAAAACCTTATAATTTATGGCATTTTTATTTAAAATGAAAGTCAGAAAGTTTCAGTGAAATATGGGTGTGTTGGCCTTTTGATAAATGTAAAGAAAAGAATTTTGGAGTAAATAAGTATATTTCTGAATGTTAATGAGTTTGATTTAAGAAATTGAGAGACTTAAGTTTTAATGGGTTTAAATCACAAGAAAAATCAAGTTTAGTTTGAGTTTTATCCTAAAATGATGTTTTTAGTGGTTGGAGTCGACCCTAATTGGAGTGGAGTCGACTCTGGCACGGTTTTAAACTTTCGGCACGCTTTGGAGTCGACCCCTGCAGAGCTGGAGTCGACCCCTACTTTTCAGGAGTCGACCCATACTTTTCTGGAGTCGACCCCTATTTCTGTTGGAGCCGACTCCAAATCTGTTCGAGCCAACTCTAAGACGACAGGTTTTTCTGAGTTAAATCTTGAGAAATTCATATTTAATCCGTTTCAAGTCTGATTTGGATGCCGTTTGAACCGTTGGATTTCTAAAATCGAGTTCTTCAAGCTGGTAAAGTCTTTTCTTAGAAATGTTACATAAAAGTATTGATTTAAGTAAAAATTGATAATCTGGGCTATAAATCGATTAAAAAATACTATATCAGGGGCAAAATGGGAAAAGGCTCCGATGTCAATTGCTAATTGTGTTAAGGGCAACTTAGGAAAGAAAATCTAAGGGCAAAATATCATGGTTATAAGTGAGCCACGTGTTTTCTAAAAAGCGTGCGTTAAGAGTGTTTGAGGGCAAAAGGAAGATTTAGCATGCCTTAACCCTTAAGTTTCCAATGACTTGGTCCCCAAGTCATTAGAGAAAAAGGGAAACGTGGGTTCAGCCAGAGAAAAGAAAGAAAGAAAGAAAGAGAGAAAGAAGAGGAGAAAAGAGGAGGAAGAAGAAGAAGAAAGAAAAAGGAGGAAGAAAGGGAAAGGGAAGCTTGGGGTTTGTGCTCGACTCCAGGTAAGCTATAGCTTCCCTAGATCTTGTATGACTTTAGATTTTCTTAGATTAGTGTATTTTGAGGTAATAGTAGAAGTAATCTTGAGTAGAGAAAGGGTGGAAGAAAATAATGAGATATTAGAGGATAGATCATGTATGCATGCATGGTTCGTGGGAAAACCTCATGTGGAGGTAATCCTAATAGCTATCGTATCTGTATGTTGACGTAGGTCAAGAGGGTTATTCCAGAGAGCCAGAATACCAGAGTTGAGTACCAGTTGTACCAGTCGAGGAGTAACCTACTAAGGTGAGTGGGTTTCTCATCTAGCAATGAGAGGTTAATTTGAGCTAGTATAATGAGATTAATACTTAGTTATGGTATGTTATGTTTAGCAGAGTATTATGTATGTTTTAAATATGAGAAATGAGAACCTAGTATATGATATTCTGATAAATGAGTTTTGAGCATGAGTTTTAAGCATAAAGAAATAACATGAGTTTCGAGCATGAGTTTGAGCATAAACACATAAGCATGAGTTTCGATGAGGGGATTTTTATGTATACATGGCATATTTGCATGATAAAGATTTACAAATGATGTATGTATCATACTGAGCATCAGGCAGCTAGGGGGCTGATCACCCTTTAGACTGTACTGTAGCATGAGCATTGCACACTACTATCGAGCCGATACCTCCTTGCGAACAAATCGTACGATGAACCCCAGAACCAGGGGTGAGTGCACGCTTAACCAGACCAGTGGGGCTGGTTGTGAGCAGCCCGTGGGGGCATGAATCATAGCTCAGTGGAGCTGATTACTATATATAGCCCGTGGGGGCAGAGAGAAAACCCGAGGTTCCAGGGTTAAGGAACAAAGCACTTTGCCAGGTGAACCGCACGGGTAAGGGGTGCTATTTGTGCGGGGATCCTATTGCTAGTCACGCACCCAATGAGAGTACACCTACGGGAGGGCGACTGTAGGGTGGTACCTCAGAGGCATTACACACACAGCCCAGCATCATGAGATCTAAAAGCATATGTTGTGATATAAAAAGGGCCAATGGGCCAAATGGTTATCCCGAGAGGGAGAGCTTACTTGAGATGCCAGTGGGCAAGCAGATCCCGATGGGAGTCTGGGTTGTAGATAAAGAATGCATATCTTCATATTGCAATGCATGGATTTTTATCTTAATAAGTTATCTTTCAGTGAAAAGTTATTATAGAGTATTTCAGTACTGATATGTTATTTGAAGAATAAGCTACATTTTATTTTATCTGATATCATGTTAAAAATGTACTTTGAGTTGTACAAGCTAAATAGTTTCAGCATACGATTGAAATTAAGAGGTTATGGTTCTCTATTTCTCCATAGTTAGATGGTTATCTAGTCACTGGGACTTAGGTCTCATCCCTCTATGATTTAAATGTTCTTTCAGATCAGTGAGTATTTCTGCCAGGATCACAAGATAAACAGGACAGGACCCTTAGCTGGTGAAGCTTGCTTGGATGCAAGAGTGTATAAATGCTAGCCTTGTATATTGAGAGTGTGTGGTTTGATATTTGTATTTTGTATATGTGTATGTGTACAGTGAGATGTAATGATGTTTTAGACCTTTTTTGATATGAATACGAGACTTATGTTTTGAAGAAAATTATGAGCATGATGTGTGCACTTAGGATTTTAATGTCGATTGTGAATGTGATCTTGTAAACTGCCTGAGGAATGTCATGAAAAATATTATCTGAGCAGGTTGATGCTTAGTGTTGATTGGGTGATTTGTGTATATAATTGAGATGAAAATAAAAAGTTTTTAACAGGATGTGTTTTCGTGTGTCTGCCACTTATGATAATTAGTTGGGGTTCTCTAGCTCTTTATGGAGCGCTACATAAAGACTAGTAAAACTCTATCCGATTACCACAAGTGTGCAGGTGTGCTGTCGGTTGCCCCAGAGAGGAGGGGGAGCTGACATTTGCTATCTTTCTATTTTGTAATTGGCACTCAGGCAAATGCACAAAAAATTTCGGACTAAACCTCATTTCAGCAGGGGGTAATTTCTCTGGCCTGAATTTAGTCCCCGTAGGTAAGTAGGGGGTTATTTCTCTAGGGTTTGGTGAAGGCAAAGGAAATCGCCACTTCAAGTGGCAATTTTCTCAGGCTTAATCAGGCCGAGAGCTTGACCTACGGGGACATAAATTCAGTGCGAAATAAGGCCAAGAGAAATTACCCCCCCCGGCGCAGAAATGAGTTTCAATCCGAAATTTTTTATGCATATCGCAAAATAGAAAGACATCAAATGCCGAAACTTGACCGAAACTCAATCGAAACTTGACCAAAACTCAATCGAAACACAATCAAAACTTAACCGAAACTCAACCAAAACTCAATCGAAACTTGATCGAAACTCAATCGAAACTTGACCGAAACTCAACCGAAACTCAATTGAAACTCACGTCATCAAATGCCAATCATGACAAAAAGTAAATGCATCCATAAATTAACGATCATAGGCACAAGTACATCATAAATGCATCAATATATAAACTTGTTCATGAGATAAGTACATCATAGGCACAACAATGACCATTTTACTTAAGAGTACATAAATTTATGATCCTGAAGGTCTACCAGTTACATTAGGACAACTACATCTAAAATAACTCGTTTGCCTACAAATAGAACATCGACTTGTTCTTCTAGGCTCAACCTCATCCATCTCTTTATGGATCCGAGTTGACTTTGGCTTTCCTCTTTTCTTCGGCCTGATACGATCACGATCAGGTATGCACATGGCATTTGCAACCAGTAGTCTTCATGTGGTACCGGGTTGAACTCCCCACCCCAGGCAGTAATGTAGGAGCGAATGCTATATAGTTCATCAACAAGAGCCGTTAAGTCCATGCCAATCTCCTGGCACACTGCTAACACATGTATACATGGATATTTATATGTGGTCCACTTACCACATGAACAAATACGGTCATTGAGAGATACATTCTGAACATTGCCTCCATCCTTGAGAGCTTCACTGAATCTCCTTGTCACAACTTCGCAAGTGCCTCTTTGCATGTTGTATGTAGTTACTCTGTGCTCATTAGCTTTGGCCTATCCTTCAGCAATCTTAATCAAAATATGAGGAGTGAAGAGGTTGTTAGGGTTCTCCTCTACATACCTTAAGGCCTCTGTGCGTCTCGTATTGAAATATTTAACGAGATGATGAAATGTCATCTAACACATGTAGTAATTGGCACATTTTTAGCTCCCCTCAACACACAATTGAAAACCTCCGAGAGATTGGTTGTTAATGTACCGCAGCGAAAGCCCCCATCATGTACCAATGTCCACTTCTCCGGCTCTAACTCCGATAGCCAAGTCCAAGCTTCTGCATTGACTGTTTTAATCCTTTCCATCAGAAAGTTAAACTTCCGAAGCTGATGTTCGCTTCTTGCTTTCCATACTGCTCTTTTCAACTAAACATTTGAGAATCTTGAGTTAAAATTACTGCATACATGTCTCAAACAATATCGATAATAAGCTCTTGGTGGAGCCCAGCCAATTTCACTATCAGCTATGGCACTAGTATACCTGGATGTCGGTTAGAAATAAGACAAATGCCATTTATATCTTTCACAATATGTCTCCTAAGCCTCAGCAAAAATCATCTCCAACTACCTGTACACTCTTCATCTACAATTGCATAGGCTAGTGGAAATATCCTATTATCAGCATCAGTACCTGTCGCAATGAGCATCTTTCTTCGGTACTTTTTATAAAGATGTGTTCCATCAATAGAAATTACCGGGCGATAATACCAAAACCCCTCAATAGATTGTTGAAATACCCAGAATACATAATTCAGGACCCGCTCAGAAGAACTTGCTTCACTGTAGAAATCCCAACATACAACTGTTCTAGGGTTTGCATTCAACAGTGCAAGCATGTATCTAGGAAGCTTTGCATATGACGGTTCCCATTCACCAAATATATCAATCAATGCCTTCTGCTTTCCATCCATGCTTTTGAATATGACACTATATAGTGAAATTGTTCTGCATGCTTGCTATAATAGCTTCGATATTCACACTTGGATCTTTCTCCACAATATATCGAACATCATAGCTAATAACTCGAGAACTAATATGTTTGTTATCCCGAGTTAAATTACTGAATAAATAAGAGTGCGGCCCTTCATACCTTGTGATCTCAAAAAATCCATGCTTCTTCAACTTTGTAGCACGCAACCTCCATTGACAACGTTGGGCAGTACTTGAAGAGACACATTTCATAGACCAGAATAATTTCTTCAACTCCACCACATTATATGTGCGATGCTTCTTGATGTGATACATTTCACATGCTCTCTTCAGTTCATCTTTAGTATTAAACAATAACCCTTTAGCAAACTCAGTCATTGATGGATCCCAAAATTGAGATTTGAAGGATAACTCTCTTGGAGTACTGACACATCCACCATCATGCAAATTTAACTCATTATAAAATTTTGGTACTTGTTCATATGCAAAGGCTTGATGATCATGTACCTGAGTTGGAATAGGTTCTGGATGAGATACAAGAATGGAACTAAAGCCAGTGTCATGAACTATATCGTCTCCATATGACTCTTCATCTGAGTCATCATGTTCAGGCCAATAGTCATCATTTGCACTCTCGTCTGACTCCATTCCCCGACTATCAATGTTAAACTGATTGTTTACCACATCATCACTCTGCACTGCTGGCATAAATTCTTTAATCATTAGGAAATCCACTGGAGTCCTAACCTGCTCCTGCTTCTGGGCTATAGAAGAACTGTCCTGAACATTCTCTATATGACCAACACTATATGGCTCTGGAACATCATCCTTGAAAACATAGAGTTCAATATACCGATATTCTGAAAACTTCGAGGGAAATATCAACATGTGCTCCACATCGTCGTCATCCTCAATTGGATGAAGCACGTATTTTTTATGCAATATTGGAGATCTCCACATCAATCTGATGATATATCTATGTACTAGAATGTTTAGAATTGTATGTACCTAATCAACCAACTCAACAAAGCGTGTTCCTGTGCTCAATTTCAAATATTTATGTGGAGGTAGATTATAATGTATCCCTTCTTAGCCATGTTCAATTGATTCATCACAATAAAGCAGAACTCGTACAGTTTTCATCTGAATAAAAGGTGATCAAAATTTATCTTCGATCAGCTACAAACAAAAAAAATTTAAATATGCATATATTTTAGTAGCATTTAGCACATATTAGTTTCCAAGATTCATATGGCACAGATTAAGATAAAACACTTAATTTCTCATGATGATATCATAGCTAAAATAAAACACCAATATCCTTGTGCATCCATACGATACAAAAAAATAAAAAATATTTTTCATGTTTATTTATGCTCCCATATTTTCATCTCTATACATAGATCAAAAAACACACATATCATACTTTCTCCTTTGTCAAAAAATCTATAAAGATCAGTTACATGATAGTATGCATATAAAAATCAGTTTAAAAAATAAGAAAATGTGAATCTCTACCTTGAAGGAACTGAGGGCGGAGTACAGATGATGGATCGTGAAGGATGATCCGATGAGAGGGGGCAGAGATGGGCAATGGTGCTTTTCTGGGCGAAGGGAAGGGTGAAGGGAGGGAGGGGAAAACTATGAGTTTTAAAGGCCGCGTAGGGTTTTAAAGGCCGATCGGGGTCGAAAAGGTGATCTCTTAGAAAATCACCACTTCAAGTGGCGATTTCTGTCCCGAAATCGCTATTTCAAGTGGTGATTTTAATATTAGTGATCGGGATAGAAATCGCCACTTCAAATGGCGATTTCAACCTAAGGGAGTGGTGATTTCTTCTGCCAATTCACAAGCGTCGCTGACGAGGCTAAGCGAATGTGAAAGTGAAAAACACTTTTAAATAATATTTTTTACTTTTACTTCAATTTTACAATAACCTGGGATTCCACTTTTTTTTTTTAACCGGTGCCTTGATTTGAAAAACTTTGGGTGAAAGACCTTTCCTGTGCGCGACTGAGCTTCGGTTCTGTTCCCTGGGTGTGCTTTATGATTCGGGTTTCGGCCGACGTCTTCCCCGATCTCCGGCGATCTTCGACTTCTCCGGCTGTGCCTCCGTCGGTCTGTTCCTCTTGCTGACCCCTCTCTTCCTATGGCATTAGATGGGGTTAAGCCTGGGCAGGCTTCCAGGTCGATGGATGTGGGATCCTGCTTTCGCTGGGTCTCGCCGTCTCCTTCACCGTCGATTATAGCATCTCTGGAAGCGTCCTTTCCAGATGTTATTCGCGTCCCTGTAGCTAAGCTGGAGGCCGAAGTGGCGAGATGGCAGTCGAGAGCCGTTCTGGTTCGTTCTTACCACAAGTGGGTTTCGGCAGAGGTGGTGATCAGGGAGTTTAGAAGAGCGGGAATTCAAGGTGAAATTGCTCCGATCAGTCTGGCATTCCGGTGCCATTTATTCCATTTTGAAGATCCGAAAGCCTGTGACACGGTTCTCAATCGTCCTTGGATGGTTAACGGATAGGTTATGGGATTGGAGCCATGGCGGGCGGAATTCTTCCCGGCTGAGGATGCTATTCCATCGGCTCTGGTTTGGGTTCGGCTCCCCAACCTTCCGATTGAGTTCTGGAAGGAGGAATTCATTAGGGTCATTTTAGAACCAGCCGGGCAGTTCATCTGTCTGGATGCATCTACTATGGCGAAGAGCAGAGGTGGTTTCGCCAGGGCATGTCTTCGGGTCGACCTTCGTCATCCTCTGAGGCCGGGTGCACGGATTCAAGGTATCGGCCTCCCCTTTTGGCAGCAATATGCTTTTGAATATCTGGAGGGGATTTGTGCTTCCTGTGGAACGTTGCATCTGAGTGGCCCTTGTTCTCTGTCTGGTTCAGGAGTCGAAGGTGCAACCTCCAGCCCTGTATACGGTCTGTGGATTGCAGCAGTTCATCAAAGAAGGGATGCCCCGGGTTCCCAGCGGGATGAGAGAAGGAAGATGCAGTCGGTGTCGTCTCCGGGGGCCTCTGGTAGTGGATCAAGAGCTCAGACGAAGCTTGCGGTTCCCTTGAGTGGTGTTGAAGCTGCTGAGGGCTGGAGCCTTCCTGCTAAGCTGGCTCGGAGGAGGGTGCCGATTCCTTCAATCGTAGGGGGTATTTCTGCCATGGCTTCTGGGTGTCCAGTGGGGGAGTCATCGCAAGGCCGTTCAGTCTCAATTAAGGTGCCAGGACTGAGAGAGCGTGCCGGTTTTGCTTCAGTAGAGAATGTTTTGCTGCAGGCTGATAAGGTTGATTCTGCTGAGATGGGTCTGAACAATCCTCTTTTGAAGAAGAACCCCTTTGCCTCTCTTGGATTGATGTCGGGGGAAGGTGGCACTCTGGTCAATAGGGATATTTGTCCGGGTCCCCTTAAGTGGGTCAGACCAGTTGATTATCAGGCCCCGAGGGCAGTTTCTAAATATGGGAAACAAAAAGGAAAAGGTAAGTCTCGGACCTGTAAAAGCTCTGGGATATCGATTGATTCCCAGGAAAGGATGTCCCTGGCCTCCTACTCTCTGGAAGGAGGTCAGGAAGTGGTTAGGTCCTGCTCTGACAAGCCGGTGGGTCTTTCCTCGAAGGTTTCAGATAATGTAAACATGAGTTCAGGTTCCCTATCTTTGGTTCAGTCTCCTCGGGCTTTTGTCGTCAGTCAGGAGCCAGAGGCTGGTCCATCTTTGTTAGCTGAGGGGGGTACCTCATCCAGTGGGTGCCTATCTGATATTGCGATGGTGGAGGACCAGGGTGGGGTCCCAACTTCATCATCCTTGTAAATGAAGATCTTAATTTGGAATGTTAGAGGAGCTCGAAAGCCTTCATTTCGATCATCCTTTAGTAGATTGGTGCAGCTTCATAATTTTGATATATGTGTTCTTTTGGAAACAAGGTTGTCAGGTGATAGTCTGACTCAGTTTAGGAGGCAGATTTCTCGGTCCTGGTCTTCGTATGCGGTTGAGGCTGAAGGTTTGTCTGGAGGTATGCTGGTCATTTGGCGTGCCGATACTGTTAAGGTTGATGCTTTTCATCAGTGCAACTAGCAGATAGGTCTTGTAGTCTCTGAGGGGTCCTCCGATCCTTGGCTTCTATCATCTGTTTATGCTAGTATGGATTATCGGGAGAGACGGATCCTATGGTCTGAGTTGCTTTCCCTTCTTTCTCAGGGTCTCCCATCTATCATTGCCGGTGATTTTAACTGCATCACTGAGGCTAACGAAAAGCGTGGAGGGCGACGGTTTACTGCCTCGGCTGATGTTAGTGAGTTCAGAACCTTCATAGGATCATCGGGGCTGTTGGATTTGGGGTACTCTGGGACCCAATTCACTTGGTGTAACAACTGTCAGCATTCGGCTCGTGTTTGGGAGAGACTTGACAGAGCTATGGCTACGGAACAGTGGCTTCATAGGTTTCACGAGGTTACTGTTGCCCACCTTCCTAGGATTGCTTCTAATCATTGCCCCATTTTGATTTCAACGGAGGCTTCTAAGTATTATCGCAGACAATTTAGATTTGAGCAGTTTTGGACTGTCCATTCTGCTGCTCGGTCGATCATTTCGCAGATTTGGCACCTTCCTATCAGGGGAAATGCTATTTATAGGTTATCTCGGCATCTTATGATGGCTCGACGTCGTCTATCCAGATGGAATAGGATGGAGGTCGGGGATCTGGTTAGACAAGTCGAAAGGGTAGAATCTGACATTTTTGCCTTACAGGAGAAGGAGGACCAGGATGGGTTTTTGTTGGATTCGGACCTCTCGTTGCTTTGGGACTCACTGTCTCGCCATCACTCTCTTCTCCGTCAGCAGGAGATGTTTTGGAGGCAGAGATCCAGGGTTCAGTGGATATGTGAGGGGGATCGTAACACCAGATTTTTCCATCAGGCCACTTTAAAGAGGCGGCCCGCTAACAGGATTCGGAGATTACTTGATGCTGAAGGGCATACTCTGGAGGACATCCACTCTATTAGGGATTTGCTTTTCCATTTCTTTCGGACTAAATGGACTGAGTCCGAGGGGGAGGGAGCTCCGGTTGTTTGTGTGCCTGATTCTAGGAAGATTTCGGCCAAGGAGAATGATATGTTACTCAGGCCTATAACAGAGGAGGAAATCCGAGAGGCGCTTTGGGAGCTTGGCTCGGATAAGGCCCCTGGGCCTGATGGATTTTCGCCTTCTTTTTACCATCATTATTGGGGGATTGTTGGGCGAGAGGTTACTCAGGCTATTCAAATTGTATTCCAGACAAAGAGCATTCCTCAGGAGTGGAACCGGACTTTTATTTCTCTGGTGCCCAAGCGTCTGAAGGCTTCTCTCCCGCAGCACTTCCGGCCTATTAGCCTTTGCACCACTTTGTATAAGATATGTGCTTGGCTTTTAGCTGGCCGCCTTCGTCTTGTTCTTCCTCGCATCATTTCTATTGAGCAGGGGGCTTTTATTAGAGGGCATTCTATTTCTGATAATGTTCTCATCACCCAGGAATTTATGCATTATCTTCAAAGAGCCCCAGCTAGTCGTTGTCTTATGGCGGTAAAGCTTGACATGGTGAGAGCTTATGATAGGATGAGTTGGTCTTTCTTACACCGCTCGCTCCAGGAGTTTGGTTTTGAAGAGCTATTCATCAAGTGGATCTTGGCTTGTATTCAGAGGTCTTCTTTTTCTCTGATTATCAATGGATGCCCGACGGAGTTTTTCCATTCTACTGTTGGTCTGAGGCAGGGGTGCCCGTTATCCCCTTTATTGTTCATTCTTGCTGCAGATGATCTTTCTCGGGCTTTTCATCATGCACAATAGAATCAGAGGATTATCCCTTTTATGGCCGGGAGTCAGGGCCCTACGGTCTCCCATCTTCTTTTCGCTGATGACTGTATTCTTCTGGGTCAGGCTTCCATTGATAATGCGGCTTCCTTACATTCAATTGTGCAAAACTATTGTCTGGCTTCGGGTCAGAGGGTTAACTATCTCAAATTTTCTATATGTTTCAGCCCAAGACCATCAGATCTACTAGGGAAGCCATTACTAATCTGTCAGGCATATCTACTCTGACTGATCGATTTTTGTATCTGGGGATCCCCATTACAGGTAGACGTCCCCGTTGTTCTGATTTTGCTGAGTTAGAGAGGAGGGTTTGTCAGCGCCTTGAGGGGTGGCAGGTCACTAGTTTATCTATGATGGCCAGGGTCATTATTATTCGATCGGTTCTCTCTTCGCTTCCTCTGTATCTTCTGTCGAATACTGCTATTCTGACTACCTGTCTTAGAAGAATAGAGAGATGCTTCAGAGACTTTCTTTGGGCCTCTATGCAAGATGGTCATGACATGCATTTATTATCCTGGGACACGGTCTGTATGCCTATCCAAGAAGGCGGCCTTGGTATTCATTCTCTGATTGTTAGAAGAGAAGCTCTGTTTGCGAGACATGCTTCTCGATTTCTCTTGGAGACTCAGTGTCTGTGGAGCTCTCTGATGTGAGCGAGGTATGGGGAGTGGACATCCGGCTTGCCCATTTTGCCGATCCGCGGATCTTCCTACTTTTGGAAGGAGATTTGCAGATATGGTCAGTTTATCCTGGAGAATGTTTCATGGAGTATCGGAGATGGTTATTCGATTGATGTTATCCAGGATACTTGGATTTCTGAGCTCCCCCTTTCAAGGTGGCCTTCCTTTATTAATATGGATGCCCCCTCCAGTTTAAGGGTTAAGGATTTGATTTCCCGGGATTCCCACGCTTGGCATATCCCCACAGTGACATGGTTATTTGGGGAGGAGCTTTCTTGGCGGATTCTATCTATGCCTCTTATGCCTGGCTATGATGGTGATTCTAGGCTTTGGCAGAGATCTTGTCTCTCTAGGGCTCCCTCCAAGGACCTTATGAGGATTTTTAGGCCTCAGTCCCGGCGCACTGAGGATGCTGCTTGGATTTGGAAGCTTCCAACCATTCCTAGGATTCAACTTTTTATTTGGAAGCTTCTTTGGGGCTGCCTTCCTACGTCTGGTCTTCTCTCTAGGAGGGGTCTGTCTATTCAGCCGATCTGTCCTCTTTGTCGGCTGGAGGAGGAGACGGATGACCACGCTATCTTTCTATGTCCTAGAGCTCGACGGATATGGCATCTGATGGGTTTTTCTAGTAGATTGGAGGCAACGGAATCTCCGCGCTCCTCCTTTTTTCATGATATTTGGTGGGGATCTCAGCATAAGCGTGGTCTTTGGGCAGCCACGGCATATCAGATTTGGCTGTCAAGGAATGAGTTCATTTTTTCTAATACCACTGCTTCTCCCATAGGATTGTGAGGAAGATAAGATTGTTGATTATGGACTATGGCCGTGTCTTCTCTGGTGTTGGTTCTGGCTCCTCTGGCCGCTGGGGTTCCCCTGCTGCTTCGGCAGCGAACCGGTATCCGGTTTTCATCTATTAGGAGCCCCCCCTCCAGGGTCTATCAAAATTAACTTCGATGGGAGTGCCCATGGTAGAGCTGCTGGTTCTGCGTTTATCATCCGTGGGGCGGCGGGTGATTTGTCGGCGGCAGGAGGTTTTGGTGCTCTTGACTATTCTGTCCCGATGGCGGAGCTCTATGCGGCTTGGGCAGGAATTTCTTACGTCGTTCGGATTCTCCGCGCTCCTCAGATCATGATCGAGGATGATTCTATGACGGTCATTTCTTGGTTGCAGAAGGAGAATTATTTTGAAGGTCCCTCTAATCCAATCTTGAGGGATATTTGGTCAATTCTGCGAGTGACCGGCTCTATCCTGATCTGCCATATATATCGAGAAGCCAATGCGACAGCAGATTGGGCGGCTTCCTCTATGGCTCAGCATACTGGTTCATGGATTTGGAGGCTTAGAGATTACTGTCCTATTATTTTTCAGCATATTTTATTTTCTAATATATCTGGACTGATTCACACGAGACTTGTGTGATTTATAATTAAAAAAAAAAAACTGCTCTAAAATTTAAGGCAGAGGGGGCGTGCGGGCATACATTGGAATTATTCTTTTCCCACCTAAGTGCGGTCGCATGCGTGCGGTCGCATTCTCCATGCGGCCGCGGAGCGAACCACTTCATCCCCTGCAACCGCTTCCTGATTTCACGTGAACGGTCACGGGAGTGAGCCGCGTCGAGTCGCTACGCGCTTCACATCTCCCGTCCCACGGGCTGCCTGCCATCTCACCACAGCTGCGCGCCACCGATGTCATAAAAAGAGACGCCGGAGAGCGACCAGAAAAATCTGGTAGGCAAAAGGACGGAAAGCAAAAGTGGCGCCGATCTCTCCTTTTCCCTCCTTCGCTCTTCCCGTCGCCATGGATCCCACTCGATCTTTCGTCAGAGACGTCAAGCGCATTATCGTCAAGGTTCGTCGCTCCTTCTCTCTCCTACCCTTCTCTAATCTTCCCCCCTCCTCTCGTATCATTCGTCCTTGATCGAACAAGAACTCTGGTCTCTGGACTGCAGGAAGCGTGAATGGATTTGTCTGTCAAGAATGGGGGGTGGTTCTTTTCAACTTGCCCCTGATTTCTCTTTTCTTTCTATTTAATGAATTGAATTGCGACCATTTTGCACGTTGCAGCTGTTTTGTTTCTCCGATGCTCATGTTCTCGATTCCCCTAGAAAGCAGTAATTTATTTCAGAACGCAGTGATTTTTGTTTTTTTAGTTTTCTGAAGTTAGCCTGGTTTACTCTTTTCCATAATATAGTTATATATATATATATATATATATATATATATATATATATATATATATAATTTTTCTGATGGAGAGGCTCTTGATTTATTTCAGTTCATTAGTATTGACTGAAATGTTCTTTCCTTTGACCTGTTCCATTGGAGCATATGTTGGTGGTATTGAACTTGAATTTGAATCTGGATTCCGGTACGGAACTTAGGTATTTCTTGTTTCTTGACATTGTTTTATCTTCTTTAATATTCTTTTGATGTTTTTCAAGTCGGAATACCCCCTCTCCATCCAAAATTCTTTCTCAGCTTAGTAAATTACCAAAATTTTGGGTGTCACTAAATAGGATTAACTGAACTCATATCAAGTTTAATCTTATATGGTTCTTTTTGAAAAAAGAAAATCAATGAATCTCAGGTTACCATATAATGTTATGTGATCGCAGATTGACTTTATTACACATATACGTTTTATAGGTGGGGACTGCAGTTGTCACTAGATCTGATGGGAGGCTGGCTGTGGGAAGACTCGGAGCTCTTTGCGAACAGGTATGCTTGAACTGTCCCATGGCCACATGTACCATTCCCTTTTAAAGTAAACACTATGGTAGTGCGTCATTCAAACATTGTAATGCTCTTCTCTTATTGAAATGGGATATTTGCAGCTTAAAGAACTAAATTCTCAAGGTTTTGAGGTTATTTTGGTCACTTCAGGTGCAGTGAGTGTTGGCCGGCAAAGGCTTAAATACAGGAGACTGCTCAACAGCAGGTCGATGCATCTCTTTGTTTCTAAATAAAGCAAGCATTTTTGAAACTCAGGATGCTCTCATATCTAATTAAAGAAGAAAAAAAATCTGTGCCAAATCTATTGATGTTCTATGTTCTTCTTGTTCAAATTTGCTGAATAACTAGTTTGATTTTGCAGCTTTGCTGATCTCCAAAAACCACAAATGGAACTGGATGGAAAAGCCTGTGCTGCTGTTGGCCAGAATGGCCTGATGGCTCTGTATGATGCCTTATTTAGTGAGGTGTGCTTTTGATCTACCAACCTTTTCGGCAAATGCTGCTCTTTGTTCATTATTGATTGAATATATTTTCTTTATTTACATGTTGCCCTAGTTTCTCATAAACTTGATTACAAATTTTTAATGCAGCTAGATATGGCATCGTCTGAACTTATTGTGACCGATGGAGACTTTAAGGATCCAGATTTCAGGGTGCAGCTTTCTCAAACGGTGAATTCATTGTTAGATCTTAGAGTTGTTCCTATTTTCAATGAAAATGATGCCATCAGTACTAAGAAAGCTCCACATGAGGTATGCTTCTTATGTAAACCTTGAATCTGAACAATTTGAATTCTGGTCATTATTTCATAATATTTGCTGATATAACTCATGGCTATGTGTAACTTATTGCTGTCTGCTAGTTCACACACATACATACTGCCACAAGGTGGTACCTGGTAAACTTACCTGTATACATTTTAGGGATAACTAGTATGGTAGCTTATTCCTTGTTATGAACATTAAAATATCAATGTAAAAGGATGCTGCTCCATCTTCTTTAAAGGAGTCATGATTCTTACGAGCTTGTACATTGATTGTAGATACTGAGTTCTGCTTTGTGAATTGCATGAACCTTCAATAACATAATGCATATTGCATAACACTTGTTTTCCCATGTTTCATAATATTGTAGGTTGAAACTACAGCTCAAAACCCTAGCAAAAGGATCATAAGCAAAGTGTGGAAATTCCAGTTGCACCATACCTTCACTAATATCCCTTGCAATATTGTTGCTAGAATTTACTGACCCATTGCTGATTGCTGACCCCATTTCTTTTGGGCTTTTATTTTGCAACTGGTACAGGACATTGTTGGGTATGATTCGTTGAAGTGTCAACGAAAAAATGGTGGTTGAATGATTTTTTGCATTGAGTCAGTAAATACTAATTAGAGGGGCTGCTCTCTTTCTTTCTCGTGATGAAGCTTTTGCCCTCCTGTTTTGTGAATATGTCCTTAGAAAATTGATTTTCAACAATTGGATCTGGAACTAATGGGGATCTTATTTTGGGATTAGATGTAAGAACTAAGAAGTGACATTTTTTATTGGATCCACAATTATAATGACAAATCTTCAAGGGGAACTATGATCATTTATTGCATCATCTGTGTTTGGCTACTAAAAGATGCGTAGACATGTTGAGAACAAACTTAGCGAGAGGAGGTTTTGGACAAGTTGGAATTCAGCTAGGATTCAAGCTTGTCAGGGCTCTTCTTTTATGCCCTCATACCCAATATATAAGGAAAAAATCTCTTTTTCGTTGCTTACGTTCTCAGTGATATTGAGAATTTGGTAGTTAATTTGAATGGAGATGCAAATTAAAGATATTTGTAAGGTTTAATTCATCACTTGTTTTTTACAATAATTTGTTCAGATTTTGTCCAAAAATCTTTGATAAGGCAAATTACAACAGAGAATTAATCATCACAGATTGGCCTTTGATAACTCCGCCAAGGCCGGTTCCAAGCCTAGGTAAAGGAGGAGAGTTGCGTTAGGTAGCTGACAGCCAGCGTAAAACTCCATCAAATCCCTTAAAACATGAATCTACTAAATCAAACTGTGCAAAGGGCTAGGACATCCCCGTAATTTAAATGTCGACTTGGTCCTGAATAGAGCAGAGTGGAGGAAGCAGATTCATGTAGCCAACCTCATGTAGTTGGAAAAAGGCTTAGATGAGTCATAGTAGTAGATTGGTCTTTGATGTAAAAGAATCATTATTTTAAAACACAATTGTCCTAAAACCGTGACAACATGTTCTTATTCAACTTGGAGCCTAAAGTTAACAACCAAGATAGTCAATGCATTAAGCTATAGCAATCCATTTTGGAGAACCAATGGATGCTTTTTCCCTACACCACTTATTATGGTACTCAATGGCTTGATATCTATCCCAAAATTCATCTTTACTGGATGCCCTCCAATTCCCGCTTTTGTTGCAGCACAAATAGTACATGTGCCTGGTGGAACATCTTGCATTGTGTGTCAGAAAGGAAACTTATATCTACACTTTCTTGTGAATCAGGATATTTCGTGATCTTACTAAAATTCATTTGTATTGAAATGATTAACTAGAGCCATGCTTTTAAATGCAGAAAAATTATATCTTCAGAGACAATGATGCTTAACTCTACCAAGGCCAGTCCCAAGCCCGGGTAAAGGAGGAGGATTGCGTTAGGTAGCTGACAGCTAGCGTAAAACTCCATCAAATCCTTTAAAAATGAATCTACTAAATCAAACTATGCGAAATGCTAGGGCGTCCCCGTTAGCAGAGTGGAGGAAGCAGATTCATGTAGCCCACCCCATGTAGTTGGGAAAAGGCTTAGATGAGTTGAGTTGAGAGACAATGATGCTCTTGATAAATCAAGTAGATTTACTTATATTTTTCTTTGCCCTTATGTTATCCAGTATTGTCTTTATTAAGTTTAGTCGTGACATTGTAACTTAAACATCTATATATAAGCTCAAGTCTCTAAGCTTATAATAACTCTGCCCACTATCTACTTTGAGTTGTCAAGCTTATTTATCACTTTTTGCCTGTTGCTCCATCTGATGGCCAATAATTTGCAGGATTCTTTGGGTATCTTTGGGGATAATGACAGTTTAGCAGCTCTATTGGCTTTGGAGTTAAAAGCCCATCTTCTTGTTTTGCTTACTGATGTGGAGGGTCTATATAGTGCTCCTCCTAGTGATCCGCATGCAAAGATAATACATACTTATGTAAAAGAAAAGCATCAGGGGGAGACTACGTTTGGGGACAAGTCTAGAGTGGGAAGAGGTGGCATGACGGCTAAAGTAAAGTCTGCAATATATGCTTCATCTGCAGGCATTCCTGTTGTAATCACTAGGTATGCCTGATGCCTTAATCCATATTTGCAATCTTGCCGATCACTGTAGTCATAATGCATGTGGTTCTGCATATTGTTTAAGATTTTTTTTTTGTCTTTACTTTTTAATCAATTAAAGAACTAAAATATTTGTATGGTCGTTCATGACTGAGGTCACAAGAATTATGGTTGAAAGCATATGCTTAAAAACAAAGTTTCAAATAGTAGTAGGCAGCAAGGGTGTTCCACCATCTTTAGTGTTGGGACAGTGCACCATCCTGAGTGTCAACACGAAACTAGCCAAGAAATGGATTGGGAAGGGACAGGACATTCACCTCCTCCAGTGTAGGTATGCAAGATGTCTCATTTGATGCAAAAAAATAAGGACAGTGCTATCTCATGGTATTTAAACCTTGCTTAAAAATAACCATTTTGATAACTGATAACTGTTGAATGAGATTTTTTATGCCCTCCCTCTCTAACACATGCATACATGGACGCACATGCACACATATATGCACTGCATATGCATGTGTACATCTGCACTCCCATGCACGCCCACTCTTGGAGGCTCTAAGGGAGATTGCCTGACAACTTGTATGTACTATGCATGCACATCTATTTATATATATCAATATATATTTTTACCGATATTGAAAAATGCTAGACGGATGCTACTTGCAGTCATAATATCTATAATAATATTATAAAACTGATATAAGTGCTAGTACTCTACTAATTTAGTATTTGTACTGATATAAATAACTTTGGTAGCATTTGTACTGACATAAATAACTTTGCTATTAGGCTAATAGCATTGTCTTGAATCTTGATACTGAACTTGGCAACTATATAGACCAATATGCTATTATACTAAGAAGAGGATTGTCTGAACTTGTGCATATAATAGTGCTAGTTGCTCATTTTAAACCAGCACCAATTCTTGATGCTTTGATTTGTGATGAAGTCTCAAGAGTTGGAGATTCTCCCTGCTTTTGGGAGCTTGGACGTGCACCATAAACCATGTATGCTAGTGGCCTAAGCAGCCATAACTGAGGCACTGGACCCTCTATGGGTCCTAAGTTGCATCCAGTGATTACACTGGTCAGAGGACCAAGTTTCGTTGTGATGCTTTTGGCAATATTTAGGTGGTCACTGTAGGACAGCTGCTGCCTGTTCTAGTTCAGTCCGTTGTTACATAGAAATTGTGTTTCTAGCCCAAGGCATCTGATTTTTATACAGTTTTGAAAAACCAATGTGTCTCAACTAACTTCCTTTTTCTTTCATTGTGGGGGGGGGGGGGGGGGTTGTAACTATAGTGGATTTGCTGCCGATTGCGTTGGAAAAGTACTTCAAGGAGAGAGAATTGGTACTTTGTTTCATCAGGACGCACATTTATGGGCATTGGACAAAGAAATGGGTGCCTGTGAGATGGCAGTTTCAGCAAGGGAATGTTCCAGGCGACTTCAGGTATGTTACATGAGCTCTAATATTATGGCGTGCATGTTCCTTCATGATGCATTCTTTGTCATGCTTTATTTGTTGTTTCTTTGTAGTACTTTATATATGGTTTTTATTGTTTATTATTTGAAGTGTTCCTTTAATTATAGTAATTTTTTTTTTACTGAAATTTGAACTCATTTAGGTCTGTTCTTCTATATCAAGATATCCCGATTGCTTTAGAATTTTTTATTAATTGCTCTTGTTTCCTTTCCAGAGCCTATCATCAGAGGACCGTAGGAAGATTTTGTTGGATATTGCTGATGCTCTAGAGGCAAATAAAGAAGCAATCATAATTGAAAACGAAGCTGATGTTGCTGCTGCACAACGGGCTGGCTATGAGAAGTCATTGATTTCTAGATTGACTTTGAAGCCTGAAAAGGCAAGGCATAAATAATATATTCTAATTTATTTAGGACAGGTCTTGTTCCCATGGGTGCTATGCCCTTTATTTATGGACGTGTTGTACACTACAATGCTTTTTGTAGATACTTGTTCTTGTTTGTTTTAATCTAATATTTCTTTATTGATAGATATCAAGTCTGTCCAAGTCCATTCGTAAACTTGCAGACATGGAAGACCCTATAGGCCATGTCCTGAAAAGGACTGAGGTCAGGAATCTACACTAAGATTTCGTTTTTCTTTGGCTACATTTTTTTGACATAATTTTTGATTAAAAGATTATGTATTATGAATCTTTACTAGCATGGTTTGCTGTTTTGGTATCAAGAGGCGTACCAGTAAAATTCTAACACATTGTTGGTATGCCGAGCATAATAGGTATAGGGGTGTACCATGTGGATAGCAATATGATATGGTACGCCTAGTATGGCAGTGTATCAACCGGTAGAGCATACCTTAATCTTTAGTATGTTTTTTTTGGGAAAGTCTAGCGGTTAAATTTTGTGAATACTTTATCACAATTTGATGCATATAGATTGTTATATTTGTTTGCTGTTGTCATATGTTGCTTGCATATTCTGAGGCATAATATTCATTCAGCTTGCAGATGGGCTGGTCTTAGAAAGACATCATGTCCCCTGGGTGTTCTCCTGACTGTTTTTGAGTCACGTCCTGATGCCTTGGTTCAGGTAAAAAAAATGTCATTCCTACTTTTACTTTTGTATATTAATTTTTTCAATATCGTGTTGATAAAAGTGCAATATTGATTAACTATAATAAGTTAAAGATTTAGAAAGGTACGGAGGCTTGCCTTTTCTTCTTCCATAGCAAAGAAACAAAATCACCTTGCCAAGGTGCTGGTTGTATGTTTGTAAATGCATCTTGCCTTAGAAAATGATGAAAAGCATCTTTTGTTCTTTCTTTTCATGGCAAATGAATTCTATTGCTTATTTTCTCAACTCTACCTTTAGAGGAAGTCAAAATGGAAAATAAGCCTAGATAATCGGTCATATGAGAAGCATTTCTATAGTGTGGGCCTTATGGCCATTCCAGATTTCATCTTAATCTTCTTATCTGTGTCAAATCTTTTTGCTCATGCAAATCAGTTTTTCTTCATATTTTTACAATCTAGCTTTGCTTGAACAATGCGGAAGAAAGTCCATTTGGTGTTATTTAGTGAGATGCATTGGTTCCTCTATTTTGGACCTCATGCCATGCCATACAATGTTCATCGACCATCTACTGATATAATGTCATGTTGGAAGCAGAATTGAGATCTTGAAATAGAGAAAAGGTCAAGAGATGATTAAACTAGTATAGTAAATATGTCAAATTTATGGAGGAACCATGCATAAAAATTGGTTTTCAGATTTTCAAGAGAAAACAAAGAATGCATGGATAAGCAGGTGCGCTGCAAAGGGGATGAAAGTTTTTGTTTACTACTGTGACACTGAAGTTACATGAAACTCCTTTACAAGGTGTAACTTTTAATATGATATAACAAAGGATTTTTCTTGGATTTGGATGTATATCCCTGTTTATGATATTTTGCAAATTGTGGGCATCTCTGTAAATGCATTCAGTATGCTGATTATCATATCATTCAGTCTTGTATTTGGTTATATTTAGGTAATCATGTGGCAGGGGGAAAGCAATATAAAGTCAATTTCTTGGATGACTGCTGATGCAAAAGTTCATATTTTTATAGAATAACATAATGTTTCATATGCCTTTGTTTTCATTTGAGCCTTTCATGTTTATCTATGTTGCAGTGTCTGAAAAGCATTTCAGACTTATGTTTATCCACATACAGTGCAGGATGTTCTTGAGTCTAAGACTAAACTTGTTTTCAAGTAAAGTGGTATTCAAAATGAGATACCATATGACTATTGGGAAGTAGAAGTCAAAGGAAGTTATTTGGTGTGATGAGGGAACTAGATAATCTCTTACCACTATCTAGTTCTTCAGCCTACCATAGTCTCTCTTATAGTGAACCGTTTGGTTACGCATATTAAATAGTCACAGATTTTCTCTCAGAAGTAACTTATCATGTTAATTACTAACAACTCCTTGGTCCATTTACATCATAACAGAGTTCTTTTTACTAGATGCTCATATGCAGGCATGCATGTTCATATGTTTGTGTCTAGAACCCCCATGCTGTTAAATTTAGATGATGGAATTTATTGTGTCAGCTTGTTGTATTTATGTTGCTTTTCAATATCTATGCTGTTGGACATATCTTAGATTTTTAATGACTACATCAGTAACTATTTCTGGATATAATTATTATAGTTCTCATTCATCTGTCATTTTGCTTTTGCATGGTTGGTATAGATTGCATCTTTAGCAGTTCGGAGTGCGAATGGACTTCTTTGAAAGGTGGAAAGGAAGCCATGAGATCTAATGCAATCTTGCATAAGGTTTTCTTCTTTGATACCAAGTGTCACAAACGTTAGAATTGTCAATTTTAAATCCAGATGTTTCTCTCATTTTGTTATAAAGTTTTTGCTTGATGTTTTTTTGATTAGGTTATTACAGGAGCTCTTCCAGAGACAGTAGATAAGAACCTTATTGGGCTTGTTACATCAAGAGATGAGATTCCCAATTTGCTAAAGGTAAGCTTGTTTTAGAGGTAGAACCCAGAGAATGTCTTTCTAAAACTTATTGGAAGCTTGATTTTTTTTTTAACCATAAAATTGCAATTTTCCCAGCTTGATGATGTCATTGATCTTGTTATTCCAAGAGGTGGCAACAAGTTTGTTACTCAAATCAAGGAATCTACTAAGATTCCTGTTCTGGGTCATGCTGGTAAGATAATTAATTAATTATTCTTGCTACTTGTTAGAAGTAAATGCATTGTTGGAGTCATAGTCCTATTGCAAGATGCATTTTTTCCCTACGCTTCTATAATTTAAGTTTAAAGGTTAAGTTCACTTCTGGCTTCTACTCTCCAGATGGCATTTGTCATGTTTATATTGACAAATCAGCTGACATGGATATGGCAAAACACATTGTATCAGATGCAAAAATAGATTATCCAGCAGCCTGTAATGCTATGGTATCCCCTAATTTCATTCTTTAAGATGATGAATTTGCTACTTAATGATCTTTTTAATGCAATAGTTTATCATGACTAACCATTTTTGTTAGCAATATAGGATCTTCAATAAATAATTTGTTACATAAAATTACATATAAAAATACTTATCTGATGCGGAATTCATCATAATAGTATTTACCTGATGCGGAGTTCATCATAATAGTATATAGACTTAAGACTTGAATCTGATTAGATTTTGATAGCCTCTTCTGCAAATAACTAGTTTCTCTCCCTTAACCTTATTCCTTTCATAGCAGATAACGATGGATTCTTGCTAACTTCATCAGGTGAAGAGAGGACTAATTATTTATATATATAACATTCAATTGGTATTTCCATCAAACACCAAATTAATGACTTTAATTCCATTTAATACTAGAATTAACGGCTTAATTTTAATGGCTTAAAATTTCGGACCATTAACATCCGATTCGGTAGCCCTTCGTCTTCTGCACACGCAGAAGAAGATAATGTGTGGCCCTTTCCCTTTCACATGTTAGGCTAGATCGAGCAAAGAGCGACTCTTTGCCTTCGTAACAATCTAACATAAAAGGTATAATGTAAAGATTAATTTAACATTCTTCCACTTGGGCTGGAAGTTTATGACATTAATATTTAATAGTGTAAACATTAGGTGCGCAAAATTAAATTTCATAATGTCATTCTTTCATCATGATTGGCTTTAACATAATAAATTACATAATAAGAGTTATGGCGGTCATACACATCTAAATTGCATACTCCCTTCCATATACTACTGTATTAGCAACTTATCACGTTAGGTCATATAATTTATATATAAATAACTTAATGTCCACTTAATTGCTTAAAGACAGTAATTTCTTGTTCAAAACAGTAAGTGTATACACGCATAAGAAACAAGATATAATAAATAAAACTAGAAACATATCATATTAATGAGCTCAAGAGTGGCACAACATCATCATAATCAATCTTCAATTCATAACATCATCATAATCAATCTTCAATACATAACATCATCATAATCAATCTTCAATACAACCAAGACCCATTCTATGTACATGTTCTTTAAATGTTTTTGGTTGTAAACCTTTAGTTAAAGGATCTGCAATCATAAGATCCATTCTAAATATGTTCAATGCACACTCTTTGTTTCTAGACCTCCTCCTTGACAGTAAAGTACTTTAATTCCATATGTTTAGCACCTCTGGAATATTTATCATTCTTGGAGAAGAAAACTGCTGCGAAATTATCACAATAAATTTGTAGCGGCTTGGTAATGGTGTCGACAATCCCAAGTCCTGAAATTTTCGTAGCCATAATGCGTGAATTGTAGCTTTATAACAGGCTACAAACTCTGCTTCCATAGTGGATGAGGCAATGATAGATTGTTTAGCACTTTTCCATGAAATTGCTCCTTCCAATAGGAACACAGTCAAAAGTTGACTTTCTACTGTCAACACAACTAGCAAAATTTGAATCTGAATATCCAATCACTTCCAACTGATCAGATCTTCTAAATGTGAGCATATAATACTTAGTTTCTTAAAGATATCTCATCATTTTCTTTATAGCTTTCCAATGATCAATACCAGGGTTACTCTGATAGCGACCCAACATCCCAACCGCGAAGCTGATATCTGGTCTTGTGCAAGTTTGCAAATACATCAAGCTACCCACAACAGAAGCATATGGAATAGATTCCATTTGCTTACGTTCCACATCATTCTTTGGATATTGCATAAGACTACATTTATTCCCTTTTTGTATTGGGACAATACATGCTGAACTATTCATATTAAATTTTTCAAGAATTTTCTCGATATAAGTTTTCTACAACCCTAACAATCCATGTGATCTCTTTCTGAATATGAAAATTCCTATCACATAAGATGCCTCTCTCATATCTTTCATCTCAAAATTCTTAGAGAGGACAATACATGCTGAACTATTCATATTAAATTTTTCAAGAATTTTCTCGATATAAGTTTTCTACAACCCTAACAATCCATGTGATCTCTTTCTGAATATGAAAATTCCTATCACATAAGATGCCTCTCTCATATCTTTCATCTCAAAATTCTTAGAGAGGAAAGTTTTAGTCTCATACAAGATACCTAAATCATTAGCAGCAAGCAAAATATCATCAACATATAGAACCAAAAATATAAACTTCCACAAATCTTTCGGTAAATGCACCGATCAACGATATTTTCATAAAAACCAAAAGATGTAATAATATCATTGAACTTAATATACCATTGTTTGGAAGCTTGTTTAAGTCCATATATTGATTTCTTAAGTTTACACATCATATGATCCTTTCCTTCTATGGAAAAACCTTCAGGTTGATCCATATAAATTTCTTCCTTTATATCCCCATTAAGAAAGGCTGTTTTCGCATCCATTTGATGTAACTCTAAATCATATTAAGCTACCAAAGCCATAATGATTCTTAATGAATATTTCTTTGAAACAGGTGAAAATGTCTCTTTATAATCAATGCCATCTTTCTGAGTATAACCCTTGGCGACAAGTCTAGCTTTAAAACGTTCGATATTGCCATTCAAGTCACGTTTGGTTTTAAAAACCCATTTACATCCAACTTGTTTAGAACCTTCTGGCAATTCGACAAGATCCCAGACATTGTTTTTAGCCATTGATTTTAATTCATCTTTCATAGCATTAATCCATTTATCAGACTCATCACTGTTAATGGCCTGTGAAAATGAAACAGGATCTTCATAAATGCCACAATCAAAATCTGACTCTTGCAAATAAACCAAGTAATCATATGAAATAACTGATTTTTGTATCCTTACAGGTTTACTTAAAGCTATGCCACATTGTTCAATTTTGTCAGCTATTGGTAGGTTAGGCTCTTCATGGGATACTTCTTCATTCAAACATTGTTCATTGATATCCATAATCTGTTTGTCAGTACTCCCACTAACTTCACCATTCTCAATAAATTTGGCATTGTTTGTCTCAATAATTCTAGAACTATAGTTTGGACAATAAAACCTATACCTTTTAGATTTCTCTGGGTAACCTATAAAGTAACCACTGATAGTTCGAGAATCCAATTTTTTTTCATGTGGATTATACACTCGTGCTTCTACTAGACAACCTCAAACATGCAGGTGTCTTAAACTAGGTTTCCTTCCAGTTCATAACTCAAGGAGAAACTACCTTACTAGGAATCCTATTCAGTAAATATACTGCAGTTCTAAGAGTATACGTCCACAAAGATTTTGGTAATGAGGAATTACTTATCATACTCCTAACTATATCCATTAATGTTCTATTTCGCCTTTCTGCCATACCATTTTGTTGAGGTGTGCCTAGCATAGTATACTGTGCACATATGCCATGTCTTTCGAGGAATTTTGCAAATGGACCTGGATTTTGTCCTGATTCATTATACTTTCCATAATTCTCACCACCTCTATCAGATCTTACTATTTTCACTTTTTTGTCTAGTTGTCTTTCAACCTCTTTAGTAAATACCTCAAGAGCATTTACGGCTTGAGATTTTTCTTTAAGCAAATAGACATCCATAACGAGAAAAATCATCTATAAAGGTGATAAAAAACTTTTCTCCACCAAAGGATGGAGTGTCAAAAGGTCCACATACATCAGTGTATATAATTTCAAGAAGCTGAGTACTTTTTGTAGCTTCTTTCTTGTTATGTTTAGTTTGCTTTCCCTTAATGCAATCCACACATAAACCAAGATCAGTAAAATCTAGATTTGGTAAAATCTCATTCTTTACTAATCTTTGTAGTTATTCTTTGGATATATGACCCAAACGTTTATGCCACAAGAAAGCAGAGTTGTCATTTGCCATACTACGCTTAATTCCAATATTTTGATGAACACACGTCACGGATGCAGAAAATTTATCATCAAATTTCAATTTATATAATTCATCCATAAGAATTCCAGAACCAATAAAGGAACAATCTTTATTAAATAAACTGAAACATCCTTTTCCAATCTTAAAACTGAACCCATTAATATCAAGTTTTGAAACAGAAACTAAATTTCTAGAAAGTGAAGGAACATAAAGAGTTTGTAATAGATTCAGGTGATGCCCAGTATCCAAGGTAAGATGATAAGTCCCTATGCCTTCAATTGGGGCCTTTTCTCGATTCCCCATGAACAAAAAGTTCTCATTTGGGTTTATGCTCTGGATTGCAAGGAATCCTTGCATTACATTAGAAGCATGAGTAGTGGCACCAGAATCCAACCACCAAGTGTTAGAAGGAACTTCAAATAAGTTTGATTCATAAATAGAAGCACAATGAAAGATACCTTTCTTTTCGAACCAAGCTTTTCATTTTAGACAATCTTTCTCATAATATCCTTCTTTCTTACAAAAGTGGCATTTATCTTTTTTTTCTTTCCTTGTCATTATCAGCAACCTGTGATACTTTAGTGGGTGCTTTCTTCTTAAATTTCTTGGATTTTGCTTTGATAACTTTACCAGCTCCTTGACCCACTAGGTTTATTGAATAATCCCCTTGTGCTTTTAATCTCCTTTCCTCTTGAGTAAGCTTGGCCAATTCATTAACATCCCATTTATCTTTAATAGTGTTATAGTTAATTTGAAAAGGCCCATACTCTTGAGGTAATGAGTTCATAATAAATTGTACTAGAAAGGAGTCATCCACAACCATTCCCAGGGTCTTAAGTCTTGCTGCAATATTAGTCATATCAAGGACATGTTGCTGCATACTTTGCGACCCATCATATTTCATGGTCGTGAGTTCAGCCATCAGTGTCCCTGCAAGCGACTTATCAGTGGAACGAAAGCGCTCTTCTACAAGCTTAAGATATTCTTTAGCTGTTACTTTCTGGAAGAGTAGGCTTAATGTTGTTGGCAATTGTCATTCGTATGAAACTTAGACATAATCTATTAGATCTGTCCCATGCTTTATATTTTAACTTCTCTGCCTCACTGCTCATATCTGTAATGTCAGTAGGCTTTTCTTCTAATAGTGCCAAGTTAAGATCCAAAACACCTAAATAGAAATTGACTTGCTCACGCCATTCAGAGAAGTTTAAGCCATTAAAGATAGTAACAGTAGAAGCATGTGAATGTAGAGAAACAACTGCAAAAACATAAATGCTCAAATTCAGATAATTAAACACAAAATATTTTGTAGATTTTCTTTGGATAAATACAACAATATACATCGTAATTAGAATGCTATTTAAATTTTAAAGAAATTAATAAATCTTATCAAATATATGTATAGTATCTTTGGATATCCATATTATATTTGATAAGAGAATATTAGATTTTCTCGTTTAGGTTTGTTAGTTATAGAATATTAATCTACCTTTGGGTGAATTCTTAATTTCTAACAACCAACAAATCATTAACAGCAATCTATAACATTTCATAAATTATATGACTGAATATAAATTAGTTTGGCCACTTTGGTGACTAACTAACTAATTTAATCTTGACGTCATATTATTAAAATTTAATAAATTATATGACTAAATATAAATTAGTTTGGCTACTTTGGTGACTAACTAACTAATTTAATCTTAATGTCATATAACTATACAATAATGCTAATATCATTAAAATCTCATAAATTATATGACTGAATATAAATTAGTTTGGCCACTTTGGTGACTAACTAATTTATCTTAATGTTATATAACTAAACAATAATACTAATATCATTAAAAATTTCATAAATTATATTGACTGAATATAAATTAGTTTGGCCACTTTGATGACTAACTAATTTATCTTAATGTCATATAACTAAACAATAATACTAATATTATTAAAAATCTCATAAATTATAACTGAATATAAATTAGTTTGGCTACTTTGGTGACTAACTAATTTATCTTAATGTCATATAACTAAATAATAATACTAGTATTATTAAAAATCTAACATTCAATTTTGATAATGAAAAATATAATTAACATTGCTGCATGCATTAGCCGACATCAACCATCATAGATTATCAATCTGCTTCAATCTATAAATATCAGTTTTGCCATACATATCAGTATAACACAATGATCTTATCGATGCATGCCATTAATTCGTAACATGATCAGTCGGGTTCTCCTGGTGATGAACATTTTAATGGAATAGATTAATGGCCAATAATATAATCAATCATAACTTAAAAGATTAAATATTCATCGTCAATTCATTTTGATGAAAAATTAATCAATCATAATATACGAACAAATTATTTATTTTAGAACCTTGACTCTGATACCACTTGTTAGCAATATAGGATCTTCAATAAATAATTTGTTGCATAAAATTACATATAAAAATACTTACATGATGCGGAATTCATCATAATAGTATTTACCTGATGTGGAGTTCATCATAATAGTATATAGACTTGAGACTTGAATCTGATTAGATTTTGACAGCCTCTTCTGCAAATAACTAGTTTCTCTCCCTTAACCTTATTCCTTTCATAGCAGATAACGATGGATTCTTGCTAACTTCATTAGGTGAGAGAGGACTAATTATTTATATATGTAACATTCAATTGGTATTTCCATCAAACACCAAATTAATGACTTTAATTCCATTTAATACCAGAATTAACAGCTTAATGTTAATGACTTAAACTTTCGAACCATTAACATCCGATTCAGTAGCCCTTCGTCTTCTGCACACGCAGAAGAAGATAATGCGTGGCCCTTTGTCTTTCACATATTGGGCTAGATCGAGCAAAGAGCGACTCTTCACCTTCGTAACAATCTAACATTAAAAGGCATAATGTAAAGATTAATCTAACAATTTTTCCTGTGATAAATGTAGCTTATTGTGTTGATATACCTTGTAAATTTATTTCTTGAGGCAAGTCAAACCATTGAGTCTTGTCCATACTATATGGGGCTGGCTTTGCTATTCCTCACATGCCACTTATTAAAGAACACATCTAATTTTACTAAGCCTTTTTATTCCTTTCTATAACTTTTTTACATGTTAGCTTAAGTCTTCCTCTCCTCTGTAGATCTTTTAACATGGATTTTAACACTATGCATTATCAAGGCCTTAAGCCTTTCCTCTAATATAATTTTTGGTTTGCTTCTGCTCATTTTTCTTTTACATATATCAAAGCATTACTTTATAATGGTGTCCCTCAAATCATGTTGTACATGTCCAAACCATTTAAGTTGCTCTCTCAATTTGTCCTCAATTGATTTTACAAATAACTTTATTTCATATTCTTTTTTTTTTGGTATTACTACATATTCATTTTATATTTTCATTTCAGCTACATTCATCTTGTATACATGTTATTTTTAACTATTCAATATGTTGTACAATAAAGCATACTTGATCTTATAATCATAGTATAAAATATCTTCATCCACTTTTAGGTATTGTATGATCATATAATATCTTAATTATACTTTTTCATTTAATCTAACCTCTTTCAATCATGTGGATAACATGCTCTTCAATCCTTGTGAATAATCTAAGGTTTGTTGCATCGTACAACAATACTATACTTGCCGACATGGTATCAACTTTTGATTTGGTATGAACAGAACTAAACTAAACTATCCTTTACTGCTGGGTACCAATCTATATCGTCTAATACCGAATGGTATTATTGTTAAGAGAGAAAAGAATGGGCACCCTATATTGGTATGGGGTATGTATCATAACACATCAATCTGTATTGTATTGAACTGGTAATATACTGTCATGGATCTTGATACCAGTTTTACAGACCTTGAAATATTTGTTACTAAATATTAAAAATGATTATTTTTAGAACTTTTATAATCCTCAATTTCATTTTACCTTCATCTCTATTTCTAATTTTATTAAAATTGCACTTCAGATATTTTGGTTTGGTCACTTAACCTAAAAGCCTTGACTTCTAATATACTTTTTTATAATTTCATTTTTTGATTAATCTCGATCTTCACCCATTAAGACTATACCATCTCCAGATAATATATATTAAGGAATGATATTCTAAATATGCCTAGTAAGCTTGTAGATACTAGTGCAAAATGAGATTATATATAACTAACACAAAGATAAGGATTTAGAACCAAGTTATGCTAAACCGTGTATCGATACTGGACTAGTTCAGTTCAGTTTGGATTAAACTAAATCAAACCGATGGCGTACTGAAGCAATGTTCTTTTAACTAAGATTTTTTAATTTCTTTGATAATTTCTTAATTTTTTATTCTTTTAGCATACATATCATTTTCTTTGATATGTTTCTTAATGTTCTAGTTCATTAACTAATAATGTCTTCTTAGTTTAGGAATTTACAACCGAACTTTATGTACACCTACTATAAAATGTAGTAGTCCCATGATCAAATTTATACGGATGAGCCTAATATTATAATGGCAAATTTGTTCTATTTATATAATGGCCATATGATTTAGCAGAAGACTTTATTGCTCCATTCAGAAGGCTAAAGTATAGATTTCATCTACTATTGCCTGGACAAGAATTTTTGAAAATGGTGTTCAAATGGATAAAGGAAAGAGGAAGGAAATTCTTGGTGTGAACAATGGTTTATTCTCTAAAGTACTTGTAAAGAATGTGGTCACATCAAACTTGGATGACCTCTAAAACAAGTTCAAGGGAGAAGCCAAGATTGCGAAACATGATGGTAGAAAGAAGTCTGGAAAAATTTTATCTTGAGATGATGTTCTTTCTTGATTAGTATGGTCATTCGCTACAACTCTTGAATCAATTACATGCTTTTTCAAGGGTTAGATAAGCACATGATTTCATGCGACCATTGTCGTAATGAAGCTTAACAGAGAAATTGAGTCGAGCAGGAACCTTGTTAGTGGCAACAATGAAGGTGTTGATCCATGGTAGGTTACTTTATTTCCTAATTACAATTTGTTCACATCCAGTAGTGTTATAATTAAGATATGACTTGTAATTAAAGAAAAAGATTCATGCATCTTGTAAGGCTATATGCATCAAATACTAATATTAAAATTTTGGTTGCTACGAGTAGATTACACTTGAACTTATAAAATATCATGAAATCATGCCCAAATTTTCCCATCTTTTTCCCTTTTCAGCCCATTTAAGGTAGAATAAAGAGAGAGAGAAGGAGAATGGGAGGAGCCATACCTGATTTTGGGCTGAAATCTTTTCTCCTTTGGCTCAAACTTCTGAAAAGCGGAGATCTCAAGTTTCCAAAATAAGGAGAGAGGATGAGAGTTTACAAGAGGCTTCCAGCCTTCGTCTCTTTTTTAAGTCATCCACTGATCTTGTGAGCTCTCAACCTCCCTCTCTTAAGTCACCCACAATCCATATAAGGCCTAAAATGATTTGAATCGGTCTAAACTAGGCCAAACCAGGGAAATTTGGCATGATTCAGACATGTTCAAGCTTGTTCGCCCCTCATACCGAACCCAAGTATTGAACAGTTTGGCTAACCATGTTTAGAACAAACCCTTAGCATAAATCTATTATGATTGAAAACTTATTGATATTACCACTAGTTGTTCTCATACTTGTAACTACTTTATTATACATGTCTGTAATTATGTAAATCTATTTGACAAAAACTTATTTCTTTTCTCATGACCATTATAAGATTTTTTGGGGACCCTATTATGTGCTTTCTTTATATCATAAAAATTACATGAAGATCTTGTTTTTTTCTCCATATCCTTTCATCAAGCTTTTAAGAAGAATGACTTTCATAGTCAACTTTTGTTGCATAAAATCAAGTTGGTTTTATGATATTTGTATCACGTCTCAATATATGTTCAATTACTCACAAAATTTTATAGTATGACTCATGAGTTTAATATCATAATTATTAGAATAACTTTATATATCGTCTTGATTTTGTAAATTGGTATTATAATGATCTTCCATTCATAAGGTATTTTTTTAGTCCTTTAAGCTTTTATTAAATAGATTTGTCAATTGTATTACTACCACATCATCTAAACATTTTCAAAGTCAATAGAAGGACCAACCATTTTCCTATTTTGATATTTTTTTATAGCTATCTGTATCTTATATATTCTAATTTTACATGTATACTTGATGTTTCTATCCTAAATAGAACTAGTGAGGTATTATAAATTGTCTGCATGACTTTCATTTAATAATTTTATTAAAATAATTTCTTTATCTTTCTTTGATCCTGTCCTTCTTAACCCTTTTTTTTTTATCTTTACCTTTGATGCATTTAGACTAAATCAAATATCTAGTTCTCCTTTTTATTTTAGTCTTGCAATCTTATTTATTTTTCTCACTATTCTTAGTTTCCAAGCTGCACTATAACTGTTAATTTTTCTCTTAGCTATCTTATATTTTTTGTATACTTTTTTATTATTATATTTAGGTAGTCTTTTATAGCATTTTCTTTTAACCTTAGCTATCAACTCAATTTTTTTTTTGTTCCATCACCAAATTTTCTTGCCAAATGATTCTTCTCTTTGATTCTCCTAACATCTCTATGGTTGTCAGCCATCTCCCCCCACATGTATTAATTTCTCTATCTATTTGTTTCTCTACTTTAAAACTCTACTATCTAATACTTGATTCTTATATTCTTTAGTCGTTCTCTTATAATTTCTAATATTAGATATACATACGTATATCTAATATTAGTATTAGATATATGTTTTGTGGTAACCTTATCATCTTTATACAAAACTTGATTAATCTTTTGGGTATCAAAATACATTTAATTAGTATTATACCTTTTTTAAAATTTATTAAGTGAGTCTTTTTAAAGCAGACATTAGCTAATACTAGGTTATATGTTATTGCAAATTCTAAAATGACTTCTTTTCTATCTTCAAAGCCATAACCTATGCATTCTTTTAAAATCGACATTATATTTTCCTACATGCTTATTTAAATCTCTTTTGATAAGTATTTTTTTTTCACTTTTAATCTTTTAAATTATCTCATCCATGTCCTCCCAAAAGCATTGCTTTATTAGCATCATCTAATTTTATTTGAGGAACTTAAGCACTAATGATATAAATAGATTTCTCTCTTAATGCTAATTTAATCAAGATTGTTTCATCTCATGCTCTCTCAATATATACAACCTTATTTTTTAAATTCTTATTTATAATAATTTATACTTTATTTTTACATCTATCTTTTTGATATTACTAAAGTTTATAACCTTTCTTGCCAATTTATTTTGCCTTTTCTCCTATCTAGTTAGCATCTTGAAGACAAATTATGGTAATTCCTAGTTATTATATCTGTGAATTTCATTAATTTTTCTATTAATGATCCTTTATTTATGTTGCTAAACATATTCTACTTCTCTAAACTAACCTCTTGACCTACATCAATTCATTAAAGTGTGAGATTTCTTGCCTACTTCTCATCATAACTGGGCATTAATATGGTGTGTCACTTTTGGAGGACATCCTAGTTACTCTTTGCCCACTTTTCATTACACCTAGGATCGGATGCAGTGCATCACAAGTAGAAAACACCCTAATAGTTTCTTCTATTAAGGATATGACTATAATTTTATGTTAGCTGTGAACCTACCATAACCCTTTTCCTTTGTCCTAGCTTGGGACTGGTCATGTACAACACATAAGTGGAGTTATAGTTTCATCTAAATCTCTCTTTTTATTTTTATTTTTATTTTTTTTATGGCTTGACAGCCATGATAATGTCTAGAAGCACCTCTCTCCAATCTGTCTTTATTCTATTGAATTTCAGGCCATTATCCTCTAGAACATTCTTCCAAATCCCAATTTAATATTTAATCCTGTTCTCTTCACATCAATCAGGACTGTATCATGGAAATAACATGTACACCTATTTTGTGAATTTATCTGCCTTGGAATCTAAGTTGCAGCTCTTTCTTCTTTTTGCAGGAAACGCTTCTTGTACACAAGGATCTCTTGAAGACTAAGGAGCTAAATTATTTAATAGCAGAACTTAGAAGTAAAGGTGCATTGGTAACCCTAAATCAATTGAGGTTTGACAAAATTTGTTAGGCTCAGTTTTTGTGATAGATTAGTGTATGCTTGCCACATTGTTCTTCTGTTATATTTTTAATTTGCAAAATGTTCGATATGCATTAGAGGAAATATGAGATCATTCTGTTATATTCTGATAGGAAAACAGCTTCTAAGATACATCAGACAATCACAAGCAGCCTTTATTGTAAGCAAACAGGAAGTAAGCTATGATGTGTGGATGAACATGACACAAATACCAGAAGTAATAGCAAAATTAAGAAAATAAACTGTCATTTCTATGTCAATATTTTGCAGTATATTTTCTTTTTACTTTTCTGTTAATTTAAATGGATGCAAATTTATGTGCCATTATTTTTCTAAGAGTATGAAGCATTGACATGTGGTGGTTTGGTGTCTTGGAACTAGAAATTTTTGTTCAGATGGGCCCAAGAATGATTACCTTGGAAACTCAATAACTATCTTCTATTGATGTCTTGAGACTGGTGTGCCCGGGTAGTTTTCATTTAGTTGGTACCACATTGCAGCTGGTGCGTAGGCTTTTTTTAATTATTTATCCAAAATAGGAAATAAGGTTGTACCTAACATTTTCCACCCGAGTAAGAAAGGCATGCTAGTGCAGTATTTTTGTGTGTACTCCATAAAGAACATTCCAAATAATTTAGTGTGGTTGAAGAATTTACCTACTGCACAGCACAACCTTTCTCTGAAAAATGATGTGCTAGAACATATTAGTATTTTAGTTTGTTATTACCTCAGAGTGGAGGAAGGAGATTCATGTAGCCCACCCCATGTAGTTGTTGGGAAAAGGATTAGATGAGTTGAGTTGAGTTGAGTTTGTTATTACCTGGGCCTTTTGCAAGTTTACTATAATTCCTGCTAAAAATACTTTTTTTGTCATTTTGAGTTTATGATCATGGAGTTGCATCAAAGAGGATAAAGGAATTGGTAGTCATACCACCTCTTCTACTTATTGATTCCATAGAGTACTTCTGAGAAAGGAAGGTAAAACCTGAGTGCACCTTTAGAAAAAGACTAGTTGTCACTTCGCGAGAGCATTCACAGACTACAAAATTTGCTCAGATGTTTATGTTGGGCCATCACATAACTGGGTTTTTGGCATCGGTAATCCTCATAGATCATGTTTAGGAATGGACATCCTTTTTGAACCCAAAGGAAAATAGTGTAAAAGAAATCTGGACCAACTAACCATAAAAAGACACTCATGTACTTGTTATTTCTTCTTTTCCATGCATAACACTCGCTAGCTTTCTGTGATAATGCTTTATTCATGTCTCATTGCAGAGGTTACTATTTTTGGTGGACCTAGTGCAAGCATTGAATTAGACATTCCACAGGCACATTCATTTCACCATGAGTACAACTCGATGGCTTGCACTATTGAAATTGTTGATGATGTACATGCTGCAATTGACCATATACATCGTCATGGAAGGTACATTTTAGCATCACTGCTGCACCTTTATTCCTAGTCTTAGTTTGGGCAGGGGTCTGTTTCCATTCAGTTTTCATTGTCATCTCAGTGACAGTAATATTCAATATTTAGAGTTATGTGAAAGTCTCTCCAATATCCAATAGAATTTATTGTTCTGGTCGCTTGGCATTCTCCAGTGCACATACTGATTGCATAGTTGCCAAGGATCTTGATGCTGCAGAGATTTTTCTTCATCAAGTTGACAGGTATGGCAAGGGAAGCAATTTTGTTAAGTTGTATCCATACCTTTCTTTCATATGTATCCTTTTCCAGGCCTAAATTTACATTTTTAAACATTGCATTTTTAAAAAAGAAAAGAGTTCCTCTTGCTTAATTGAATCATCTACCTTTTTTTTTTGAATTTCAAGTACTACGTATTATAGACTCTTTAAATACTGCGTGCTGTCATTTCGTAATTGGGCATTTGCTGTGTTGTACTCCAATGATATTGAAGCAAACTCATGAAGCATCGCTTTGTAACTATGGATTTCATATGTATTCAGATTGCCCTATAAATTTAAATTCTGTAGATCAATTGTATGTGGGTCATCTGGTTTTGCCCTTTCGATTGGCCTATTAGAAGATTGTACTTATTGTTGTCAGTCTAGGTCAGATCCATTTTGACAAGTCAGTATGATCTGGTTTGGACATGGGCAATTTAGGCAAAAAGACTGAAGAAGAAAAAGATTGAAAGAAAACAGGCATGACTAAGGAAGACTTAAATGGGAAAAGGTATTTCTTTCCCCCCCTCAAAAATCATCTCTATCTTGAAGTGCTTGTTCCTGGATAGGAGCAAACAAGTTGGTTTCATGTAATGATCCTTCATCTTGTAGATTTGAACATTGAAAAAAAAAGTGCTCAGTTCAGTCCAAACTGGTCTTGCTGGTCAGTCTACCTAGTTGAGTGACATTATAATGCATTTGGAGGAGTTGTGTGTTTTATACAGTGTTTTAGAATTTGGGCGGGTCAGCCAGGTTTACCTGGATGACCTGTTGCAGGTTGTGTCCAAACCTGAGGTTCTGCAAAACACGTTCCAACCACACAGGTCATTGGCTTGGCTTGAATTATCTGCAGCTGAAGTCCGGCCCCTATCACTTGTCATTTCTCCACGCTGAAGCATCAACTTGTGCAGCTGTGGTGGCTCTCTTGGTGACATTGAGGGTTTATGTTTTTCCTCTTCTTTTGAAAGATGTATATGAAGATGAATATTAAGGATTGGGATCAATTAAGTGCATGTCAAATAGGCGGTGGAACCAGGTGTGAACATGGTTGACCTTTGATTGAAATATTAGCTAGTAGCCTAGTCATCAATGTGGCCTAAGATGTGCCAACAGTTTAAAAGCACTGGTTTTATGCCTTCAAATCTTGACATCAATGAAATAACGCTGTAGTGGTTAGTTGCTTGTTTGTATGTCATACGGTAGCTTCAAATCTTGACATATGCAAGCACCCTTTTCTGAAAATGTCGCCAAGCATATTAGTAATGAGACCTGCCTGTTGGTCTAAATCATATGGTCAATTAACTTTGGTTTATTTCCATACCATTATTTAGGTTTGCCTGCTGTACTAATTTAACCAATTCTTATTAGCTTGGACCCCAATCTGACCTAACTGATCTTGATTTTTAAGTCCTAGTCAACCCAAATCATTGGATTTGGCCTGTTCTTTGGCTTATAAGTCTTTCATATACAACTTAGTTTTGGGGCACTCTTTCTCTAATTTTTCCCTGGAGAGGCAATTGTCATGTTTGATAGATATTCTTATGCCTACTTCAGCTCTTTGGTGCCAGTGTGTTTACCTGTGAAATAAGGCCAAGCATGATGTAGCACTCAAATGTCAAATCAAGGCACGCCGACTAGAGCTCTAAAAAAATATCAAAAATAAAAATACTAACATTAATATGTTATCTATTGGTGAGACAAGGTGCGTGTGGAAATGGGGCAGAGGTGGAGGTGAAGGCAGCATGTTTGGTCTTTGTAGGATGTTTTATCCCCCTGAATATTAATTGACTACAAATTTCCTAGAGTTTGCAGCTGCAGTTTCTATGGTTGGAGGAAGGGGGATTTGGTTTAATGTGATGACACATAAACTACAGGTTTCCTGGGGTAGGCATAGAGATTGGAATAAGACATCATAGTTTCAGAAGTTTTAACCAGATAGGTTGGGGACGGTGAAATACTTGACATCCATACAAATGAATATGATGGACTCTTGTTTCAGATTTCATATCATAAAATCTATCCAAGTAGGGGGCCCTAGTATTTATTGAAGTCTTTTCCGATATTTGCATTTCTAGAGTTTTTTTTCCAACTATTTAACGAAGCATGTGATATGCACATATTCTGAGGTTTATGGAATTATGGTGGAACAGCAGAGAGATTTTATTTTCTGAGTTTAGTTTTTTTTCCTTCACTCATAAACTGAGTCTCTTTGTACACCTTCATTCTCTCCTTTTGGATGCTATTGTGCATGCATGCCTGCATGCAAGTGTGTGTGTGTGAGAGAGAGAGAGAGAGAGAGAGAGAGAGAGATTCCCTATGGGAAAATGAACGCCTTTCTCTTTACCAAAGTTGCCAAAACCATTTTTTCGTCTCTTTTCTGATACTTTTTTACTCTCTAAAAGCCCTATGTTTACCATGTGTTTTTTGCCTGAACAATGTTAATTTTCGATGAATAGTCGTATATTGTTTGTTATGTCATGAACTCAGAATATTGTGAGCATTCTTATTTGTCCAAATATGTTTTGTTCTTGGCTTATGGCTGAGCATATGCATGATTATTCTGTGGATTAATTACCCATCGTAATATTATGGTTGATGTGGTTGTTAAGCTATGCTACTGCCGCTATTAAATCATATTACAATTTAACACTGTTCTGTTTATACATTCTCTTATGATTATTTGCAAATGTTAGTGCCAGGCTTAATTTCATATTGAGTTTATAAGACGAAGTCATGATTTTTACCTCTTCCAATTGCAACAGTGCTGCTGTTTTTCACAATGCAAGCACACGCTTTTGTGATGGGGCTCGTTTTGGACTTGGTGCAGAGGTACGGTTGCTTGGAACAACTTGTTCCAATGTCTAGTTACCTAAATTATTGCCTGTGTATTAAATCTTGCTTGTGGTTCGTGAAGGTTGGTATAAGTACAAGTAGAATACATGCTCGAGGCCCTGTTGGTGTTGAAGGACTGCTAACTACACGATGGTACACACCAGACGATGTTACTTTTCCTGCATCTTGTGATTATTTTGCTTATTATGGTTTCTTCTGGTTCTTTACGATAACATGGGCATTCATTGGAGAATATCAAATGTCTATATAACAAGATAAAAGAAAATAGAATAAGTAATTGATAAAAAACATCGAGGAGGAAGAAAAAGAGTGGAGAAGATATTAAAGCCTGCCAAATAACTAGCCATGCATAGTGAAACTGGCTGTAAGAAAATTTTGAGTTAGATTTTGGCTGAGAATGTTAGATCATTGTCATTCTGTTCTCATGGATGTGTTACTATTGATAAATTTTGTATCATGGCTTTTTTTCATTTTTGTTATTTAAATTACTATGGCTTTACCCAAGGAGTCATCTTTTTTATGGAGACGCCTATCAAGTCCTCTTTCATGCATTATATATTTTTGTCCCGTTCTGTTCAAAACATGTCTGGATGTCCTTAAGCATGTGTTCTAATTTGCTGAATTGTGTTTTCTTCATGACATAGGATTCTAAGAGGAAGTGGGCAAGTGGTGGATGGTGATAAAGGGGTGGTCTACACCCACAAAAATATTCCACTTTAGTAAGCTTCGATAATCTCTTTTCACATGATGCTAATTATTTTATTCTGCTGAATCCATATATGTTAACAGATTGTGCTTGGATAGCATCAAATTAAAATTTTGTGAAAAGTGATGGACAAAGAATGTGACCCTTGATAATAGTAGGTGACAAAACATGATTTACAAAAAGTTGATGAAATAAAAATTGTTGGTTGTTATTGTACAAGTTTTTCAGAGTGGCAAGAATTTCCTAATTTGTGTAGAGTAATTCTAGTTATTCTATCAAAAAAGACAGATGCTTTATCACAGTTCTCAAATTGAAAAGAAAAATACTTCTTTAGCGTAGAAGCTCCATGTAAACCAAAAACAACTTACATAGTGATCTCTGCGTGTATAACAGTGTATAAGTGATCTCTGCCTGTATAACAGTGTATATATTATGTGCAATTTATAATTTATTCTTAGAGTATACATCTTTTTGGACTTAGGGCACACTCATTTTGAAGATTTACTGTCATACATTTTCAGAATCTTAAAAATGTCAGTTTTTTTAAAAAAAATTCAAATAAGATCATCAATTTTGTCTTGATGTTTGATATGACCTAAAGTAGATTTTAGATTGATTGCATAAAGCTTTTCTATGTTCTTTTCTTTTTTTTTTTCTTTTTTCCTTGGGGTTCTTGTTCATCTTTTTTTTTTGTTTGGGGTTGGGGGGGGGGGGGATTGTGGATGTTATTTTTCCTAATGGCTAGAATTTCTTGATGTTGCGCTTAAGTATATCTAAGTAGCCCACTAACAAATCTAAAAAAAAAAAAATCAACTGATACTTCCTATAAATTTAAGATTTTTGTTAGTACTCAATCATGCTACCTGATGACAAGCTTCTTTGAGGATCAACAGTTATGCTTTTGTGGCTGGAATATGAACTTAAGCATGGTCTGGTCTTGAAGCAAAACTGTCATGGAAATATAATTTTCTTTCTTAGCACGGATAAGATCTCCTTATCAGTCAAATGATCAAATTTTTTCTTACTATTAAATTTATCGTCCTTATGATCCTTCTGCTCCCTCCTTTGGCAGTGCACAATTGCCATAATTTGAGCTTCATTACAGTGGCAAGAATAACAAGTAGGGACAATGAAGTTCGATGGTAGCAACTAAGAGAGAAAATTTTGGGGACTATTACAAATTCAATGCAGACATGGTAGGACCATGGGATGAGAGGTAACAGATGTTGGGAAAATATTTAGCTCTCTCTGTACCTTTCTTCCTACTTTGTTCTAGTCAAGATTTAGTGATAGTAATTGGGGATGTAGCAAGAGTTGGCTTGGTGATTGACGAGCAAATGGTTGAGGATAATGAAAGTGATGGCAATACGGAGATTGGTGGGTAAAGAGCGGTGAGAGTAAGGAAAGATGGGTGTGAGTGATGGTAGTTGAGGAATAATTGGATTGGTGGTTGATATGAAAATAGGCAAGGATCATGATTGAGGACTACAATCTTGGTACTGACAACTGCATCGGTTAGGTGCCAATGCAGTAGTACCATTTTGAGCCTAATTGTATCCATACTCAATATGTGGATGCTTAGTTTGATTCAATATTTTTTTATCTTTTTTATTTTTAGTTTTTAAGATTATTCTAAGGTTTATGAATTATTTTAAGGATAATATTTTTATTTTATATTGGTTGTGAGAGATTGCATGATTTCTTAATGGGTGCAATTATAATAATTAAACATAAATTTGTAATAATCAATCATATAATCCTTTTTTTGAGCTTGAAAATACATATGTGAAACTAATTTGAATTACAAAACGTATACCAATATCTAATTTCTCGGAGTGTTTATGTCACTCATAGACACTGAGATCTTGTTCATGGATGAGGCTTTAAATATGACTCTAAAATTTAGGTACCATGCCCATCTGTCATGGAATGTCTATGTCACTTGTCGACACTGAGGTTTTATTTATAGTCAAGGCCTTGAATATAACTCTATAATTTAGATACTATGCCTATTCTTGTTTTTAATAATCTGAACCTCCTAGATAGCCACTTTGATGGTAATCCTCTATGTAACACTTGGCTGGTCATCTTACTCCCATATGAAAGAAGATCATGACAACAAATTCTAACTTGTAATTTAGTTAAGGTTGTGGAAGGTAATAGTCATTTAAATGCAATGTCTCAGTTGAGAGGTATTTTTATTAATATCATTTTTAAACTAGATATACATTTTAAGTTAAAAATTATATAATTAGTAAAAAATCATAAAATTTTCTTTAATGTGAATTTTACTAATTTTCAGCCTATTTTAAGTATAAAACTGAAAGAAAAAGAAGAATGAAGAGGAGAATGGGGATTATATCTAATTTACTTGGATTCGGACTCAAAATAAACAAATGATTTATTTTTGCTGATATATCCTCACAAAACCTATTGTTGGAAGCTGAAATTTTGAAGGAAAGCAAGATAACCATCTTGTGGCCTCTCGTCTCTCAATATTAGTCACAGGGTGGTCCAAATTGCCTTGGCTCCAAAGCAAATATTTGAAAATCATACATTTATGCTAAATCTTTGAAATTCTTTGGATACTCCTGCATGATTAAGGATCTTTAAATTATTGGAGTGATCTTTGTAATTTAAAAAGTAAGATGAAATGTATTGATGAATAATTGAATTGCGTGTTTAATTAGAACTCTCAATTTGGTTATATGCTTTAGAGTCCCTACTGGGGGTTGAGGGCTATATATTAATAGCTTGATCACTTTAGATCTACTCCACGGTAATCAAATGTGGGTACTTTAGACCTATTCTACATAAATTAAATGTAATAATTTGAGTACTCTAAAGGTTAAATGCGATATTTTGGACCTACTTTATTAGAGTTAAAATGCAGTATTTTGGACATATTCTACCGGAATTAAATGTTTTATTTGGATCTACTCAGTAAAGATTAAATGCAGTACTTTGTACTTTCTCTGTAAAGGTTGAATATGGTATTTTAGACCTACTCTTGAAGGGTTAATATGTTAATTTGGGAATGTCACAAGGATGATGTGACCAGTCTCATAGGTTAAATGAGAAATTAGTCTAGAAAATGATCACAAATTGCATAACAAAATATATGCATAATAAACTTAGATATTGGTAGTGGTTTGTGGAATTTTCTTTGAAATGCCGATTGATAAAAATATGTGCAATTTTAATTTTGAAATTCGTACATTTGTTGAGTAAATCATTTTTTATTGTGTATCCATAAATTGTTCAAAGTTCGTTTTGCTATATTTACTTGATCCCTTTGGTTATGGTTATTGATTGCTTACTTGATTTTTAACTTGCTTTTCTTCCATCTTTTTCAGAGCCTCAGGCATCGAAGGTAAGGGATGGTGTCTAGGAAGCGAGCTTAGAGGAAGGCTTTAAACTTAGTCCAGTTCAACCTTTCTTTTCTTTTACAATTTTGTTTTGAAACCTCCTCATTGTAGTTTTTCATAGTTGGATCTATTAAAAAGTTTAAGAAGTGGTAAAGTTTGTAAATTTGTCTTTTGCCCAATTCAAAATATTTGGAGATCTCGTTGGTTTTAAAAATTTATGCTGTTGGTTAGATATTAGAATGGCTGGTATGCATCATCAATAGGTTGTTGCCATGCCTTGCATGCTCGTAGAGCCCAACTCTGTGCACGCAAACGCGTGCGTTTGGATTGGGGACGTGACGGTATTAGGTTAAGTATTAGATTAAGTATTTGTGCGAATGCTATTTCCTACCGTCCAAGAGTCTGGTGAATGGTTTCCTACAGTTAGTGGCTGTGAACGCTCGGGTATCTGACGGTGGTTAGAGAATAAATATCCTGGCTACCGCCAACGCCATGGTTGCGGCGTGACAGTTTAGTCCAATCATCACTTTTATCCCTTGCTCTTGAAGGAGCCGCAAAATTGTCCCCACGAAATGATCGATCCCCTACTTCACAATCAGATCCTGTCGTTTACCCTTGAGTCCGTGCAACCGATGGCCGCACACAATTTCCAATAAAAATCTCACCTGGACCTTCTCAATTATCATCTCTATGTCATCACTTTCTCATAAATATGCACATCAGCAGAACCAAATCTACCGGAACACATCGATCAGCGCGCTTAAGAAATAATCCAATTATCTCAAACTATATGCACACCACAAATCATGTCTATTCTAAAAGCAGAAAACTCCCCAGAAAAAAAAAAAAAAATTATAATTTGTTTGAAATCCCTGGTGACACTTCAAAGTAACTGGCGAAGCTGTTGGTTTTCCCTCCGTAGCGACTGTACTTCTTTCATCAACTCATCTTGCTTTTCTTGGATTGAGGTCACCAGGCCCAACATTTGTGTCTGTAAGCAATAAGATTATCATTATTATAAAAGTTTTCACTATGACTTGATGATAAATGTTTCTACGTGAATTAAGATTTGCAAACACCAATAAAATAAGGTAGAAGCAATAAATACATGACACAAAATTTGAAGTAAAATTTCTAGGGTTTAAGTGCTACAGCTATTATTTAAGATGTTTAGCAACACAAGACATATATTACCTTTGCAAGAAGACTGCTACGTGCAGGTTTTAGGGTCAAAAGAGTGGACCTAATTGCTTGGATGGAAGTGCTGCAAGGGATTTTTAAGGGCCATTTCTTAGGTGCTTGAACCGAAATCAAGTGCGAGAGCAAATTCAGACAAGGAAGCAAGAAACCATAGGACTTGTAGAACTTAGGATGTCAAAGCATCTATGTAAAAAAGAACTTGCTTAGACAAAAAAAAAAGGGAAAAAAAAGAAAAAGAAAAAGGAGGGGGGAAGGGGGGTTTGAGGATGGTCACGTATGTGTGGTCGGTCTTATCCCCACGTGAAGAGAGGTTATTTTCATATTTTAAACATATGACACTTAAGATAGAGTAGTTTTATTGTTGCACCAAGGTCTGCCCTCAAGAAAGCATTTGTTTAGACATCATGCAAAAATAACAAACACTATAGGGATTCTTAAATGATAAAATGACAGTAGTTATAACTATGATTAAACGAACTGATAATAATAAAATATGGCATCAACTGTAATATTTGATGTGGGGGTTAGCAGCATTAGGAAGTGGGATCAAGATTTTAAAACACGTTCCACATAGGAAGACAATTTCAGGTACTGGGTTTTCCATTTGGAGGACTGGACCTTACATAACAATCAATGCAGAATATGATACTATGAACCGTATAACTTGGCTAAATTTTTGGGACAACACTCGCTCTTTATGGCTATGTTGATAGGAGCACACAGCACTATATCTCCACTGAAATTCATACAGCTCATCCATGATTTTGTTCTTTCATACTAAATATGTTGTATCTCATGCTAAATACAGATCAGAAAGGCATCAGCTTTCTAAAATCAAAGTGGCATATGCTTGAGAAAGGAGTCTATGCCATCCTATCTAGTGTAAAAGTTTATGGCCAGAAACACAATGCTGTTTTTCGGAGAATAATGTAATTCATATTTATGCACAAAATAAATAAATAAATAAATAAATGATGCTTGCAAACAAATATGTACAGAAAAGGTTAAAAATAAATCATCATTATGATCTACCTCCTGCATGTGGAATTGTCTTAGCAGCTCAATATGAATATTCCTCACATCTTCGTGGATGGACTTCTGCAGAGAACCCAAAGTCTCTTCAAGAGTGCGCTGGACTAACTGAAGTGAAAATGATGAAGTTCCTTGTTGATCTGTTGGCTCACCGAATGCTTGCATAGATTGAGATGACACTCCCTGATACAACAAAAATTGTGGACAAACTTCAACTTTTCATGCAAATTCTTAGTGTTGCATGTGTGATGTATTACATGTGTGTGTGTGCATGCGCATGGGCAAGCATATCTGATTACATTGGTTGCTGGAAGACTTGCTGTCCCTGAGGCAGTTGATGCTTCTTGCCTTGATAGAAGGCTATTTAACAACTCTTCTCTAGTTTCTGCTCCTGTTTTCTTTGATTTTGGTGAAGCCACTGCTGAAGTTATTCCCTCACTGAAGGAAGCAGTGGTGCCTGTTTTCTCAACGTATGTGGAATACTTACGAGGGAAAGTTGATAGCAATGTTCCTGGCAACTCAAGATTAGAAGATGATGACAGTATTGTCTTAGTCCCTGACGATGAGGGAACAGAGCTAAGATGGTGAGCAGATGAGGATTCCAGGATTGCTGAAGAGTTTGCATTGTTCAGTGTAAGTTTGTTCTGCAGGTTTATAAAATTTGTGCTAGAACTTGTCGTAGAGTTCTTGGTGGAGTGACTGGTGGATGAAGATGAATCTTGCAAGCCCGCAAATATCGACCCAGTAGCTAATGATACAGAAGGCACGAAACGTGACAGTGAAATTGGCTGGCGATGATGAGTTAATTTGTCTGGCAACACATTTCCACCCCAGGCTTCAGGAGTAGAGGAGAAAGATGATGTTTCACTCTTTGAAGAGGCAACTGGGTTGGAAGCCAACAAAGATGTGATGGAAGCACTGTCCTGCAATGGAAATGATTAAATTTTAATTAGAACTATTCCATGGGCTCACTGAATTATACAGTAAAATGATGTCATAAGCTCTACAGAAAGAATAAGATAGCTGAATGCTGCCATGTCGAAGCTTTTTCACCTTTTGTTCTTACAATATCTCACATGCTACAAAATTTACATATGCTACTAGAAAAGGAATGGTGCAAAAATAAATTGATCAACTAGAATCATCTCATGAGGAGCATAACTAAGATCATCTCAACCATGACCGCCCTCCATATAATAGGACTTTAGATGAGCTCTGGCAAAAATTTTCAAGCCATTTCTAAAGGAAATGGTCAGAACGTTGAAGTTGGTTGCTGTGGTTTCTAGCTATGGATCAGCCATGCAGTGCCAATAGGTTGCAGTTGTCATCATGGTAGAGAGAGAGATTATTCACTTTGCATGTACAGCTATTCTTTTTACATTCTGACAGATTAACATGGAAAGAGTAAGAATCAAGTATTGAACCTGTTTGGATGTTGAACTTGACCTCCAATCTGAGACTGGATGAGAATCAGTGTTGCTTTCAGAAAAGGGAAATCTCCTAACTGATGAAGGAAACACTGCAGATTTCTTGTCGTTGGGCATGTTATCCTTTGTTGCTTCATCACGGTCATCCCACCAATTGCCATGAGAAGGTGTAATTGGCTGAACATCCACAAGCGGAGAAAATACATCCATATCATCATCCTTCAAGTTATAACTAGACCGAGGTGCATGTAGCTTTCCCAAAGATCCACCTGGCCAAAGTCGACTCCGCTGCGGAGTTTCTTCAACTGCTGGTGTAGACCCATTAGTGCTTGTTGGCAAAGAAGAGCGAAAGCTAGGCACCGTTGCAGAAGGGAAACTCAATGCTGCCACAGAAGGCAGAGGATCTGGCATAAGAACAGAATCCTCGCTGGTACCTCCAAGAAGAGCAATTTCAGCAGTGCAACTATTCTCATTTACAATGACAGGCTTTGATCTTTGCCAACACAAACTTGTAACTGCCTGATAAGATGAAGGAAATAAATAAATAAATAATAAATAAGGATAGTAACTCCAATCATAAAGTATGTATGTGCAAAGCAAGTTCCGAGAAGCCCATTTTACCATATTCCAATATATGGATTACGATATGGAACACAAAATACTCAAAAGTAATCGCATGTATTATCAGAGTTTCCATCAAGAAAGTACAATTAAATATAAAAACTATGAATAATGTGTGGTTGTAGTAACTATGTATGCACAAGAGCTATTCCACATATAATAGGTAGTGGTTAGATGTAAATAAATGGCAATAAAAACTTATTGCAAAGGCATCATTAACAAACAAATGGTCTGCCACAGAAAGAAACATTGATAGATTCTAAAAGGAAAGGTTATAAATTTCACTGTGTCATGTCAGATCTGAATTTATTTCATTTATGTTAACCTGAAACTAATTTACAACATATACGTGTGCAAATTCTTGTTTCCTTAGCGATCTCCTCTGTAATGTTACACCTGACAAGCACAAGCACTTGATCTTCAGGATTGCTAGCAAGAGAGAGAACGAAACCAATGGACTGGAACATCATCATGTTTATGAGGACTGGAACATCATCCACTGAACACATCCTAGCGAAAGCAAAGCAAGATAACAAGATTGCTTTGAGTAATCAGATCCGATTTGCAAAATATTAGCACATAATAGATGCTAGCAAATCCGGATACAGAAAGGATGACTCTGTAATTCTAAAAATCAATTTCTGCACCTCTAAGGATGTGGAATCAGAATTATGAATATGAAAGATACTGGAATGGCCACACAAATAAGAGGCTTGCTATAGGATGCTACCACCCATTTGATTAATTATTTTATCACTGCATCAATGGACAAACTCATGGTGAAGATTTTAACATGGAAATTGTAGATGGATTATTTTAATGAAAATCTAGACAAGGTAAAAAAAGTTATATAGAGTTTCAAAAAAGAAAAGGGTACAAAGTATTATACCTTACAACTGATTCTATTAACAAACAAACTACCATATATGCATGGAGAGCTGGTAAAAAATCAATATGCAGAAAAGAGATTGATAAATAAATAAGACAATCCCATTTTTAAGGATCTTCTGTATTATAGCGTATTTGGAGAAGATTAGTACCTCAGAACTATTATATGCACGAAGAACAGTAAAAGGTTGAGGTTTTCCCCGAACATCATAAAATACTACACGTCCACTGTTGGTTCCAGCAGCCAGTGTATTGCCATCGTCATGATATGCCAGCGATGAGAAGGGTGCCTCATAATGAGTGCATGATGTGGGCCTTCTTGTCCCAGAATCATACGTATACAACTTTTTGTCTAGACCAACACTAGCAATTATCTATAAGAAGGTAAGAAAAATGTCAAGAGATATCAACCACACCTATTGTACTTACAAAAATTAATGAAGTTCACAACAAGAATTAAGGACAGAAAAATGAGTTCGCATATTTACCAAATGTGTTAACTAATCATATAAATTATTCATCTAAACAGGGACACACAACTGATTTAAGAGAGAGAAGACCTTGTCACTTGATGGCGAGAAGCAAACACTAGTTGCCGGTGCAGAATGCTGTTTCAGCCAATGAACCTGTTGCCAGTTAAAGTAATGAGATAAATCCCTCATCTAAATGGGTAGCAACTAAGATCAAAAGCAAGTGAAGTAACTGGAAGCACAATGACCGTCAGCTATGAAGGCAAACAGTTATCATCAACCAATAAGTACGGTACAGGCAGTGATACAATTATAGCATTTTGTCTATCTTTAGAAATTCTATAGCATGAAGAGGACAAAAAACTGAAGGCTAATAGACACAATTGAAATTTGTGTTTCCTTCAGTTCAAAATTCAAGGAATTTCAAACTTCAATAAGTTGGAAGATTGAATTAGTTGAGAAAAAAGGACTTGAAAAAATGCCTTGACATGAGGGGGAAAGGAACAAAGGACTTCAAAGACGCTCATTTATCAATTTTCAGTTCAAAGTTTTCAAAAAGTTATAAATGCCTACACATACACATGGATGAATTTATAGAATTATAGCTTACTTCATATTGGTAAAACTACTAATGTGATCTGCTAACACCTCTAAAAACACCAAAAATTATCAGCCCCCCTAAACATCCTGAACATTTAAACAACCTATAAATGAAAAATCCTAATATGACTTAGAAACAAGCTATGAGAACATCAAACTATGGCAGCATTTAGAATTTTTATACAGTTCTGGAACCTGTTATATACATAGGAATAAGCTCCAACAATCTGAAGTTATCAACTTACCATATAATAACAACCTCGAAGTTATGCTACTTCGGTTATGATTTGTGACTAGGACTAATAGGAAGCACTGATATCACACAATTCTAAATCAGCAGGAAACCCAGCAGCATCACATTTTCATTCTTATAATTTTATGCAGTGAGATTCAGAAAGATATTACAGACCTTTGGACTGCGGCCAGTTGTATCCCACAGATCTACAGATCCATCATCACCTGCTGTCACCAAAATGTGCCGACTAAGTCGAGAATAATCAAGCACTCTTAATACCTGGTCTTAGAGCATTAACATGATGGAAACATCAGACTCAGAAATAGTTTGTTTAAACATTTCTACATGCACGCCAATAAGATTAAGAACAATAAAATCAATTTAAAAAAAAGGAAAAGAAAAGAAAAACCAAACAACCTGCCCATCTGGGTCCTTGAGTTCAGCAGCCCGTGCTCCAGAAGCAAGATTGTGGAGAATAAGATCCCCCTTTACACTGATGGATGCCAAATGCTCATCTTTGCAATTGTACATAACACCAGTGATCGTATCACTATGACCACTCAGCCATTTGATGCAGCGTTTTCTTTGTAAATCCCATATTCTTACAATATGACCACTTCCACCAGAACAAAGATACCTAGAACCTTTGTTGCTAAAGCTGATAGAAACTATAGCCTCCTGAAAATGAAGGAAAAGGATTTTCAGAAAATGGTTAGAGAAACTGTGCTCTCAAAACAAGAGCCAAAGAAGTGGTGGTGTTAGAATATATTTATGCATAAAGATTTTGGCAATGCTCAACATGAGCAGCAGACCATTTTTATTGCCACATCCAGCTGGTTCAGAATTTGGTTATTAAACAATTGTTCAATATCATTTTATACAATATGAAACTCTGATTTGTCTCTGGTTATGTATCACGTTGCAAATTCCATGATAATTCAACAGTGTGACAAATATATGCATGTGTGCATGCTTGTTTGCCCTACATGGCACAGACCAACATTGTGGCCACAACCAACTAGTTCAGAATTTGGTTATTAAACTATATCACTTGGTGCAATATGAAAATCTGATTTGTCTCTGATTAAATAACAAAGTATCAAGTTGCAATCCGTAACAATTCAACAATGTAATGCATGCATGTTTGACTTATTAAGTGCTAGACAAACTGAAATAGAAGTTGGCTTTGAGAAAAATCTGTCCTTTGTGACAAACAAATAATTATCTGCATCTTGAAATGAAGCAAGATCAAAACTTAGCTGATGACCCATTTGCACCATCTGCCTGAAAAAGTTAATCCCATGAAAGGTAGTGGTGCAATGAAATAATGCCTTCAATTAAAAAAAGTGGTACTGGTATGGCTAATGTAGACATCTAGTAGTATCAGTTTCCCTAGTACAAACAATGCCATCAGTAGCTACTCTCATGTCCCATATATATTTCAATTATTTTCATATAATGAGTTAGTAGGAGGATCAGCAAAGGCATAATCAGATCTGCATGTGAACCTGTGGATATGTGCATCATATAATGTATGCTACCTTAGTTGAAACAAACCAGTCAAACTTCTTTGTTTGTTACATCTATTTAAACATTATTAGCCTTCTAAAGGTGTCAATGGCAGAGTTGGTAAATAACTGCTGAAAGTAGAGACCTTGATTTGGTCCCTACCTTCACCCAATAAAAAGAAGGTGGACTTCTGCATCTGCTTCTCCTCTCTGAAAAAGAATTAGTATTAGCTTTTCTGTTCTTAATTCTCTCACATGCCATCTTATTTTTCTCATAGCATTTTACTTTTACATCATTCTTCATGACTTATGTTGGTATATCTAGTGACTCCAGAGCAGGGAAAACATAACCATGATGCTCAAGCAGCAGAACTCAAGCCAGACATGTGGCAATAACAGATTGTCTGATGTGCAGAAATTATTAGTATCCCCTCAAATTAAAGAAATGTTGTGCATGCCTTAGAGTGCAAGATGAAACTTGGAGAGGTTTCTAATGAATCTTTTTGTACACATAAACCATGCAATGTTTGCAGTATCCTGCATAAGAAAAATGACAGGCTTGCATAATTAACCCAAAACACAATCTTTAGTGGAAAATACCCTAAACACATCTGAAACCATATAGCCGTGATTAAAAGTACAAGTAACCTGAAACTTTTGTGTTTGCTGTCGCATATGTTTCTTTGCTTTTTGTCTTTTGTTCTCTTTTTTCATTTGCTGATCCATCTTATCAGCGTGACGAACAGGGTTCCATGTCTTGGTCACCCTCTACATAGATCTTATTGTTAAAATATTTCTAGCTTTTCTCAGTACCCAGATCAAAGTAACCAAATGAATTAATTCCTCCAAAGTTGAATTCCAGTTACAAAGAGGAACAGGCCTAAAGATCACATCCTTTCTGGATAAACATGATTACTGCATGATAGTATTACAGCTCATTTTCCAAAGCAATACTAAGACATCGATCAAATTTTAAGAAGGAAGAGGTAGCTATGGTCCAGCACTAAATTTAGATATTTCTAGCTCATCTTGTAGAAGCACAACGTAATGCCATACATGCTAACTGCTTCTCCCAACCCTCCTGGTAATCCAGACATTCCACCCATATTGCAATGTTCATGTATCATACTTTGTATAGTAAGTGTATTTGTACAGAATATGAACTTAGAGCAATCACACCAATGCATAAACTCAAATGCAAAGAATTTACAACATCATCAAATGAAACAATTTAATGGAAAATATGTTAAGTCTAAAATGTTTGGGGAATCAAAAGACCATTAATCATGTAAATACTGAAATGAAAATATACAAACAGGGAGTTACTTCTATATCATCACCAAGATCACTCCCAGAAACAGGAATAACTCCCATACTTTGACCATTTTTATGCCATAGGGAGACCTTCCTATCATCCCCAGCACTGGCAACCACTAGATCTGTAACAACAATAAATAAAAGTAAGATGAAAATGTTGATGCTATCATAACTAATCAAATGCATACATCTACAAGGTGTGTTATCATCCTCTACAGTATTATAACATGCTAAATTAAAGTTTTGTCCCCTCCCAATAACAACCCTACCTGGGACACATCCCACATCAAAAGAATCATCAGAACAAAGTATCATTTTGGTTCAAAATGGCCATACAGAGGCAATACCAGAAAACTACAAAGCAGCAATCAATATCTAATATAATGTGATCACAGCCAGGTCCAATGGGCATAAAATATTAACCAACATATGTGGTTACCAAAGGCTGTTCAACAAGAATAAACTAGTTGTGTAATGATAAAAAAATTCTTTTATCATATCATTTATTTAGGTAATTTATTTCAAGATTTGTCATACTGAGAATTGGTACCGGAGCGGTATAGTTTGGTATGAGGTGTACTGTACCAAATTGACGGTGTATCTCAAGAGGACTAGGAGGATCCAACCGATGAATTCGATAGTTCTGCATGGTATTAGATGGTTTGGTATGGTTTGAGGCCGGTACAAGGCAAGCAGTATTGGATGGTTCAATCCCTGTAATGAACCAAAACACCAAACTGTGCTGGTTCAGGCCAGTTCAATACGATTACCCTAAATCGTACGGTTCGATACAGTCCACCTGAACCGTCTAGCCCAATACGGTTCGGGCATCCTTGATTCATTTCACCCTTTTATGCTCAAACTATTGATCATGAGTTAGATAATTTTATACGACTTATGAACAAACATTGCAATGTCAAATTGAATATTAGGAGATTCATGATATGTTGCTGATATGAGAAGCCTCTCAATTTAAGTGGTATGCAAGATCAATAAAAAAGGCAGCCCAGTGTACAAAGCACTCACAATTGAAGAATAAAAAAAATATTTCAAACTAAAAACCATTATATACGTTACCCAACATACATATGAGATCATATTGTTATTAAAGGTCATGTCCACATGGTGTAGGATGGTTTAGTAACATTAGATATGATGTTGTGCCATTCTAGTGAACCGAGTTATCAATAATCAGTAACCAAAAAAAGAAAATTCAACCTAAAATGGGTTTCAGAAGGAAAAAATAATATTCAACAGTTGAATTAGAAAATTAGCTAAATCAGTGCAGCAAAATCTCTGGAGAGAAAGAGAGCATGGGAAAAAGAAGTGTACAAATCAGCTTAAAAGAAACTAAAACATATAGATTTAATCAAATCAGTCTTAGATAGGATGATACAATTCGAATGAAAGGAATTAAAGTTAAAAAAGGTAAAACATCATGCTAGAAGTACTTAAAAATCAGGGCTTCTAGAGAGATATAAAGGAACCACAATTTGGTAAGATGCATGTTTGTCATCGTTTTAAGTATCATTGAAGCATATGTCGTGTAAGGGGAGAGTAAGTTGCTTTTCTTCCTGTTTAAAAGCAGAAAAAGAACCTTTTTTGAAATGGATATAAGTGACATAAATAACTTAAGAAAACAGTTTGAAATGATAGAGAAGAGGCAACCTTTGGAGGAACTGATGGAAGGAAAGGGTTCCCAACATTTACATTAAATAGCTAAATTATGTTTTCTGACTATATACAGCTACAATTGTGCTTCACTATTTCGAATCTATTCTCTCTTCTTCTCCTCATCTCCTCCTCTTCTCTCTCTCTCTCTCTCTCTCTCTCTCTCTCTCACACACACACACACACACACACACACACGCACGCACGCACGCACGCACGCACGCACGCACGCACGCGCGCGCACACGCGCATAAGGAAAAGGCTTTCCAAGGATTACTAATACTTTCTTATGAATGTTGGACAATAAATTTGTAAGTCTACAAATTCTACTTAGTAAGTTAGATCACATAGTAATATTTAATCTCATGCAATGATTGCAATTACAAGTGGCCCAACAAGCGCATTCAAATATCATAACCTTTTTTTTTTTGGAGAGAAGAAAGATGGGCATCCCCATCATTTCATTTCATGACGATTGAAATGAGTACGGAAATTATAGGTTAATAAAACCAGCGAAGCAAAACATTAGATTTCTTCCACGTAATTGAGAGAAAACTAATTTATCCATAACATGACAGATGATAATAATAATAAAGAATAAATGATCTTAGAAATGAAGCAAAGAGAGGTAAAGGGATTACTGGTATGGTTCCATTTGACAGAGTTCACTTGGGATCCAGGAGAAGGAGTGTAGCTCAGGACGCATGGATCCCCCGAATCCACCGTAACATCAAAGATCTTGACAGTGTCCCCTCCGCATGTGACCAGCAGGGATGCCGACGGATCCACGAAGCTCATCTTCCGACAGAATCGGCAACCAAATCCTCGCCCAATAAAGCAACAAACAAAACCTGATTCAAAAACTCAACTATCAATACAATGCCCTATTTTTTTCTTTAACAAAAAAAAAAGCAATGCCCTAATTCGACGGCGAAGGGAAGACAGAGCGAGATCCAAACACAAGTAGAGATCAGAATCAAAACCCTCGTAAAGAGATCAGGGATTACCTCTGATTCAAATTCTCTCCCTTTCTCGTTTCATTCCCGGGGAAAGTAGTAAGAATTCGAGTAAGGTGCGAAATAGGGAAGGAGCGGAACCTGCGGCCGACGGGGACTCTGCTGGTTTTTTCAAATGGGTTTTGGCTTTTTCTTTTCTTTTCTTTCGCCGTTGTTTTAGTTCCGCCGGAACTCCTAACGGCCAGGTTTCCATATGCTTTGCGAGGGTCGTATTGGATATTATGTTTCAACTTGATAGACGTGGATTTGGAAGTGAACGGTCGACGATGGGTTTGTGCGGCGGAACGCTAGACTTTCTTACTTTTCAAAATTTTTGGGATTATTTTGATTTTTAGGAATAATCTCATTCTTTTTATTTTTATTTTCAAAAAAATAATTAAAAATATATTTAATAAACAAAATAAAAATAATATTTAGAACATATAATTAAAGAAAATTAAAAATAATTAAAGATGTTTTTACTTTTTTATAAAAAAAAGAAGGATGTACAAAAATCAAAAAACTATTTTGTATCATTTTTATTTCTTATTTATTATTTTAAAATAAATTTATAAAAGTCATCATAAAAAATATGTTTGGTTCCACAATTTTTACTTTTTATTTTTATTTTTTAAGAAATCTAAGATAGCTTTCTAGAAAAATAATATATATATTAATATACATAAATATAATATATTATAATCATGTAATATCAATTGCTACAATATCTAATATAATATTAATTAATATTAATTTATGTTATATTACTAGTTATGCTACAAAATATATTAAATATAACAACTTTTATTATAATAATATAATAAATTATAATACTTATTTTAATACTATATAAATAATAATTTTTATGCTATCATATATTATGATGTTAATTATTATAGTATAATATTATATATAATAATATATAATATATATTAATATATTATACATTGTAATCTTTATTACTATTTAATATAATACTATATTATATATTCCTTTAGTTTTTAGTTGTTTTTTTGAAATATATTATTTGTAATGAAAAATAAGAGATATAACATAATTTCTATTTTACTTATCGAATGTATTTTTAAAGATAAAAAAAGAAAATGAAAACTATTTTTAAAAACTAAAAATAAAAAATATTCTCAAAAACCAAATATGGCCTTAGTTTGTTATGGATTATATTGATGTTGAAAAGTGACAACCAAAGCCCAAGAGAGTATATGAATCATATGGTGCTTTGAGCTTTTAGAGCTAGGATTCAAATCTTAGGTTTGGATAGTTACAAAAAAAAAAAAAAAAAAAAAAGCATAGTTAGATCATAAGCTATATTTGAATAAACTTAAAGACGGATCATATGGGGATTCATATTAAGTTGCAATGGTAAGATGGAACATGCTTTAAAAGATCACCAAATCGATGCACTCCTTCATAAGAAGAATAAAGATCATATTTAGTTCGAGCTTTAATTTGTTAGGAACTAAAATTTTCAAGTTGAGGAGAGTTGATGTAGCCCAGAAAAGGTAGAATAAGAGAAGTTTTGGCTTTTAAAGAAACTTTATTATGAGCCTCTTTAAGAGTTTTGTTTTATCTTAATCTCTTCAAGAAATATTTATCTTATTCTCCTTAGGGATCTTTATTTTTGTCCTAATCTCTTTAAGAGAAATGTCTTTTTTCTTTAGGAGTTTTATTTTTGTTAACATTGAATTAGTCTATTATTCCAATCTCTTATTTAATAGATTTGATAAATTGCTCTTAGGCTATCATATCCTTCTATCCTTAAATTTACTAAATTATTTTCATTTGGTAAATGATTAAGTGTTCTAACTTAGTGCTTTGATTTTAGTTTAATTTCTTTAGACCAATTTTGCTTTATAAAGAGGCCTCTAGTATATTCCATTGAATCTATAAATTGATAATAATAATAAAAAAAACTTCTTCAAGATGATCGAGAGTGCTAAATCGAAGACCTTAAAGGAGATGACGTGGGACTAGTAGTTATCTTCCTACTTACCCCACATTAGATTTTGTATCTCTGCCAAGTCTATCTATATTATTTTCATTTTATGCATAGACATGAGTTATTTTAAACTATGATAGTACGGTTTTGGATGGATATGAGATATTTCAAACTCTAATCGCATGGTTTTTGTAATTAATTAATCTGATTTCATTAAATGAGCTCAATTTAATTTTAAGCTCAGTAGTTTAAAATTAAACCAATTAGATTAAGCTAAACAAAACTAATGTTTTGATCAAAATAAATTTGATTTGTGATAAAAATAAGTTTTGATGCGGGGTAAAATCATCACTGCATCGATGAGTGTACACAGCGAAGAGCGCCGAGTTAACTCTGATGTGGCTGAATAAGCCACGTTCAAATTGACTGACGGAGTTGTAGTCCAACCGATAGCAAGAGTCACTTGCCGGAAGCAACGATGCTAAAGTCGGTCTTAGTACCGATGCCAGAGTCAATCTCGGTGCCAATGCTAGAGTTGGTCTTAGTGCCGATGTCAGAGTTGGTCTCGGCACCGACATCAGAGTTAGACTCGGCTTTCAAAGTTGGTCTCGACATCGATGCCAGAGTCAGAGTCGGCATCGACACCAGTGTCGGCCTTGACCCCTAGAGTTGGTACATGTCTGACGAGATCTGGTATCACCATTCATTCCTTGCTAGGTGATGGCACCTTAGGGCCAACAATTATCCACAAAAGGAGAAGAAGGCCATCGTTCCCTCACGAATGTTCAAGAGAGGTGATTTGGCGTCAGCAATCTTCATACATCGACTTGAGCATTATCGTCACCTTATATCACGCCGAATATTCTGGAGGATGAATCGCCCTGATCATAAAAAGTTTCAGAGTAATCCTCCTTAAACGAAAATGAAAGCCAAATATGACCCTCTAATCGTGATTAATGGAGTTTTAAACTCCTAATAAGGCTGATCAGCTATCGATCCCATAACTGACAAGATTCCAATCGTATCATCTTCCTAAAATATGCTCGAAAAATCAAATAACGACTTACCATCTTAGTAGCACATAAATACCATGTCCCAAGACCTCCCAGGTATGCGCTCATATTCTCTGAGAACTCTAGCAAAGGCATTACTCTTGAAAAACCCTCAAAGAGAGAGATCCTTCTGCCAGAGCCTTCTCCTCTTATCTGATTGTTGAAGGTTTTACTGACTTGAGCATTGGAGGGTCTTCTACAGGGATCACCCCCTGTAAAACCTGTGCGGGGACTGTATTGTAGGTCCATCAGAAAGGAGATTACTACTCAGATCCTGACCAACTTCGTCCCCAAGCTAGAGAATGGAAATCAGCAGCATCAGATTGGCACTAGAGGAAGGGCCTCAAGTTTCGTTAAACTTATAATCAAGAAGATAAGGTCCTGATAAGAAGGATGATTCCTCAATGGCCAACCGTAAGAAAACAATCACAGATAACACGACCTTATCTTCTTGATTATAAGGTCTTAACTTATAATCAAGAAGATAAGGTCCTAACTAGGCCATTTCTCAAAGGCCTAATCCTACAAATAACACGATGCCCTCACAGCCGTCACCGATCGAGGTTCCTCCACCGCCAGTAGCCCGAGTCACCTAGGATCAATTTTCCATGTTGGTCCAACATGTCCAAGCCCGGTCATAACTAGTGCAGAGGCTTCATGGAGTTCCTCTTTCAATTGTGCCCACTCAGCAGCTTTTCGTTGGAACAGCCGCCCCGGTCCCGCCAATGGCTCCTCCACCCAATCCACTTGAGGCCACAAGCCTCCCCCGATAACCCAGCTATGAAGGAGTTGAGCCGGCACCGCAGAAGGACGAAGATAGGAGCCTGTCTAGATCCTGTCAGGCTCGCTCCCTATCTCCAGTATTCTCTCGCCACGATTCAACTCTGCGGCCACGATCTCCCCACCCCGCCTCTCCTATTGCTTGAGATCCCCTGGTGCAGCAATAACTCCGTGAGATGCGCCAGGAGATAGATGCTGTCATATAGGCATCTTATTCTTAGCTCAAAGTAGATCAGGGTATGCCATTCACTGATAGAATCATGCAAGAGATGATCCCGACCCATATTAAGCTCCCTACTATCGAGCCATATCATGAAACCACTGATCCTGATGATCACCTAGGCAGTTTTCGGTCCATCATGATGTTTCATGGAGCATCGGATGCGATTCTATGTTGGGCTTTCCCCTTCACTCTTCGAGGGCCCGCAAGGATATGGTTCAATACCCTGAAGCCGAACTCCATCGATTCCTTCAATGAACTGGATCGCTCATTCACCAGCCAGTTCGTCAGTAGCCATCACCACCGATGAAGGTCCGACTCCCTCTCCAAAGTCAAGCAGCGAGAGGGGGAGTCTCTGAGAAGTTTACTTGGCTGTTTCAACATGGCCATGCTGGAAGTTGAACATCTCAACCACGAGGTGGCCATGTTCGCCTTAGCAAGTGGAGTGTCAAAGAAGGAAAACTTCTAGAAGTCAACTACCTGAAGAACCTCTCCAACATGATGGCCCTAGCAGACAAATATGCCAGGGTCGAAGAGTCAAGAAGGTCGGCCCGAGCAGAACAATCCAATAAGAAGGAGAAGAAAGGCTCATAAAAGAACCAACCTGCTCGCACTGCAAGTCTGCCTCACCGCCAAAGAGCTCCTCCTCCACCACCGAGGGATCGCACCAAAAGCCCAGCGCGGAGATTTAATCAGTTCACCCCACTTACCATGCCTCGGGCACAAATCCTGATGGAGATCGAGCGGCAACTCCCTCGGCCAACCCCCCTCCGAGGAAACATAGCTCAGAGGGATATGAAGAAATACTATCGGTATCACCAAGACTACGATCATGATACCAAGGAATGCTGATAGCTCCGAAATGAAATCGAGCAACTCATCCACTGAGGAAGGTTGAAGCGGTTCAGAAGAGCCCCGGAGCCAAACAATAGAGGAGAGCACCAACTTGAGCTTCGACAGCAACCCCGTTGAACCCATCGGCTGCTAGCATTGTTAACATGATTGCGGTCGGATCCTCCTAAAGTAGGCCAAACGAGGAGAAAAACCCGCCAAAGAGGGTTTGATATGAGGTACTCTCATTTTTGGACAAAGACCTTCGAGGGATACAGTATCCCCATGATGATTTATTAGTTGTATCCCTTAACATGAACAATTACGATGTACACCAAGTTTTAATCGATAGTGGAAGCTTAGTTAATATTTTATACTTTAATGCCTTTGTGAAAATGAATCTGCGAATGGAGGATCTCCGGGCCATGGACTCTACTCTAATGGGGTTCACCAGCGACACCATCACCCCTAAAGGAAGAATTACGCTGGTAGTTCAAGCGGGCGCCTGGCCCTATGTAATAACCATCCACATAGACTTCTTGGTGACCAAGCTTCAGTCACCGTATAATGCCATCTTCGGCAGGCCCGAACAAATATTCCTCGGAGCTATGATATCCATACCTCACCTTGCCATGAAGTTCCTTACAAAATGGGGAATGGGAATAGTTCGAGGAAGCCAGGCTGCAACCCGATATTATTTCATTGCTGATCTTTAGTCCCGGAGGCCCAAGATCGATGGACTCGATGCTTGGAAGGACTTTGCCGAGCAAAGAGGGAAACCTATAGAAGAGCTTGAGGAGGTGCTACCTGATGAAGCTCAACCTGACCGAACCATAAAAGTCGGATCCCATTTGGAAGGGAAGCCTCAATGGGACCTGATTGACTTCCTTCGAAGGAATGTCAATGTCTTCGTCTGGTCAACTTCGGATATACTGGGAATCAATCTGGACGTCCTCATCCACTATCTCAACATGGATGAGGCATTTCGGCTAGTCAAATAGAAGAAAAGGAGCTTTACCCTCAAGTGTCAGAAAGCTATTGAAGAGGAGGTTGACAAACTTCTTAAGGTGAACTTTATTCAGAAGGTGAATTACCCCGACTAGCTGGCAAACATGGTCATGGTGAAGAAGTTGAATGGCAAATGGAGGATTCGCATCAACTTCATGGATCTCAACAAGGCTTGCCCGAAGGACAGCTTTCCTTTGTCGAGGATCAACCAACTTATGGACACCACCTCGGACCATCAAATGCTGACTTTCATGGATGCCTACTCAGGCTACAATTAGATCCGGATGGCGCCCGAGGATGAAGAGAAAACAACTTTCATCACTGATAGAGGCATCTACTGTTATCGAGTCATGTCGTTTGGCTTAAAGAATGATGGTCCGACCTATCAGAGGCTGGTCAACAAGATCTTCAAGGAACATATAGGCCAAAATATGAAGGTCTATGTCGATGACATACTGGTTAAAAGCAAGGAGGTATCCCTGCACATCGATGATCTTATGGAAAGTTTTGCAACACTCAGAAGATACCATATGAAGCTGAATCCGACCAAGTGTACCTTCGGAGTCAATTCTAAGAAATTTCTAGGCTTCATGATCTCTCAGCGGGGTATCGAGGCAAACCCTTAGAAGATACAAGCTTTTCAGGAAATGGCACCTCCTAGGTCGGTCAAAGAGGTGCAACGCCTCACGGAAAGGATAGCGACACTCAACCGCTTCTTTGTTCGATCTACCGAGAAGTGTTTTCCTTTCTTCAAGGTGCTTCGCTCGACTAAAAACTTTTAGTAGACTCAGGATTGTCAGACATCTTTTGAGGACCTCAAGAAGTACCTCGGCTCTCCATCACTCCTCAATAGCCCAAAGCTCGGGGAGATCATATACTTGTACCTAGCAGTCTCTGAGAATGCTGTTGGGTCCGTGCTGGTCCAGGAAGAAAACAAAGTCCAAAAGCCGATCTACTATGTCAGCAAGCTACTTCGTGATGCCAAAACCAGGTACACCCAAATCGAGAAGATGATGCTGGCATTAGTGACATCCGCTCGGAAGCTGCATCCATATTTTCAAGTGCACTCCATGGTAGTCTTGACCAATCAGCCAATCAAAGCAATTCTTCATCATCCAAAGGTATCAGAGAGGATGACAAAGTGGGCCATCGAGCTGAGCGAGCATGATATCGGTATCAGCCTCGCTCTGCCATCAAGGCATAAGTTCTGGTGGATTTTCTTCTTGAGTGTATGATCCCAAAAGATGGGTCAACACCAGAGGTCTCTAAACAAGCAAAGACTGAGGCTCTATGGCTGCTCTATGTAGATGGATCTTCCAATACAAATGGCTCCGACGTAGGTCTGGTCATTACTAGTCCGGAAGGGACCATGTTCAAGTATGACATCCGCTTTTCCTTCCTAGTCTCCAATAATAAGACCGAGTATGAAGCTCTACTTGCTGGACTCTGGATTGCCTATGAGTTGAAAGTTAAGAGGTTGAACGTCTACACCGACTCTTAGTTGGTCGCCGGCCATGTACGAGGGGAATTTGAAGCTCAGGAGCCAAACATAGTTCGGTACCTTCAAAAGATGTGCGACTTATCATCTAACTTCTTCAAACTTGAAGTCATTCAAGTTTCAAGAACCAAGAATGCTCGCACTGACCTTCTCTCCCGACTAGTCATCACAGACTCCATGGATCTCAAGAGGAAGTTCCACCTAGAGATCCTTGAGAAGTCAAGCATAGCAGATGCTAACCAAGCGATGCAAATTGAGGCCGAACCATCTTGGTTGGATCCAATTCTCAAGTACCTCAAAGATGAATCTCTCCAAGCGGATAGAAAGAAAGCAAAAAAGCTAAAGATGCAGGTGTCTTATTATATCCTGCATGATGATCAATTGTACAAGCGCTCCTTCTCCATGCCGCTGCTCAAATATCTTCGGCCATCAGAGGCCGATTATGCCTTACGAGAGGTTTATGAGGGCATTTACGGTAATCATCTGGATGGCCAAGCTTTATGTCACAAGGTATTACGCCAGGGGTACTATTGAGTGACCACGCAAAAGGATTTCGATGATCTTGTCCGAGCTTGTGACTCATGCCAACGACACTCCAACATTCAAAGGCTTCCTTCTACGCAACTAATGCCCATCGCATCTATCTAGACCTTTGCCAAATGGGGCATGGACATCCTTGGCATATTTCCTTCTGCTATCGGGTAGAGAAAGTTCATATTTGTGGTGATCGACTACTTCACCAAGTGGGTCGAGGCCGAGGCTGTTGCCCAGATAACTGAAACTCGAGCCAAGGATTTCATGTGGAGGTCAATCATCTGCCGATTTGGTCTTCCGCATATTATCATCACCGACAATGGCCGACAATTCAACAATCTGAAGTTTCAAAAATTCTGTGAAGACCATGGCATTACCCGTTGGCTTACCTCAGTCAGTCACCCGCAAACCAATGGCGAAGTGAAAGTTATGAATCGATCCCTATTGCAAGGAATCAAGTTTTGGCTCAACAGAGCATGAGGCAGATGGGCAGATAAACTTCATCACATCCTTTAGGCTTACCGAATGACACAGAGAATCCCTATAGCGAGACTTCATTCAGGATGGCCTTTGGCACTAAAGTTGTCATTCCTGTTGAAGTGGGACTGCCTTCACCGAAGGTTGAAAGCTACTCGAGGAGTCGAATGATGAGCAACTCCGAGCCAATCTCGACTTGATAAAAGAGGTCAGAGAAAAAGCTCGAGTTTGAATGAAGTAGAGAAACAGATTGGAAAGAATATTAAAATCCTTCGATTAGATCGAGGAGGTGAATATCTTTCAAGTGAGTTCCTGACATATCTTGAGGAGAATGAGATTCTCTCTCAATGGACTCCTCCAGTGACACCCCAGTTAAATGGTGTGTCTGAAAAGAGGAATCAAACCCTGTTGGACATAGTTCAATCCATGATGAGCTTTGCCAATATGTCTCTCTCCTTTTGGGGATATGCCCTCGAGACAGCATGTTATATTCTTAATAGGGTTCCAAGCAAGTCTGTTACTAAGACTCCATATGAGATATGGACTGAACGTAAGCCGATATTTTCACACCTTAGAGTATGGGGGTGTCCAGCTTATGTCAAACGATTGCAGACAGATAAACTAGGACCTAGGTCTGACAAATATTTTTTTGTTGGGTATCCCAAAGAGACTAAAGGATATTATTTCTACCATACTGAAGAACGAAAATTGTTCATCGGTCTTAGAGCTACCTTTTTGGAAAAGGAGTTCCTTGCTAAAAGAACTAAGGCTGCTAATGTTGAACTTGATGAAGTTCGACAGGTAGAAGTACCTATATGCTCTGAAGCCTCTATAGAAATGGCTTTGATTAAATCAAACCCAGAGCCCATTGAGAAAACATTGAGGAGATCTGATAGAGTACCATGTCAACCGAAAAGATACTCCAGTTACTTGGTCCATGATGGCGATCCTATTGAGCACAATGAGAACAGCGAGGATCCCATCACATATATGGATACAATGCAGAGGTCTGATTCTGAGAAATAGCTTGAGGCCATAAAATTTGAAATGGAATCCATGGAGATTAACAGTGTATGGACACTTGTGGATCCACCTGAAGGGATAAAACCCATTGGGTGCAAATAAATTTTTAAGAAGAAACGAGGCGCAGACGGAAAGGTGAAGACCTATAAAGCTCGTCTGGTTGCTAAGGGGTATCGTCAACGTCATGGTATCGATTATGACGAGACTTTTTCTCTTGTAGCAATGCTCAAGTCAATTCGGATCATGCTTGCTCTGGCTGCATATTTTGACTATGAAATCTGGTAAATGGATGTTCGAACAGCTTTTCTAAATGGAGAGCTGGAAGAGGAGGTGTATATGATACAACCTGAAGGATTCATATCTGCAGATGTATCAAAAGTATGCAAACTTCAAAAGTCCATCTATGGACTAAAGCAAGCATCTCGGAGTTGGAATATATGTTTTGATAAGTGTATCAAAATGTATGGCTTCGTTAAGAACGGAGAGGAACCCTGCATATATAAATGGGCTAATGGTTCTATAGTTATGTTTCTTGTATTGTATGTAGATTACATTCTCTTAATTAGGAATGACATTCCTGCATTACAGGGAATAAAGGTTTGGTTAATGTCACAGTTCTCCATGAAGGACTTGGGAGAAGCTTCTTACATTCTAGGGATGAAGATCTATAGAGATCAAAGAAGATGCTGGAATTATCACAGTCAACGTACATCGAGACTGTGCTGAAAAGGTTCAGCATGAAAAATTTCAAGAAAGGCTATCTTTCGATAGGCCATGGGATTTCACTCTCTAAGAAGGATTGTGCGACAACTCCTGACGAGAGGGAACGTATGAGTAGGATTCCATATGCTTCGGCAGTGGGTTCTATTATGTACGCCATGACATCTACGAGATCGAACGTAGCATATTCACTAGGAGTAGTGAGTAAATATCAGTCTAACCCAGGTGAAGCACATTGGAAAGTGTGAAAACCATCCTTAAGTATTTACAAAATACTAAAGACCAATGGCTTATCTATGGAGAACCTGACTTGAAGCTTATGGGATATACTGACTCCAGTTTTCAATCAGACAAAGATGATAGCAAAAGTGTATCAGGGTTTGTCTTTACCCTAAATGGAGGAGCAATCTGTTGGAAAAGTTCCAAGCAACACACAGTGGTGGATTCTGCATGCGAGGCGGAGTATATCGTACATCAGATGTAGCAAAGGAAGCAGTATGGCTACAAAAATTTTTGGGCAAGCTGGAAGTGGCGCCTGCCCTGGGTGGTCTTGTTCCAATGTACTGTGACAGCTCTGGAGCAATTGCCCAAGCCAAAGAGCCAAAATCTCATCACCGCACCAAGCATATATTGCATCGCTATCACCTTGTACGAGAAATCGTGGAACGAGGTGACGTCGAGCTTCGAAAGATCAACGAAAAGGAGAACCTAGCTGACCCATATACTAAAGCTCTCAGAGTCAAGGAGTTCGATGAACACAAATGGAAGATGGGTATTAGATACTGTTCCGATTGGCTTTAGTCCAAGTGGGAGTTGTTAGGAAATATGTCCTACAGCCAATCATCTAGCTTATAGACGGTTGTGATTCATTGTACATGATTTATTTGATTAATAAAAGTTATTTTGGCAGTACAACATATTTTTCATCTTCCAATAGAACTCTTATATGTTGTAGTCCTTAGAATTACATTTATTCGAGAAAGGAGGAATTATCGAGTAATTCTTAAATGGGTTCGCGACCAAATGATACGTTGTTACCTAGAACAATAACGTAGTCAAGTATAGGTCGTTGTGTGCCATATATGTTGGTTTGTCCTCTGAAACCAAGGAGTGTATGACATTAGTATGGCATGCATGTGAGTGTAGGAGTACATTCACTGAACAGTGGCTCACCTTTGTTGAGTACTCTACTGTCAAGGGTATCTCACAGAAAGGCAATGGGTATAAGTGTCCCTTTGACCTGAGACTATCATGGTGACTTAGTAAGCAACTCACTGTACTTAGGCACTGGACTACCTGGATTTATAATCCAGTGATAAAAGGATGCTGGGTACAGTCAAGTACTTATTAAATCAGTGATGAGTCAAGATGGAATTGTCCACTCTAAGTATTAGAGTTAATACTTGGTTTGTGTTTTAATTTTGCAAAACCTTGGCTAAGGTAATCCATGTGAGGAGTCACAGGATTGTACATGTTGAAACACACTTAGATGTTTTTGAAAGTTGGCAGTTAACTCTAAATTCATCTTGAGTATTTGGATAAGGGGATGAATTATACGGTAACCATAGCCTAGGTTCTTGAATATTGCTTTACATATATTCGGTCTATTCGGACGTTGGATACCATTGCTAGATGGTCACATCGATTGGTATAGGAAGTGTTCCTATGCTACCGACTTAGATTCGAACCTATGGAGTTACGCACATAGTCAGGTGACCTAAAGACATGCTTAATCCATGATCTAAGTGAGACTTGGTCATATGGGTAATACCGAGTTTGTACTAGCAATGTCTAGCTAGCACTGAGCATTAGCGGTAGTACTTATTCTGGGGATGAACTTGAGTTAGTTTGTAACTCAAGTAAATTTTTGAGATTTATTCATACCCATGTGGGATAGGACTTGAACCATAGACCAATGGTTGGTTTGACGATAGAGTGGTTTAGATCTGGTTTCAAAATGGTTTGAATCGAATATCCAATATAGCCTCTAATCGTTTATTTATGAATTTTAAAATCATAAATTGCTTTAAATTGAAAAATAAATAAGTCCAATGCGAAGTATGGTTCGAGATCTTCGCATGGGTTCTTCCAGTTTTCAATTTGGACTTCAAACAGTTTTCAATTGATTATTTTCGTATTTATAAATATTTTAAATATTTTTATATTATCGTTGCAGGCAGCCAACGAGACTTTAAAACTTCAAAAAATTTATGATTCTGCCATTTTATATAAATTATGATTTTGCCATTTCGTTTAAATTACGATTCTTCTATTGAGATGGAGCGAATTTAAAATTTTAGTTAAATTAAGATATTGCCATTGAGATGATATGAATCGGTAAATTTGTTTTATAAAATTTTCTTTACGTGTTGATAATGTGTGAACGCTCGTAACCCATCCGCTTTCGAAGATCGAATATTATCGTATCGTAAAACAAATTCAAAAGGTTGTTTTGGGTTGTTTTACGATGTGTTTATTTAAGAAGCTTTTCTCAACTTCGAGAAAAAGAGAGAAAAAGAGGAGAGAAAAAGAAGAGTCCAAAAATCAGAGAAGTCCAAACAGAAAGGGACTCCTCTCTTGGAGAAGAGTTCTCCATCCCTTCTGATTCCATATCCCCTGTCTCAAGGTTTCCTGGCGTGCATACGAAAAAGAGGAGTGGCACGTGCAACTCTCGTAAGGCATCAAGAGGAAACTATTCACATGAGATTAGATCTACATCCAGTTTCTGCATCAGGTACATAAACTGACAGGTATAAAATTTAATTTTAAATTTTGCATGCTTTCAATTACAGATATACATGACGTATTTTATAAATTTAATTAGATTAAATTTAAATAAAATACAGGCATACAAATAAACCTGAGATCCTGGGGCATCGTAAAATCAAATTTTTTCTTACACCATTGGCTTACCTCGATCAGTCACCCGCAAACCAATGGCGAAGTGAAAGTTATGAATCGATCCCTATTGCAAGGAATCAAGTTTTGGCTCAACAGAGCATGAGGCAAATGGGCAGATAAACTTTATCACGTCCTTTAGGCTTACCAAATGACACAGAGAATCCCTATTAGCGAGACTTCATTCAGGATGGCCTTTGGCACTAAAGCTGTCATTCCTGTTGAAGTGGGACCGCCTTCACCAAAGGTTGAAAGCTACTCGGAGGGTCGAATGATGAGCAGCTCTGAGCCAATCTCGACTTGATAGAAGAGGTTAGAGAAAAAGCTCGAGTTCAAATGACCGCGTACTAGCAGCGCGTGGCTCACTATCACTCGTCTCGAATCAAGGAAAAACTGTTCCTCCCAGGCAACCTTATGCTCCGCAAGGCATCCGTCTCTAAACTAACGGAGCAAGAAAAGCTGGCCCCTAACTGGAAAGTCTCCTACCAAGTTGCAAAGGTTATCAGACCCGACACCTACAAGCTTCAGGATTTAGACGAAAGAGCTATCTATCAGATATGAAATTCGGACAACCTCCAAGTGTATCACCAGTAAATTACATCTAAACCGAGTCATTTTGCTCGTTATAATAAAGTTTCATTCTTTAATTTAGACATCTCTTTTTTAATCATCTTTCTTGAGTTGTTGATGAAAGGCAAATCTCGCTTAATCATCGACCTGCGGGTCCCATTCTTCATACCTTAGCAGGGCTAAGTAAAAGATCCTTCGAGCCTTGGTACAATTGACCGAAGCTTTCTCCGAATGTCAGTATAGTTGAGCATTCTCCGTATCCTGGTAGGGCTAAGTAAAAGATCCTTCGAGCCTTGGCACAGCCGATCGAAGCTTTCTTCAAACCTTGGCACGGTTGAGCATTCTCAATACCTTGGCAGAGCCAAGTAAAAGATCCTTCGAGCCTCGGCACAGCCGACCGGAGCCTTCTTCGAACCTCAACATGGTCAAGCATTCTCTATACATTGGTTGGGCCAAATAAAAGATCCTCCAAGCCTTGGCATAGCCGACCGGAGCCTTCTCCGAACCTTGACACGATTGAGCATTCTCTGTACCTTGATAGGGCCATGTAAAAGATCCTTCGGGCCTTGGCACAACCGATCAGAGCTTTCTTCGAACCTCAGCACGGTCGAGCATTCTTCGTACCTTGTCAAGGCCAAGTAAAAGATCCTTCGGACCTTGGCACAATCGATCGGAGCTGTTGGCCCAGATGACAACCCAAGAGGGGGGGGTGAATTGGGTTCTTTTAAAAAATTTAGCCTCTTGAAAAATTGTTTGCTTAAGATGAATGAAAACAAATGCAATGTAAATACAAAGTACAGCGAATAAAACAGAGATAAAAATAGAGTCAATGGAAGCACGAAAAACACAAAGATTTTATAGTGGTTCAGTGTATCCAACACCTACGTCCACTCCCAAGATCCTACTTGGGTCCACACTATAATCACCTCGATTGCAGCCGAGTTGTTTTACAAGTTCACAACTCAAACTTGTTGTTTTACCCGGGATCACAACGAACCCAGCTGGTTTTTCGGGCTCACCAGCACAAAACCCAAGACTCAAGCAAAACTAGCTTGACCCGAGGTTAACAACCTCCACTAGTTCAATCCCCTTTGATTGAACTAGGCACAAACAAGTATAAGAATGTTTTACAAATTTTCACAGCTCCTTAATGAGCAAATATTCAAACAAAAGTGAATAGGTTTAGAAAAGCCTGGTTTGAAGTTGTTTGGCTTTGAGCTTTTCTTCTTTTCCTCTTCTCCTTGCTGGGTTGAATCAAGCCTCAGCTCCGATTCTTCACAGTAGATGCAGTTGAGAAGATTAAAAAGTTGGTCTCTTTCTTCTAGTTGAGAATCCTTCGATTTTTCTATATTTGAACGGCTTGGATTCTTCTTTGAGCTTTTTGGAGTGGAAGGTTTTGAACTTGAAAGCTCCTCTCTTGGATATAAGGCTCAAGACTTCTCGGATTTTGATTTTTGATTTTTGTCTATCCGTTTCTATATCTCTCTTTCTATATTTTTTTCAAACGGTTGTTTTTCCCCTTTTTATAGATTTTCCTTTGATTCATTTTTGGATGGAAATCTAGCCGTTGGAGTGTACCTGGAAGGATTTTCCATTCATAAAAAATAGCCGTTAGATGTCAGAAATCAAAAATATTACCGTTAGAGCTGATCTGGCATTTTTGATTTTTCGTCCAGGTGGGTTGGAGTCGGCTCCAGCTTTTCAGGTGTCGGCTCTGAATCGTTTTTCCATAAATAGTAAAATCTGAGTTCATCGTGGAGTCGGCTCCGCAAAAGTAAGTGTCGGCTCGCCGTCATCAGGTGTCGGCTCCCGAAAACTATAGGTGTCGGCTCCAGGATGCTCAAAAAATCAACGCTCTATTCCAGCATTGGAGTCGGCTCCAGACACAGTAAGTGTCGACTCCGAAACCTTAGGTGTCGGCTCCGAAACTCTAGGTGTCGGCTCCAGGTTGTATCAAAAATCAGATTAAAATTGAATTGGCCATGGGGTCGGCTCAGACTTTCTAGGTGTCGACTCCAAGCTCTGAAACTTTGAAATCTCTGATTTGTATTTGATTCAAAATTCATTTCTTAATTCCTTTAAATTGATCAAATAAATTTAAGTCCTGAAACACTTATAAAATCCATTAGTAATCAAATAAATATACTCAATTCCTTTATTAATCATCAAAATCAATGAATGGATCAACAATCTCCCCCTTTTTGATGATTATAAAAACATTGAGTATATGCATAGAATTCTTAAATTAAAGAAATATCAAGAAGTGATCTTTATGAGTAAGCTCCCCCTTAATAAGGTAGCTTCTCTTATGAAGTTCAAATTCAAATTATTCTTCTCTTACTTTACACATTTGATACTTAAGATTTCTTTGTGCATAGACAATTCAATTTGATTATCAATCCATATCAATAACTCAATTATCATATTAATCAATTAACATTCTCAACTATAATTCTTTCCATATAATTTTCTCCCTCTTAATGCATATACAATCCTAATTCTCTCCCCCTTTTTTGTAATCAACAAAAAGGTAAAGAATATTTTACTGCATCAAAGGATAGTTGCATCAAAAAGATAATCAAAAGAAAAAAAAACTTTTCATTCATTAACATAAGCTTCACTACATCAACATATTGTCAAGTATTACATAATTCTCTCCCTCTTTACACTTCATTATATTAACTTCATTACATCAAAATGTAAACAACATTTCAACAAGATTGAACATAAACTACATCAAAAGTTCTTTCTAACTATTCTTGTTAAATGGTCTACTATATTTTTCATTCCATCACATTGAAGTCTAACATAATCTTTTAGTCTCTCATCCACAAATGTGCAAGCTGTTGTGATTTTGTCTTGAAGTTCGGCGTTGCACTTTGAATAAGTTTCACCATCTCCACAAATCTCTTTAAGCTCTTCAAAGATGTTCTTCAAATCACCATTTAAAGATTCTACGGAGGAGTTGAGAGTTGATTCAATCTTTGCAATCCGATCATCAAGGGAGTAAAGTGATTCTTTTATATTCATAAATTTACTGTCAAACTCATCCTTCTGAGCTGCAAACAAACTTTTTAATTGCTCCATTTGAAGGTCTGAGAATCCAGTCGAAGAAGTGGATGGTTGATCATAAACTTGTGCAGGTGCAGGAGCAGGAACAGGAGCAGAAATGGGACTCCTAGGCTGTGGAGAAGGAACCCTAAATGATGGTCCAGCCTCGCAAGGCTCAGAAACTCTCGGCATAGGGGCTCTTTCATCTAGTGTCCTTTCCTATCCCATTGACCATTCATCTTGACAAAACCCATCCGATGCAATGTAGCTAAGCTATAGTAATCTGTGTGCCTTAGGTTCTTGGAAAGTTCATTCTCTTGAATTGTAACCCCTTGGCTCTTGAATACCATAGTTAGTACCATTCCATACGGTAGGGATGATCTTCTTTTCCCTCCAGCTTCTGCCATATAAAAAATCATCATTGCTGCAGATTGATCGCTGCCCAGTTAGAACACTGTCCATAACCACAATGTCTCGCTCCGAGACATACTCAAACCGACCAGTTTTTGGAAACAAGATCCTACTGCATATATTGTGTAATAATCTCAATTCTAGGGGTAGTTGATTGGCTCTAATTTCTTCAAACTCAGTTACATCCCTTCCTAACATCCTTGAAAGGCTGCTGCTGTATGTCAGCGGCTAAACAGTGATTGGGATGCTGAGGAGGTTTCCGAGCTTTTGAAAGGTGAGATGAATCCTTTTCCCTTTAACATTGCTTACTAAACCTCCATCCCCTCTAGCCAAATTGAAATAGAATTCTTTTACTAGGGCTGGATAGGTAGGAACATCAAGAGAACACAGCATATCCCAGCCCATTTCCTTCAATTGTCTCCCGATTGAAAAACCTTCGGATTCAAATAGGTCAAAATCGACTTTTCTACCCATTGTGATGACTCTATCAGCTAGGATCTACCTTTGTGGAAGATGTGTTGGGATTGTCGGAATTTGTGGACGAATCGCTGCTTGGAGTTGGCTCACGAACGGACGACGTGCGGACCGCTTTCCCGTAGTTACCGGCGCTCCAACCACTGATTCTCTCCTTTTGGGTGCCATTTGATCTTTGGAAAGGTTCGATTTGGATGGAATTAGAGATGGGGAAGTTTTGGAAAAATTTTGGAAGAGTTTGGTTAGGATTTGAGAAAGTGATGAAGTGATGAGGTGTCGACTCTGCCCTAATAAATCAACATTTGACTCCCAGGTGTCGACTCCCGCAAAGTTGGGTGTCGACTCCAAATCGCTAACACAGTCAGCGCTCGAACTGGAGTCGGCTCTGAATTTACAGGTGTCGGCTCCAAGGTCAGGGACCGAGAGCGACACAGTCAGAGGTGTCGACTCCTCATTCTGAGGTGTCGACTCCAGAAACAAATTCAGCAAAAATATATGAGATACAAATGACTGAAACTCGTCAAAATAAATTTTATAAAATTTTGATAAAATTATGGAGTATTAAGGATCAAATAGCTCAAATGACTAGATAATTTGTCCTTAAAATAGTGAAGGGAATATCAAGAAATTGATAGAAATTTTAGATTCTCATTCCTTAATGTATCAAAATCAATCCATAGGGTCACATATCCTAATTCACCTCTAAGATAACAAAATCTTTCTTCACTCAAGGGTTTTGTAAATATGTCAGCTAATTGTTCCTCTGTATTAACATATTCAAGACAAATTTCATTATTAGCTACATGTTCTCTTATGAAATGATATCTAATTTCAATGTGTTTTGTTCTTGAATGTTGAATTGGATTTTTAGTTAGATTTATTGCACTCGTGTTATCACATCTAATTGGTGTTTTGTCGGGGGTTATGCCATAATCTTCAAGTTGTCTCTTAATCCAAAGGATTTGAGCACAGCAACTTCCAGCTGCAACATATTCTGCTTCAGCAGTAGATAATGCAACCGAATTTTGCTTTTTGCTAAACCAAGAGATTAAGTTACATCCTAAGAATTGACATGCACCACTTGTGCTTTTTCTATCCAATTTACATCCAGCATAGTCAGAATCAGAATATGCAATTAATTTAAGGTTGAGTCTCTAGAGTACCATAAACCTACATTTTTAGTTCCACTTAAATATCTTAAAATTCTTTTTACAGCAATTAAGTGAGATTCTTTAGGTTCAGATTGAAATCTAGCACATAGACATACTGCAAACATAATATCTGGTCTACTAGCAGTTAAGTAAAGAAGAGATCCAATCATACCTCTGTAATATTTTTGATCTACTTTCTTACCATCTTCATCTTTGTCCAATTTGCACGAAGGACTCATAGGTGTCCCAAGTGGTTTGATTGACTCCATTCCAAATTTCTTGAGCAGTTCTTTTGTGTATTTGGCTTGATTGATGAAGATTCCATCTTTGCTTTGTTTGATTTGAAGTCCTAGGAAGAAGTTGAGTTCTCCCATCATACTCATTTCAAACTCACCCTGCATTAACTTTGCAAATTCTTGACATAACAAATTGTTAGTAGCACCGAAAATAATATCATCAACATATATCTGTACTACTAATAAATCTTTATCTTTTGTTTTCAAAAATAGTGTTTTATCGACATTTCCTCTTACAAAATCATTTTCAATCAGAAATTTACTTAATCTTTCATACCAAGCCCTAGGTGCTTGTTTCAAACCGTATAGTGCTTTGTGTAATTTAAAAACATGATTTGAAAATTCATGATCTTCAAATCCCGGTGGTTGTTCAACAAAAACTTCTTCATTTATAAATCCATTTAAGAATGCGCTTTTAACATCCATTTGAAATAAATTGATATGCATATGACATGCAAATGCAAGTAACAATCTAATTGCTTCAAGTCTAGCTACAGGTGCAAAAGTTTCATCAAAATCAATTCCTTCTTCTTGATTATATCCTTTTGCAACTAATCTAGCTTTGTTTCTTATTACTATGCCATTTTTGTCTAATTTATTTCTAAATACCCATTTTGATCCTATTACAGAATGATCTTTAGGTCTATCCACTAATGTCCAAACATTATTTCTAGTGAATTGATTTAATTCTTCTTGCATGGCTAACATCCAGTTATTATCTTTTTCAGCTTCTTCAATAGTTTTTGGTTCAATTTGAGATACAAATGCAAGATGATTATTGATGTTTCTCATTGATGATCTAGTTCTTACTCCTTGAGATGGATCACCTATAATTAATTCTCTTGGATGACCATAGGCATATCTCCAATCTCTAGGTAGATCTATATCATTACGATTTCCATCAACAACATCAACACTAGGAGAATCATTATCTTTAGCTTCTTGTTCATGATCTGAAGATACATCTATATTTAATTTTTCAATGTCTCTTTCTAGAATGTTTGTATCTTCCTCATCATCAATCTTTTTAGAACTTGATGCTAAAGATTCATCAAAGATTACATGAATAGATTCTTCTACTATTAAGTTTCTCTTGTTAAATACTCTATAAGCTTTACTTGATGTTGAATATCCTAAGAATATGCCTTCATCAGATTTTGCATCAAATTTTCCTAGGTTATCTTTGCCATTATTATGAATGAAACACTTACAACCAAATGCATGAAAATAGCTTATATTTGGTTTTCTATTATTCCATAGTTCATAAGGTGTTTTCTTAATGATTGGCCTAATTAAAGCTCTATTAAGGATGTAGCATGCCGTGTTTATAGCTTCTGCCCAAAAGTATTTTGGTAAGTTGCTTTCACATAGCATGGTACGGGCCATGTCTTCTAGGGTTCTATTTTTTCTTTCAACTACACCATTTTGTTGCGGTGTTCTAGGTGCAGAAAAATTATGATGGATGCCATTTTCTATGCAAAAATTTTTAAATAAATGATTTTTAAATTCGGTGCCATGATCACTTCTTAGAGACACTATGGTGTTGTTTTCTCATTTGTGACCTTCTTGAAGAATTTCAAAAATAGTGAAAGGTCTCATCCTTATGAGCTAAAAATAATACCCAAGTGTATCTAGAGTAATCATCTACAATCACAAGACCATATTTCTTTCCTCCTAGACTTGTGGTTCTAGTAGGTCCAAAAAGATCCATGTGAAGTAGTTCAAGTGGCCTAGAAGTGGAAACAATATTTTTAGTTTTGAAAGAATTTCTAGTTTGTTTTCCAAATTGACATGCATCACAAATTTTATTATTTTCAAAATCTAATTGTGGAAGTCCTTTTACTAAATCCATTCTAATTAATTTTGAAATAAGGTGTGTGCTTGCATGACCTAATCTACGATGCCACAACCAACCAATCTCATTTATATTAGCATTATTAGCAACTAGGCAATGATTACTTGTAGACAAATTGTCTAAATCAATCAGGTATACATTGCCATTTCTATTTCCAATAAAAACAATGCTATTATCAATGGGATTAGAAACTGTGCATATAGAAGATTCAAATGATACTTTAAAACCTTTGTCACATAATTGACTAATGCTAATTAAATTATGTTTTAAACCATCAACATATAAGACATTTTCAATATATGTGGAGGGAGTTATTTGAATGTTACCAAACCCCAAGATTTGGCCTTTGCCATTGTCGCCAAATGTAACTACTCCTCCTCTTTTGCTTTCAAGGGTGATGAATTGATCCTTGTCACCCGTCATGTGCCTTGAGCAGCCGCTATCGAGATACCACTTTTTCTTTGATCTTTTGGCCGCAAGACACTCCTGCAAAAATAATTAAGTCTTATATTTAGGTACCCAAGCTTTCTTGGGTCCTTCATGGTTAGTAGCATAAACAATTGTTCCTTTAGGAACCCAATTTTCTTTCCTTTACTATTTATCTTCTTATCTATTTTCTTAAAATTGCATTCAAAAACTTTGTGTCCCTTCTTGTTACAGTAATGACATGTAACATTATCATTGTTTTGTTCCTTTCTAAAAAAGTTTTTGACAAATTTTTGTTTCAAATTAGGTCTATATCCTAAACCAGCCTTATCATATATAGCTCTTTGATTACTTAACAATAAATTAAGTTTTTCTGAACTATAAGTGAATTTATCAACAATACTTTTATATTTATCAACTTCCTTCTTTAGTTTATCATTTTCATTAGAAATTGATTCTTTTTCTTTAGTCAAATTGTCTTTTTCAGATTTCAGCACTTTAGTTTCTTTATTAAGATTTTCTTTTTCTTCAATCAAAGTTAATTTTCATTTTTCAAAAACTTATATTTCTTTTTCAAATTTTGAAATCACCGACAAGTTCATTAAAAGCATCAAACAATTCATCAAAAGCAAATTCATCGCAAGGATTTTTAGAACTTACCTCATCCTCTTCGTTTTCCATAAAGCAAATGTTAGCAACTTCCTTTTGTTCTTCCTCCGATGAGGATTCATCGCTGTCGCTCCAAGTTGCAACATAGGCTTTCTTTTTCTTCTTAAAAGTCTTTTTTAGTTGAGGACAATCATATCTGTAATGCCCCGGTTTCTTACATTCATAGCAAATCAAGGGTCTTTCTCTTTATCCTTGTCCTTGTCTTTTTCTTTTTCTCCTTCCATCTTAGTTCCAAATTTCTTCTTGTGGAAGGGTCTCTTTCTCCTCATGAATTTTTTGAACTTTCTTGCTAGAAGAGCTGTCTCATCATCATCTTCTTCACTATCATTGCAGCTCTCCTCATTTTCAGCAGCCTTAAGAGCTATGGTCTTTTTCTTTTTTACATCTTCTTCTATATGCTGCTTCATGGTCAATTCATGGGTCATTAGGGATCCTAGAAGCTCCTCTAAGGGTAAGGTGTTGAGGTCCTTTGCTTCTTGGATTGCTGTCACCTTCGCTTCCCACGTTCTTGGAAGTGACCTGAAAATTTTTCGAACAAGTTCAGAGTTAGAATATGTTTTACCTAAACTTTTCAACCCATTTACAATATCAGTAAATCTAGTATACATGCTAGCTATATTTTCAGTTTGTTCCATGCAAAATAACTCATATTTATGAACAAGAATGTTTATTTTGGATTCTTTTACTTGGTTAATACCCTCATGGGTAACCTCTAATCTATCCCAAATCTCCTTTGCGGAATTACAAGTGGAGATTCTATTAAATTCATTAGCATCTAAAGAGCAATATAAGACATTCATGGCCTTAGCATTGAGCTGTGCCATTTTCCTATCATTATCATTCCAATCCCTTTCGGGCTTAGGAACAATAGTGCCATCAACAACGTGTGTGGGTGTACTAGGTCCATTAGTTATAACACCCCACAATTCATAATCAGAAGCTTGAATGAATATCCTCATTCTTGCTTTCCAATAAGAATAGTTGGAACCATTAAACAAAGGAGGTCTATTTGTAGAATGACCTTCGGCAAATGATCCAACTTGAGTTGCCATTTGGATCTTTAGCTCTTGATCGTGTGATCAAAATCTAATGAGCACTTGCTCTGATACCAATTGTTGGCCCAGATGACAACCCAAGAGGGGGGGGGGTGAATTGGGTTCTTTAAAAAATTTAGCCTCTTAAAAAATTGTTTGCTTAAGATGAATGAAAACAAATGCAATGTAAATACAAAGTACAGCGAATAAAACAGAGATAGAGATAGAGTCAATGGAAGCACGACAAACACAAAGATTTTATAGTGGTTCGGTGTATCCAACACCTACGTCCACTCCCAAGATCCTACTTGGGTCCACACTATAATCACCTCGATTACAGCCGAGTTGTTTTACAAGTTCACAACTCAAACTTGTTGTTTTACCGGGATCACAATGAACCCAGCTGGTTTTTCGGGCTCACCAGCACAAACCCTAAGACTCAAGCAAAACTAGCTTGACCCGAGGTTAACAACCTCCACTAGTTCAATCCCCTTTGATTGAACTAGGCACAAACAAGTATAAGAATGTTTTACAAATTTTCACAGCTCCTTAATGAGCAAATATTCAAAGAAAAGTAAATAGGTTTAGAAAAGCCTGGTTTGAAGTTGTTTGGCTTTGAGCTTTTCTTCTTTTCTTCTTTTTCTCTTTCCTTACTGGGTTGAATCAAGCCTCAGCTCCGATTCTTCACAGTAGATGCAGTTGAGAAGATTGAAAAGTTGGTCTCTTTCTTCTAGTTGAGAATCCTCCGATTTTTCTCTATTTGAACGGCTTGGATTCTTCTTTGAGCTTTTTGGAGTGGAAGGTTTTAAACTTGAAAGCTCCTCTCTTGGATATAAGGCTCAAGACTTCTCAGATTTTGATTTTTGATTTTTTTCTATCCGTTTCTATATCTCTCTTTCTATATTTTTTTCAAACGGTTGTTTTTTCCCTTTTTATAGATTTTCCTTTGATTCATTTTTGGGTGGAAATCTAGCCGTTGGAATGTACCTGGAAGGATTTTTCATTCATAAAAAATAGCCGTTAGATGTCAGAAATCAAAAATATTACCGTTAGAGCTGATCTAGCATTTTTAATTTTTTGTCCAGGTGGGTTGGAGTCGGCTCCAGCTTTTCAGGTGTCGGCTCCGAATCGTTTTTCCATAAATAGTAAAATCTGAGTTCGTCATGGAGTCGGCTCCATAAAAGTAAGTGTCGGCTCGCCGTCGTTAGGTGTCGGCTCCCGAAAACTGTAGGTGTCGGCTCCAGGATGCTCAGAAAATCAATGCTCTGTTCCAGCATCGGAGTCGGCTCCAGACACAGTAAGTGTCGACTCCAAAACCTTAGGTGTCGGCTCCGAACTCTAGGTGTCGGCTCCAGGTTGTATCAAAAATCAGATTAAAATTGAATTGGCCATGGGATCGGCTCCAGACTTTCTAGGTGTCGACTCCAAGCTCTGAAACTTTAAAATCTCTAATTTGTATTTGATTCAAAATTCATTTCTTAATTTCTTTAAATTGATCAAATAAATTTAAGTCCTGAAACACTTATAAAATCCATTAGTAATCAAATAAATATACTCAATTCCTTTATTAATCATCAAAATCAATGAATGGATCAACAGGAGCTTTCTCTAAATCTCAGTAGGATCGAGTCATTTCCATAACTTGGCAAGTCTAAGTAAAATTCTACTTCTGAACTTTGGCACAGCTAATCGGAAGATCTTATATTTCGATAAGTTTGAGTATTCCTTATACCTCGGTAAGACCAAGGGAATCTACATGTCGCAATACCTAACTAGCTAAAGCAATGAACGTTCAGCACAAGAAACGAACAATTGGAAAAGAAAATTTTCATTTACTTGGAATATCTTGTTACAAGGTATTACAAGGGCAACATAGTACAGAAAATACAAGAAAATCTACATAGTTTGCTTGCAGCCACTGCAGCCATTGCAACAATAACATTTCAACTTCAGAAAGTTGCAAAGATCACCTTCGAACTTCGTTGGGTGGCAAACTTATGTTGGAAATAGAGCTTATTGATTGATCAGTCGAAGCCTTAGTAGGACCGAGCTATCGAAAAACCTCGGTGAGACTAAGCTATCGTGAGCCTCGGTGTAACCAAACAACCTAAATTGCTGTTGTTAGCAGAGAATGAAGCCATCTGAGATTTTACTCTCTATGCCCAAACCTACGCTTCAAACTATGGAGTAGGAGGCATGTGATGCGGGGTAAAATCATCATCGCATCGATGATCATACACAGCAAAGAGAGCCGAGTTAACTTTGATGTGGCTGAATAAGCTATGTTCAAATTGACTGACGGAGCTGTAGTCCAACAGACAACAAGAGTCACTTGCCGAGGGCATCGACACCAGAGTCGGTCTTAGTGCCAACGCAAGAGTCGGTCTTACTGCCAACGCAAGAGTCGGTCTTAGTACTGACGCTAGAGTCGATCATAGTACCGATGCCAAAGTCGATCATAGTACCAACATCAAAGTCGGTCTCGGACTAGGGCGTTATAAATTAATAAAAACTGGAGGAATTCTACTCAAGGAAAGATTTTACAGATTTCCATTAGAATTCCACGCAACTTCCTTTGGAGTTCCATGGAACTAATTTATGCAATGCCCTTTGTTACATCCATATATTGCGTGCATTAATGCCATGCATTTGTGGCTACAACCAAATTTTTAGCAAAAAAATCGGCCATACAAGATCCACAAAAAATCTTCCCAACTGAGTGGACATAATGGGAAAAAATTCCTAAACTATTCCCTTTAAAAATGAGATAATACGTTAAAAATACACCTCAACACATTATGATTTTAAAAAGGAAACCAATCCCATTCGGTTACCCCAATCTATGGAATTTCAGAATCCCATGCAATGCGATAGAATCCGTTATCCAATAAATTTTATGGAAATCACGTTAAGTAATGGAATCCTGTAAATATCAGGATTTCCTTTTCTTTCCTAATGCCCACGAGAGATTTGAGGGAAGGAAATATGGATTCAGATCCCTCCTTTCGAGAGCGGATATGGAAACTCCAGGCAACTGTCCATATTTCCAGCGCAATATCCCAATATTCTAGGATTGCGTCAGATTTCTAGTAACTCCACGTAACGTTCCTTTTCTCCGCTGTTCCCACGAAAAATCATGGAACTTAAAGCTAAAAGAAAGCCTTAATATATTTTTTTAATTGCATAATAGAAAAGAGGCAACATGATTCCCAGCAATGTGTTTGGGAAAGGCAATGTGTTCAAAAAAAAAATTTCAGTAGAAAAAAAATTCCAATGAATTGAATATGTTGCCGATAAATTTTTTTATTTAAAATTAAATATAAATTTAATTTTATCAAAAATTTAACTTTATCTTATCAAATAAAAGTTATCTGATCTGTCTCTTAAAATGAAGAGAACCGCATGAGACTTACGATGTAGCGAATATCTTTCACTTTTAACATCAAAATTCATAATTATTTTGATGCACTATGACTTTTATTTAAAAATATGGATCTACAGATATTAAAAATATCATTGGCATCAAAATAAAAAGCTAATGAATGTTTGTCTCACGGTTGCTAAATAAAACCAAAGAAGTCATATGCACAACTATGAATATCAATGCATATAACCAAAAATTTTCTCAACGATTCAATATGAACCACGCTCTGGTACTAATTTTGGAAATTAGATCCGAACCTTTTGATGAAGATCATCACCATGAAGCCCAAGAATCATTCATGTTTAATCATCAAGAATCCATAATCGATAAACGGAAGTGTACCTGAATCCATATTGCTTGATTGCTCTCCAGAGCCCTCGGTTGGTCTTCCAGATCAACACGTACTCCTAGAAAGCCCTTTAGAATTTTCTCTAGGCTATTCTTTCTAATGATGGGATTCAGGAAAGAAGGTCATGCATGCGATCGAGGGACCATAACCGCTATATATAGATAATTTTATCATTCTCTTTTGGTATTTCTATTTTAGCCCATCATAAAAATAGAAATAACCTCTTAGATCTCTACACATTAAAGAGCCGCACCTAATCAGATACATTAAAGCACAAATCACTGAAACCTTAGCTGATCATTTTTAATTGGGTTTAACCTTATTTGATAGTCCGCAATATATAATTATTTCACATATAAGCCCAATGTTGAATTAAAAATCCAATAGAACATGCCAATAATCTAGCACCAAGGTGTGCGACATCCCGCGTCTTTTATATCGAAACTAGAACCTCTCGTAACATCAAATATTCCTAAGAGAGATACCATAAACTATACAAAATATTGCGTATGTTTTTTTAGAAAGTTGCCACGAGATCTAACTTACCTTCAATTCTTTATTGATTATACATACATGCATACGTATATATATCACTGCTAAGAACTACTCGGATGGTTCCGATTCCTAATTAGCGAGGACTTGACATGGCATTGCCTCTCTCTTCGATTTCTAATTAACCAACTGGCGCACTTAGAAACAACAAAGTGCAACAAGTACTGGGAAATCTTGTGCAAACTGGTGTGAATACCAAGCCGAAACGTAGAGCAAACTCATGACAAGTCACGGAAAAAAAAAGGTCACGGAAAAAGAAGTCGCCCCCACTCGTCAAGTTGATTTATAATTTGTGGCACAATTCCAATGCAAAAATAAAGAAAGCAATAAGAACGTAACGCACCATCTAAATGATTTCTTTGAGCACACCTTCGAGTTACTAAGCATTCTTGCAAACTTATTATTCATTAAACAAAAGGCACGTCACGGAGGAGGAGGCAAACAAACGAATTGAACGGACGAACAGACGAGTCCATGCAGCTAATATTATAACTTGTCATAAATCAGTAGCCATAGGCAGTTGACCAAACCACAGGTCCATAGATGACGGCTTGTCCATTGATCTGGAGGACAAGCACATAATCTCCATCCTTCGATGCTGGTTTGCTGTCCCATACGACCTTGTATTGATCGTCTACAATGGCGAGCTGCCCACGGTGGTCAAGCCTAAGGAAGCAGTACTCGCCTCCACCCACCGTTCCAGTTTGCCAGATGATGCCTTTGGACCTCTTGACAAGCGCCAGATTGCATCTCTCACCCATGGTGAAGTAGTAGTCCCTGGTCGCGAGCTGGGAATCGTCGTAGAGAATCTGGGACGAGAACAGCACGTTTTCCGCCATGGGAACGTCCATTGGCCGAGTGGAAGTAGCATCCGCAGTGCCGAATCTGTAGCTTGGTGTAGACCAAACGGCAGGGCCGTAGATGGCTACTTCCCCGTCTGGTCGGAGGACGGCGGCGTACTTTCCTCTCGTGTAGTTGCCCCGGAGTAGTGGAGAGGTCCAGATGGTAGAGTTGCCGGCACCCTGGATCACGAATTGGCCCAAGTCATTTAGTGTGAGGGTGCATGCATTACCGCGGGCGTACGTGTCGGATTGGAAGCCACGGCCCTTGTTGTACAAGACCAGGTTGCAGTCGCCCTGCATGACGAAAGTGGCGTCGCCGCTGGAGAGCTGGCCGTTTGTGGGGAGGACATCACCGGAGAGAAGCACATTGCTGTCGTTCGCGGTGGTCGGGGGAGCGAGAAAGGCGAGCGTGGATGAAAGGATGAGGAAGAGGAGGACGGAAGGCTTGGGGATCGAGGATGGGATTGCCATTGCTGTTGGTTGAATGGCTTGCTCCTGCTGTCGTTGCGCGTTACGTGATCATTATATAGACGGCGTGAGAGGGAAGGGCCTTGGACGATGCCATTAGGCTTCTTGCCAAGGGACAAGGCCGGGTCGCAGCGTCGCCCAGCTTAGGGTGGAATTAAAGCAAAGCTATATCTAGACGGCACCGTACCGATGAACCCGAAGAGAAATAATACTGAGGGGGGAGCTGGCACGCCGGCAGCTGTGCCTAGCTAGCGCCCCACGTTGAACCAACGCCCTGCGCGCGGCTTCTTCTCCTTGCTCGGGGATCAGCTTCCCCGGTCGTCATGACGTGTGATAAATTATGCTAGAAATCCAGAAGGACAAGATCATGTAGACCCGAATAGGATCTCGACCGAGATTTCTCCATGGCTTGAAACCAGTGGACCGGACATGAGTCCCTCAGTCGAGACGGGTATGGATTTAATAAAGTTAAACCTAACCCATTCGAATCTAAAAGGGAGAAACACTGAGGCCGATGATCCGAGCCGGGTCTACAACCCTTAGACCCAACACGAAACTGAGGGTGGGTCTATTAGAGGCCGGACTAAACCCCAACTCCCTTCTGTATCCATAAATTAATGGCCGAGTATGCAAGGGTTTGACGCATGGACGATTACGCTTAGGCTCCCCAGCTAAACTCTAGAAAGAGCACCGATGATACATCTTACAAACCAACGTCCCACCTATTCAGCCCATTAGAGCAAAAGGAAGCGCTACTCCTTTTTTCACCAGGGTTTGTTCTCCCTCTTTTATAAAAGGAGTAGCCGCCTTCCTTTTTTGGTTTTCTCTTTTTTAAGGAGCAGCCGTCTGAAGAAAAAAAAGAAGAGGAGAAGCATGTAGCAGGTATTTCTTTTTTTCTAGGAGATTACTAGGGGAAGAGAAGGAAGGGCTGCTGCTTGGTGCTTAACTACGTGGGAGGACTTCCACTCCAGGAATCACGTGAAGGTGCTGCAGAAGAAAAACAATAGAAGAAGAAGAAGAGAAGGGAAGAAAATAAGGAGGTAACGCAGGAGACCGTATTTTTCGGTGATGTAATCCTTATATCTCTATTATTCTCTTGTGATTGTTTCTCAAGTTCTGGCAAGGGACTTTGAGACTTGGATATTTATTATTTTATAGTGGATCTTCTTCTCTGGCTTGCCCGTGGTTTTTTCCCTTTATCTTGAAGGGATTTTCCACGTAAATTTTGGTGTTTCTATGATTGTGTGGTTTGCACATTTTTATTTATTATTCCGCTGTGTATTACGGTCTTCTAGTATTTGCTCGTACACGGATTCTTTCCCATCAACTGGTATCAGAGCCTGTAAATTTTTTTTTGTATGCGAGCATGGAGGTCGGTAATGTTTCCCGCATGATCAGTCTGAACGGAAACAATTGGATGATATGGAAACCAAAGATGGAGGACCTCTTATATTGCAAGGATCTTTATGGACCTTTAGAAGGGGTCAAAGCAAAGCCCGCTACAGTGACAGACGATGCTTGGATCATGTTAGATCGAAAGGCAGTCGGTTTTATTCGGCAATGGTTGGATGATAGTGTCTTTCACCATGTTTCCACTGAGACTTCTGCAAACTCTCTTTGGAAAAAGTTAGAAAGTCTATATGAGAGAAAAACAGCTGGCAACAAGGCTTTCTTGATCAGAAAACTAGTGAATCTGAAATATAAAGAGGGTGCTTCTATTGCTGAGCATTTGAATGAAATGCAGAGTATTAATAACCAGTTATCCTCTATGAAAATGTCTCTTGATGATGAGTTGCAGGCATTGTTACTTCTCAGTTCATTGCCAAAAAGTTGGGAGACACTGGTAGTTTCCCTCAGTAATTCTGCACCAGACGGTGTTATCACCATGAGTCAAGTAACGGGCAGTTTGTTGAATGAGGAGTTAAGAAGGAAAAATTCAGCAACTTCTCAGATTGATTCACAGGCACTTGTCTCAGAGAATAGAGGACGGTCAAAGTCTAGAAATAGAGACAATTCATACAAGGGTAGAAGCAAATCAAGGTCAAGAAAAGATATTACTTGCTATAACTGTGGTGAGAAAGGGCACTACAAGAATCAGTGTAAGAAGCCTAAGAAGAGTAAGAAAAAGGGAAAAGAAGTGGAGGATACAGAGTCAAAGGAGAATATCACAGCTACTGTGCAGAGTGATGATTATTTGATTTTGTCTACTTCTGATGGTATCTTCTCATGTGAGTGTCAGAATCATGAGTGGGTGATTGACACAGGTGCTTCTTATCATGCTACACCATGGAGGGAGTTTTTTTCTACATATAAGACTAAAAATTTTGGTGTTGTCAAGATGGGAAATCAAGGCACAGCAGATATCATTGGCATGGGTGATATCCACATGAAGACCAATTTTGGCTGTAAGTTGGTGCTCAAGGATGTAAGGCATGTAGCTGACTTGAGGCTAAATTTAATCTCAGTTGGAAGACTTGATGATGAAGACTTTGATAGCAGATTTCATAAAGGGCAATGGAAGCTCAGTAAAGGTTCACTTGTTGTAGCTAGTGGGAAGAAATGTCACACTTTATACAGGTTGCAGGCTAAAGCTTATGGTGAACAGTTGAATGTTACAGAGAACAACTTCAGCATGGAGTTGTGGCATAAACGACTGGGACACATGAGTGAGAAGGGGCTGCAAGTTCTTTCCAAGGGAGAAGTTCTACCAGACTTTAAAGGTGTACATCTGAACCCATGTGTTGATTGTTTGGTTGGCAAGCAACATAGAGTTTCTTTTGCTAGTCCTGCTTTATCTAGAAAAATGCATGTTTTGGATCGTATCTATACAGATGTTTGTGGTCCTCTGAGGACAAAAACTCCTAGTGGATCAGTTAATATTCCAGGCATCAGTGGTGCACTTTATTTTGTCACTTTTATAGATGATTTTTCCAGAAAAGTTTGGGTCTATGGTTTGAAGAGAGACAAGAAAGAAACTGAAATGTATAAGGTCAGATAATGGTAGTGAGTACACAGGGTTATTTGATAATTATTGCAGATCACATGACATTCAACATGAGATGACAGTTCCTGGTACTCCTCAGCATAATGCAATTGCAGAGAGAATGAACCGCACCATCATGGAAAAGATCAGATGTATGCTTTCACAGTCCAAGTTACCTAAAAGATTTTGGGATGAGGCATTGAAGACAGTGGTTGATGTAATAAACTTGTCACCATGTACAGCTCTAGATGGTGATGTTGCAGAGCGTGTATGGTCAGGAAAAGATGTCTCTTATAAGCACTTGAGAGTGTTTGGTTGTCGTGCATTTGCACATGTTCCAGACATTGAGAGGTCCAGGTTGGATGGTAAGACAAAAGAATGTGCTTTGCTTGGTTACTCACATGATGAGTTTGGTTATAGACTTTGGGATCCAGAAAAGCAGAAGGTATTCAGAAGCAGAGATGTGGTATTTTTTGAAGATCAAACCCTTCAAGACTTCAAGAAGGAGGTGTCAGTCAAGTCTTCTGTAGGAGGATTAACAGACTGTGATCCAGTTACTCCTCTTGTAAATCAGGGTGATAGGGGAGATGTGCAAGAAAATAGTGCAGGAGCAGGTATTAACTCACCTGTAGGACATGTTGAGTAGGAAGGAGATCAGGAGCAACCTCCTACAGAGCCTCAGCTGAGAAGATCTATCAGACAACGTCAACCTTCCAAAAGGTATTCTACAGATGAATATATAATGCTTACTGATGCAGGTGAACCAGAATGTTATCAGGAGGTAGTTGAAAGTGAGCAGAAAAAGGAGTGGTTAGTAGGTATGCTGGAAGAAATGGATGCCTTACAGAAGAACCACACATATGATTTAGTGAAACTACCAAGAGGAAGGAAGGCTTTAAAGAACAAGTGGGTTTTCAGGTTAAAGACTCAACAGCATTGTTCTCAACCAAAGTACAAGGCCAGATTGGTTGTGAAAGGCTTTGGTCAAAAGAAAGGTATTGACTTTGAAGAGATTTTTTCTCCTGTTGTTAAAATGTCTTCAATTCGTGTTGCTCTAGGTATTGCTGCTAGTCTAGACTTGGAGGTTGAGCAGTTAGATGTGAAGACAGCTTTTCTTCATGGTGATTTGGAGGAGGAAATCTATATGGAGCAACCAGAAGGCTTCAAAGTCAAAGGTAAAGAAAATCTTGTCTGCAGATTGAAAAAAATCTTATATGGGCTGAAGCAAGCTCCAAGGCAGTGGTACAAGAAATTTGATTCATTTATGGCTGAAAATGGATACAAAAGAATGGCTTCAGATCATTGTGTGTATATCAAATGGTTTAGTGAGGATTTTGTCATACTCCTACTTTATGTTGATGACATGCTTATTCTTGGGAAAGATATGTCTATGATTGACAGGTTGAAGAAGGAGCTGAGCAATTCATTTGAAATGAAGGATATGGGACCAGCAAAGCAAATACTGGGTATGCAGATTTTCCGTGATAGAAGAATCAAGAAAATATGGTTGTCATAGGAAAAGTACATTGAGAAGGTATTGGATAGGTTCAGTATGATCAATCCAAAGCCAGTTGGTTCTCCTCTTGCAGGTCACTTCAGGTTGTGCTCAGAGCAAAGTCCTTCAAGTGATGAGGAGAAGGAGAAAATGAAGAAGGTTCCTTATGCTTCAGCAGTCGGAAGTTTGATGTATGCGATGGTATGTACGAGGCCAGACATCGCATATGCAGTGGGTGTTGCTAGCAGATTTCTTGCAAATCCAGGGAAAGAGCATTGGGCAGCAGTGAAGTGGATCTTCAGATATCTCAGAGGAAGCTACAAAGTTTGTTTAAGCTTTGGGGGTGGTCCAGCTATGCTGATTGGTTACACAGATGCAGATATGGCGAGAGATATTGATACAAGGAAGTCCACATCAGGTTTCATACTTACTTTTGCAGGGGGAGCTGTGTCATGGCAATCCAGATTGCAAAGGTGTGTAGCTCTCTTTACCATAGAGGCAGAATATATTGCTGCTACCGAGGTCTGTAAGGAGATGATGTGGATGAAAGAATTCTTACATGAATTGGGATTGAAACAGAAAAATTATGTGGTACATTGTGACAGTCAGAGCGCCATCCACTTGTGCAAGAACCAAACTTTTCATTTCAAGTCAAAGCATATAGATGTGAGATACCACTGGATTCGAAATGTGTTTGAAGAGAAGCAGTTACAGCTTCAGAAAATTCACACAGATGAAAATGGGGCAGACATGTTGACAAAGACCTTATCAAAAGAAAGGCAAGAGATATGCCGATAGCTGGTCGGTATGATTTCACACTAAGGAAGCATGAGACAGCCTCCCTTATGGGCTGAAGGGGGAGGTTGTTGGGCCCATGGCCCACCTATTCAGTCCATTAGGGCAAAAGGGAGCGCTACTCCTTTTTCCACCAGGGTTTGTTCTCCCTCTTTTATAAAAGGAGTAGCCGCCTTCCTTTTTGATTTTCTCTTTTTTAAGGAGCAGCCGTCTGAAAAAAAAAAGAAGAGGAGAAGCATGTAGCAGGTATTTCTTTTTTTCTAGGAGATTGCTAGGGGAAGAGAAGGAAGGGCTGCTGCTTGGTGCTTAACTACGTGGGAGGACTTCCACTCCAGGAATCACGTGAAGGTGCTGCAGAAGAAAAACAATAGAAGAAGAAGAAGAGAAGGGAAGAAAATAAGGAGGTAACGCAGGAGACCGTATTTTTCGGTGATGTAATCCTTATATCCCTATTATTCTCTTGTGATTGTTTCTCAAGTTCTGGCAAGGGACTTTGAGACTTGGATATTTATTATTTTATAGTGGATCTTCTTCTCTGGCTTGCCCGTGGTTTTTTTCCCTTTATCTTGAAGGGATTTTCTACGTAAATCTTGGTGTTTCTGTGATTGTGTGGTTTGCGCATTTTTATTTATTATTCCGCTGCGTATTATGGTCTTCTAGTATTTGCTCGTACACAGATTCTTTCCCATCACGTCACCATTTCCATCTCTGATTACTTAACTTTTTAATTTTTTTGGGGGGGTTTGGGTTGGAGATTTCAATAACAAGAATCCAAATGGAGTCTATTGCAGAAGCCGTTGAACATGTTCAATTTTAATATAGAATTCATTGTGTAGCACAGTCACCCCTAATTTTTTTTGCTCATTTTTATTACGTTGATCATGGTACGACACCGTCACCCACAATTTTTTTTATAAAAGGATCTCTGGTTTCACTTTCAATGCAACAATATACTCAAATTACGGATCACCTAAAATCATCATGCATGTAGCTATGTGACCTAGAAAACTATGATATAAGTGTAACCTATTACTTGGCTTAACAAGCTGGGTTGTGCTTTTGCTGTTGCACTGATCATCATTTTAATGGTGCTTTCATTTTGGATCGAAGAGATAATTTATAGATTTTCGGCTATAACTCTTGAGTTATAACAAATAAAACTACAAAATTAGCCCATTATGCAACTTCTACGGACATAATCATAGATTAGTAGTATTGGTGGAATAAAACTCAGTCCTATAATTTCAGTGCTGATGTTTTGTGAACTCTATAAATATTATATAGGATTTATCTATAATTACTATCATATCTAGTTCAGCCTGTAGACTGATTATGAATTGAACTTCAACATGTTCGCTATCCTAAGAGTTTTGAGGGTTTAGTGGTTTACACCTTTAACAAATATTTGGGCATCGCTCTAAATTTACCATAACAAACCTTCAACCAATCAAAAATGGAATTTATGGTAGATTGAATGGGTGGAGACGAAGGTTCTTATTATTTCCTAAGAGTCATCCATGATCTTATGCTCCTTAACCACTCATATTATATCTAATGTAATAGTTCCATGCATGCAATTTTATAGATCAGTTCTCTAAAATTATACAGTGCTCCAAAATCTCAGACAAAACTGGAGTCGACTCCAATAACTAGTGTTGGCTCAAAGACAGTTTCAGTAAAAAAAATAAGAATTTCAAAGAATCTGAAACTTATTCGAAAAGTCTTCAAATTTTGGATAAATCAACTTTGGAATGTGATGAATCAATGGGCTCAAATATCTAGATAAATTATCCTTAAAGTCATAAGAAAGTTAGGAAAAATGATTGAATTCTGGATGATCATTTCTAGGAGATTTAAAAATCATTCCAATGGATCACAAACTCCTAATTCTCCTCTAAGATAACAAAATCTCTCTTCACTTAGGGGTTTTGTAAAAATGTCAGCTAATTGTTCATCAGTACAAACATAATCATGATAAATGTTATTATTAGCTACATGTTCTCTAATAAAATGATATCTAATTTCAATATGTTTAGTTCTTAAGTGTTGAATTGGATTTTTAGTCAAATTGATTGCACTAGTGTTATCACATCTAATTGGTGTTTTATCAAGTGTTATACCATAATCTTCAAGTTGTCGCTTAATCCAAAGGATTTGAGTACATCAACTTCCAGCTGCAACATATTCAGTTTCAGCAGTTGATAATGCAATTGAATTTTATTTTTGCTAAACCAAGAGATTAAGTTACTTCCTAAGAATTGGCATGCACCACTTGTACTTTTTCTATCCAATTTATAACCAGCATAATCAGAATCAGAATATACAATCAAATTTAGTGTTGAGTCTCTAGAATATCATAAACCTACATTTTTAGTTCCATTTAGATATCTAAATATTTTTTTACTGCAATTAAGTGAGATTCTTTAGGTTCAGATTGATATCGTGCACATAAACATACTGCAAACATGATATCTGGTCTACTAGCTATTAAGTAAAGTAATGAACCGATCATACCTCTATAATGCTTTTGATCAACTGACTTACCATCTTCATCTTTATCTAACTTGTATGAAGGACTCATTGTTGTTTTGAGAGGTTTGACTTGTTCCATACCAAACTTTTTGAGAAATTCTTTTGCGTACTTTGTTTGGTTGATGAAAATTTCCTCTCTTTCTTATTTGATTTGAAGTCCTAGGAAGAAGTTGAGTTCTCCCATCAAACTCATCTCGAATTCACCCTGCATTAACTTTGCAAATTCTTGACACAAAAGATTGTTAGTAGCACCGAATACAATATCATCTACATAGATTTGTACTACCAATAAATCTTTATCTTTTCTTTTCAAAAATAAGATTTTATCAACATTTCCTCTAGAAAAATTATTTTTAATTAGAAATTTGCTTAATCTATCATACCAAGCTCTAGGTGCTTGTTTTAAACCATAAAGTGCTTTGTGTAATTTAAAAACATGATTTGAAAATTCATGATCTTCAAAACCTGGTAGTTGTTCTACAAAAACTTCCTTATTTATAAAACCATTTAAAAATGCACTTTTAACGTCCATTTAAAATAAATTAATGTTCATATAACATGCAAATGCAAGTAATAGTCTAATTGCTTCTAATCTAGCTACAGGTGCAAAAGTTTCATCAAAATCAATCATTTCTTCTTGATTATATCCTTTTGCAACTAATCTAGCTTTATTTCTAATTACTATGTCATTTTTATCTAATTTATTTCTAGATACCCATTTAGATCCTATAATAGAATGACCTTTGGGTCTATCAACTAAGGACCATACATTATTCCTAGTAAATTGATTTAATTTTTTTTGCATAGCTAACATCCAATTACTATCTTTTTTAGCTTCTTCAATAGTTTTGGGTTCTATGTGAAACACAAATGCAAGATAATTATTGATGTTCCTCATTGATGATCTAGTTCTAACTCCTAGCTTGAGATGGATCACCTATGATTAAATCTTTTGGATGACCATAAGCATATCTCTAATCTCTAGGTAGATCTACATCATTACGGGTAGTATTAATAACATCATCTTTAGATGAGTCATCATCTATAGCTTTTGTTCATGGTCTGAAGATACATCTATATTTAATTTTTCAATATCTCTTTCAAGCAAAATTGTATTTTTCTTATCATCAATCTTTTCAGAACTTGATGTTAAAGACTCATTAAATACTACATGAATTGACTCTTCTACAATTAAATATTTCTTATTGAACACTCTATATGCTTTACTAGATGTGGAATAACCTAAGAATATACCTTCATCAGATTTAGCATCAAACTTTCCAAGATTGTCCTTACCATTATTATGAATAAAACATCGACAATCAAATGCATGACAATAACTAATGTTAGGTTTCCTATTATGCCATAATTCATAGGGAGTTTTCTTAAGAATTGGCCTAATTAAATCTCTATTAAGGATGTAACATGCTGTGTTTATAGATCCGCCCAGAAGTACTTTGGGAGTTGGCTTTTACATAGCATGGTATGAGCCATATCTTCTAATGTTCTATTTTTTCTTTCTACGACTCCATTTTGTTGTGGTGTTCTAGGTGCAGAGAAATTATGATGAATGCCATTTTCAATACAGAAATTTTTAAATTAATGATTTTCAAATTCTGTGCCATGATCACTTCTAAGAGACACTATGATAGTGTTTTTCTCATTTGTAACTTTCTTGAAGAATTTCAGAAATATCGAGAAAATCTCATCTTTGTGAGCTAAAAACAATACCCAAGTATATCTATAGTAATCATCTACTATCACAAAGCCATATTTCTTTCCTCCTAGACTAGTGGTTCTAGTAGGTCCAAAAAGGTCCATATGAAGTAGCTCTAGGATTTTCTTGATTTTCTTGGTCTTTTTTTTTCTCACTTTTTTGGGGTTTGGTTTTAGGATGTTTTTGCTTTGGGTTTCTTAAATTGTTTCTTTATGTTTTCTTTTCTCTCCTACTTCCTTATTCCATGGATTAAGTTATCTGGGAGCGAAATAGACAATTCAAGAGACCCTTTGATTGATCTAACCGACTGGGTCAGGCTGAGGGCCGGGGGTCGGATTGCTTTGATCCAGCCATGGCCCCTGACATAGCAAACCCAGAAGCTGCCAAGGGCATGAAGGAAATGTTAGGCATAGCTTTGAGATGTTCTCGCTGCCCGGCTTGTAAATGATCTCGTAGTTATACCCCAATAATTTATTTGGCTACCCATTTTTGTTGCTCCGGAATCACCGGCCACTCACTGCTCCAATAAATATTTGAGGCTGTGTTGATCAGTTTGGATATAGAATTTGGGATGCCTCTCTCAATAGTCCCATATTAAAAAATTAAGAGTTTATTGTATAATTTATAACCAGTTAAGAAAGTTGGACAAGTACCAATTGGATCCTTTTTAGATATGGTGGCCCAAGTTGGTGTGGACCTTATCCATCTTGCTTTCTTGTAACAAAACCGGTTCATAGGTACTGCGGGCCTAGATCGTTACAATATGGTGTCAGAGCCATACACCTAGTGGCGATGAGGATGTCCCCTCTGTAAGGGGGTAGATTGTGATGCCCCTCCCAATAGTCCCATATCAAAAAATTGGAAGTTGGTTGTATAGTTTATAACTAGTTAAGGAAGATTGACATGTACCAATTGGATCCTTTTTCCATCTTACTTTCTTGTAACAAAACGAGTTCGTGGATGCTACGGGCTCAGGGCCCGGATGGTTACAGAATTTATTATTCATCAGATATGGCCTCCATGTCCCCCTTTTCTCTCCACACCCCCATCTCCCGACCCCCCCTCCCCTCCAACATCTTCTCTCCAGCACCGCCCACCCCCTTTTCCCTTCCCGGCACCATCCGTCTTCCGTCTCCTTCCTTTCCCCTTCCCTCTCCCCGGTACCCCCCGCGCCGGTCTTCCATCTCCTTCTCTCTTCATCTCCTCTCCTTTCTCAGCACCCTCCACTCCCCAATACCCCTCCCCACTCCCGGCACCCCTTCGGTCCCTGTCTCCTTCCCATTCTTCGGCACCGGCTCTTTTCGGCTCCTGGCGCCTCCTTCAGTACCGTTTGGCTAAACTAGACTGAACGAATGGCCTTTGTTTGGTCTGGCCTATCAGGCCGAATAAAATGGCCTTTGTTCGATCAAATAGGATCAAACGGTGCCGAAGGAGGAGCCTGTGCTAGGGGAGAGGGCATTAGGCTGGTGCCAAAGAGTAGAAAGGAGACAGAGGCCAAGGAGGTATCGAAAAAGGGCTGGTGTCAGGAAGTGGGAGGGGTGTTGGGTAAGAGGAAGGAGACAGGGGCGTGTCAAAGAGAAGGAGGAGGAGGGAAGGAGATGGGACGAGGGAGCGAAGAGAAAAGGAAAGGGTATTTTAGAATTTTTAAGAAAAGTTACGGAAAAGAAGTCACCCCCACTCGTCAAGTTGATTTATAATTTGTGGCACAATTCCAATGCAAAAATAAAGAAAGCAATAAGAACGTAATGCACCATCTAAATGATTTCTTTGAGCACACCTTCGAGTTACTAAGCATTCTTGCAAACTTATAATTCATCAAACAAAAGCACGTCACGGAGGAGGAGGCAAACAAAGGAATTGAACGGACGAACAGACGAGTCCATGCAGCTAATATCATAACATGTCATAAATCAGTAGCCATAGGCAGTTGACCAAACCACAGGTCCATATATAACGGCTTGTCCATTGATCTGGAGGACAAGCACATAATCTCCATCCTTCGATGCTGGTTGGCTGGCCCATACGACCTTGTATTGATCGTCTACAATGGCGAGCTGCCCACGGTGGTCAAGCCTAAGGAAGCAGTACTCGCCTCCACCCACCGTTCCAGTTTGCCAGATGATGCCTTTGGACCTCTTGACAAGGGCCAAATTGCAGCTCTCCCCATGGTGAAGTAGTAGTCCCTGGTCGCGAGCTGGGAATCGTCGTAGAGAATCTGGGACGAGAACAGCACGTTTTCCGCCATGGGAACGTCCATTGGCCGAGTGGAAGTAGCATCCGCAGTGCCGAATCTGTAGCTTGGTGTAGACCAAACGGCAGGGCCGTAGATGGCTACTTCCCCGTCTGGTCGGAGGACGGCGGCGTACTTTCCTCTCGTGTAGTTGCCCCGGAGTAGTGGAGAGGTCCAGATGGTAGAGTTGCCGGCACCCTGGATCACGAATTGGCCCAAGTCATTTAGTGTGAGGGTGCATGCATTACCGCGGGCGTACGTGTCGGATTGGAAGCCACGGCCCTTGTTGTACAAGACCAGGTTGCAGTCGCCCTGCATGACGAAAGTGGCGTCGCCGCTGGAGAGCTGGCCGTTTGTGGGGAGGACATCACCGGAGAGAAGCACATTGCTGTCGTTCGCGGTGGTCGGGGGAGCGAGAAAGGCGAGCGTGGATGAAAGGATGAGGAAGAGGAGGACGGAAGGCTTGGGGATCGAGGATGGGATTGCCATTGCTGTTGGTTGAATGGCTTGCTCCTGCTCTCGTTGCGCGTTACGTGATCATTATATAGACGGCGTGAGAGGGAAGGGCCTTGGACGATGCCATTAGGCTTCTTGCCAAGGGACAAGGCCGGGTCGCAGCGTCGCCCAGCTTAGGGTGGAATTAAAGCAAAGCCATATCTAGACGGCACCGTACCGATGAACCCGAAGAGAAATAATACTGAGGAGCTGGCACGCCGGCAGCTGGGCCTAGCTAGCGCCCCACGTTGAACCAACGCCCTGCGCGCGGCTTCCTCTCCTTGCTCGGGGATCAGCTTCCCCGGTCGTCGTGACGTGTGATAAATTATGCTAGAAATCCAAAAGGATAGTATGTTTATATCATTAATAATTTAGTATTACTATATCACTATAATTAATATAGCATCATAAGTGATATAGTATTAGTATAGTGATTTATATAATAATTTATATATAGACTTAAATTATATTACTAATAATATTAGAGTACGAATTAGTATAATACCATAAAGTATAAATTGTAAAGCATATTATCAAAATAAATATTCATGTTTGAGATGATAATGATTTTATTATATATATTTTTATATTAACATAAAATTATAATAACATTATCTTTTATATATATATATATATAAATATATTATTATAAATATATATAATATATCTAATATAAAGAAAGAGGCATACATATTAATCAATAAATTAGAAACAAAGTGGCGGAACCAAAATTTTTAGCAATGAATTTGTAAGGAAAGTTCGGTTTCTTAGAGATTTACTAAGGGATAAATCTTTTTGTGCTAGTAAGATATTTTTAAAAATAAAAAAATGATATCAGAGAGGATTTTTTTCTTAAAAATCTCTTAGTGATTTTAAAATCTTGTACCAAACATATGTCATTTATAAATTCTCTCACTAGTATTAAAATAAAAGTCATAGGTAAAATTACTATTATGCACTAATTTTTAATACCATTAATTAAACAAAACAATTTTCTTCATCCCTCCCTCTCTCTAACTCATTCAAATCTTATCAAAACAATACTCTCTCTAACTAAAAATAAACCATTTCATCTCTTTCTTCACTCCACACCACCTCCCCACCATTCCAATGAACAAGCAGAGGTGAGTAGCTCGCAAATGACTTACCTTGCATAAATGAGCTCTGTCGAACTTGCACATAGCATATCACATGCTATTATTGAACCAATAAATAGCACTATTCAATCGGCCGCTAAAAGTGCACCATAGAGTACCGTTTAACAAGCATAGAGCTTGCCACTGGCTTGGAACTTACCTCTCGAATGCTTCCCAATTATATAAATATATACACACAAATAAATAATTAAAGAATGAAAAGATTGGAGCTTTAAATCTTTGGATGGTCTAACAACTATCCTGATGTGGTGAATCTCACACTTGGACCTAGGGTTGCAAATATGTAGGGTCAGACCAGATTATGCTTGATCCCAACCTAATCCGATTCCTTGATGGGGTCTTGATATTGAACCCAAATTCAATCTAATAAAAAATTGGATCGGATCCATAATCAAATTTCTTGTCCCAATGGGCTATTCAGGTCAGGTCATGTTCATGTATAACCCGGTCCCAATCCATAAAATATGGATTCGGTTCGAATACAGTTTAGGTCGGGTCGGATCGGGTCACGGGCTTGGGGGGAAGCTTCCCACCGGTGAGATAGAAAATGAGAAAAGCGTGTCGCTAATGAATAATAAGCAACAAAAACCATGAAACAGACAATTGGGATAAGTTGAGCCTCATCAATGGTTGAGTGAAGGCCTAACATCGATGAGGTAAGGGCTGTCATCGACTAGGCTCAACTGTTTCTCCAAGGTCGGCCATGGGGAGGAAGAGATCAACCATGGCTGATCGAATGGGCCATGGAAACGAGGGGTTTCTATTGTAGGATGAAGAGAAGACGATGGTCTCCTCAGTTCATTTGTGAACCAGCCAAAATATGAATCGAATTCACATATGGTTCAAGTCAAATCAAATAGTAAGGGAATTTTTGGTCGGTTAAGTCACTCAATTGAGCAATTTTTTAAGAGCTAATATGATTTGGCTCTAACACAGTTTAAACCAATTAATTTAGATCAGATTTGGATCTGGTTCAATTATAGTGAACCAGAATATTGTTTGGGCTAAATCCTTGAACCATAATTTTTATTCAAGTATTGAAATAGATGCTAAACATTAATTTTATAATGCTGAATTAAAAATGCATTAATGCAGATTAGTGTTGGATTAACTTAATTAAGTTTTAGTTAAGGTTATTAGTAATCTTATTATCTCTCTAAAAATCTAATTAATTTTTTAGTGATCCAAATAGTCTAAGGTAGGCTCAATTTCTTGTTAGAAATATAAATTAGATAATGATTAATTTCATTTGAGCAATGATTCGTGTATATTATAAGGTGATTAAGCATATGTTAGTAAGAGTAAATCGTAAATTTTTAAAATGTAGGCTAGAGGGGCATAATGATAAAAATTATAAATTTTAGTGAATTAATTGATTTTTTATGTTAATTAAATTGATTATTAATTTGATTTGACTGAGGAAACTATTGGGATTAGTGGTTTGAGGTAAGAATTCTATACCTACTGTTATGCAATATATATGTTTATCTTGCATGCTTGCATATACTATGATTTTATTATTGAATTTCTCAGAATGTTTTAATTGAGCATAATGGTTTATTGCAGAGTTATTTATACGTGGTGGTATATTATTTTGGTTTGGAAAGGTTTCGGATTTGAATTGAGATTTATGAGTATGATATGTTGAGATATATTATTTTGAATACGATATGGTTTTGCTTTGTTGGATATGAGTTGTGATGTAGGCATGCGGACTAGCTACTAAATGTGCATGATATTTGCTATTAATACGTGGTACTGGTTTTAAAAGTACTGGTGTGATTCCTTACTGGCTTAAACCAGCAGCATCGAAAAAGGGTTTAAGAATTGTGAGAGGCTAGGTTAAAACCAGTCGTGGTCTCTGAATATGACGTAGCTAAACTTATTACGTTGGGCACTAGCATGGGAACCAACCTGTACATGCATATATCGTCAGGTTAGATTATTAGACACAAGTATGAAATTTGTCGGTATATATTTTTAGTATGCATAGTGATTTAGTAGAATACTGAGGTTGGTTGAGTTTGTAGATCTAATGTTACTATTGATATATGGTACTAGTTTGGGCAGTAATGATATGATTGCATATTGACATAGACTAGTGGTATTGGAAAAGGGCTTAAGAGTCATGAAAGACAAGTATAAAACTAGTAACGGTTTGTGAATATGATGTAGCTGAGTTTATTACGTTAGACATTCATATGAAATTCAACTTATATGTGTGTATATCACCAGGTTAGATTATTAGATATAAACTATTGACATAAGGTTTGTCAATATGTGTTAGTAGTATGTAGAAGATTAAAACGTGGATATATAGTTATGTTGATGATTTTGGCATTTATTTTGATTTATGTTGGTATATAAACATGATTGGTTTAAAGGTTTTACAACTAATTTGTGGATATGTTAGGTTACTTTCTTCATACATATTTTGATATATCATTCGTTTTGGTTTTCTTGGCATATTCATGATAGTATATGTAGAATTTCTACTAAACTTTTAACTCATTATCTCCTCTACTTTGTCACAAAGAATGATGATGATCCATATATGCTAGATCTAGATCTAAGAGTTGAGCACTAGAGGTGAGAGAAAATATAGTTTACCATATCATTTCAATGTAAATGATGAGCGTATAGATTAACCACGAGAATGTCGGTGCAGTGATAGCTTCTCCTGGCTTATGGTGATAGATAGAATTGGCTTATGATATGTGGTGTCAGTGATAATTTGTCTTGATTTATGGTAATGGCTAGACTTAGTTTATGATACATGGTATTGCTGATAGCTTGTCTTTCTCAACCTACGATTATGGCTAGATTCAACTTATAATACATGGCACTAGTGATAGACTATCTCAGCCTATGGTAATGGCTAAATTTGGCTTATAATATATGGTGCTAGTGATAACCTATCTCAACTTATGGTGATGGCCAAACTTGATGACATTAGTGTAAGAACCAGTTTCAGACTAAGATGATGGTTAGATTAGGTTTATAATATGTGGCATTAGTATGAAAACCAATCTTGACTTAAGGTGATGACCAAACTAAGTTCAGAACAAGTAGAATTGGTATAAGATTTAGTCTTAGCCTAAGGTGATGGTTGGATTAGGTTATAACACAATACTACTATAACGCTCAATCTTGACCTAAAGTATGACTATGCTTAGTTTATAATATAAGGTAATAGTAAGGCGACATCTGTATATAATATTGGTGTGTATTGGTACGGTGATTTTGTGTGCGATATTGATGTGGTTAGTCCAATACAGTAAATAATAAAGTTAAAGTTATTTTTAAAATCTTTTTTAGATTAATATATGATTTTATAACATGATGTCTTGCAGCATGATCATATCAAAATGATTTAACATATCAATCACTTAATTATTATTTAAATATTTACTATATATTCATATCTGTATATGTAATAGCCGTTGTTGAGTTGTCAGCCCACATCGCGTTCACCATGTTTTGCAGTCTTAAGACATTACCCTAGGTCCTACATTGGAAAAGTGAGTGGATAGACTAGATATTTAATTTATCCTTAGAGGTGTGTAAAAAATAATTTACTTTCAATGATGACGTAATATATGTTTTAGTTTGATTGAGACATAATTTATCTAGTTGCGATGATTTGCAAGTCTTGTATGTCTTTAGGACAACAATCAAAGGTGTCACCCGTCTAAACCAAGAACATGCCAATAATCTAGCACCAAGGTGTGCGACATCCCACGTCTTTTATATCGAAACTAGAACCTCTCACAAGATCAAATATTCCTAAGAGAGATACCATAAACTATACAAAATATTGCATATGTTTTTTTTCAGAAAGTTGCCACGAGATCTAACTTACCTTCAATTCTTTATTGATATATATATATATATATATATATATATATATATATATATATATATATATCACTGCTAAGAACTACTCGGATGGTTCCGATTCCTAATTAGCAAGGACTTGACATGGCATTGCCTCTCTCTTCGTTTTCTAATTAACTAACTGGCTGTTGGGATTGTTTCCAATACAGATTATTTTTGGAAGAGAAATCAAAGATAGAAGAAGGGTTTTCTCTCAAGAAGAAAATAGATCTATTATGTTTTATTAAGCACATCACCATATAAATATTGTTTCTTATTTCTACGGATAAACATAATACCTCTTATGTTCTTATCCATCTAAGGCTACCCTACCAAAGCATAAAAAGATAGGCCCATTATTTAAAAGCCCAACTCAGACTAAATAAAATAAAATAAAATACTAAAAACTCATAACCATTATATTTTAACACTCCCCTTTAATAGTTGTTCTTGGATACCCATGAGATCTCTAAAGTGAATGAATTTCTCCTTGGTTAGTGCCTTAGTGAAGATGTCTGTAATTTGATCTTCAGTCTTCACATACTTGACTTCAATTTCTTTTTCTTCTACCACATCTCTAATGAAATGGTACTTGATTTTGATATGCTTGGTGCAGCTATGATATATAGGATTCTTTGTCATAGAAATAGTAGATTTATTGTCACATAGCAAAGTAGTAGCTTCTACTTGCTTTTCACCTATATCTTTAAGTATTCTTCTCAACCAAATTATTTGTTGTGCTACCAAAGTTGTTGAAACGTATTCAGCTTCAGAAGAAGATAATGCCACTGTATCTTGCTTCTTGGATGCCCAAGATATGATACTTGATCCATAAAAGAATACATATCCTGATGTGCTTTTTATATCATCAATACTTCCAGCCCAATCACTATCATAAAACCCAAATAACTTCACAATATCATCATTGTTTCTGTCATACATGATCCCATAATCTTTAGTACCTTTGATGTATTTCAAGACTCTTTTTGCTTGTCCAAAGTGAATATTACTTGGCTTTGCATAAATCTGGAAAGTAAACTTGATATAATAAACTTTCAATAATGCTTTTATATAATTGTGCATTGGCTTCACCGCTTTCATCTTCTTTCATCAATTTATCATTTACCACAAAAGGTGTTTCCATACTATTGCAACTTTTCATGTTGAATTTTTTGAGAATGCCTTCTACATACTTCTTTTGATTGATAAAGATACCATCTTTTGTTTGACTGATTTTAATTCCCAAGAAATAATGAAGCAAACCCATATCATTCATTTCATATCTTCTCATCATTTTACTTTTGAAAGTCAAGATCATATTCTCATTGTTACCAGTAATAATTAAATCATCAATATAAAGAGAGACAATGAGAATATTATTACCTTGCTTCTTCACATAAAGTGTTGGTTCACTTGGACTTTTTAGAAAATCTTTTTCATTGAAGTAGGTATCAATTTGAGAGTACCATGCTATGGGTGCTTGCTTCAACCCATATAATGCTTTCTTCAACTTGTATACCTTGTTTTCGTGACCTTTGATAATAAAGCCTTGAGGTTGTTCAACATAAATTTCTTCTTCTAATACTCCATTCAAGAATGCAGACTTTACATCTAGTTGATGTAGTTTCCAACTTTTATGTGCTGCTATAGAAATAAGAGTTCTAATTGTATCATATCTAGCAACATGTGCAAAAGTTTCTTGATAATCAATAACATATAATTGAGAGTATCCCTTTGCTACTAATCTTGCTTTGTGTTTTTGAATAGTGTCATCTGGATTGTGTTTTGTTTTGTAGATCCACTTCAAGCCAATGACTTCCTTATTACTTGATTTCTTCACTAATTTTCAAGTTTTATTCTTCTCAATCATATTGATTTCTTCTTGCACAACAAGAAAATACTGAAATAGCGACGCAAATTTAGTGACGCATCTTTGCATCGCTAAATTACGATCAAATTGCGACGCCTCAGCGACAATAAAAAATGGCAACCCAATTAGCGACCCCAGAAACCTGTGTCGCTATTTAGCGACTCAATAGTGATGCAAAAAACTAAAAAACTAAAAAATTTATTAATTTAGCGACGCAATTGTTGCGTCGCTAAATAGCGATGCATAGCTCAAAAATTAAAAAATATTAAATTTTAATTTAGCGACGCAAATAGTACGTCGCTATTTAGCGACGTAAATATTTGTATCGCTAAATAGCGACGCATTAGCGACACAATAAACCAGATATTAAAAAAAAATTAATTTTTAATTTAGCGATGCAAGTAATGCGTCATAAATTTTTTTAAAAAAATTAAATTTTATAAAATATTAAAAAAATTAAAAATAAAAAATCGTGATGCCACCAGATGCGTCGCAATTTAGCGACGCATAAAAAATGAGTCGCTACAGTGCGACACAACTAGGTGCGTCGCAATTATTTTAAAAAAATTAATTTTTATAAAATATAATTATGAAATAAAAATATTACGACGCAATTCAGTGTGTCGCAATGTTTTTTAAAAAAATTAATTATGTTAAATAGCGACGCATTAGCGACGCAATAAACCAGATAATTGAAAAAAAATTAATTTTTAATTTAGCGACACAAGTAATGCATTGCAAATTTTTTTTAAAAAATTAAATTTTATAAAATATTATTAAAATATTAAAAAAATAAAAAATAAAAAATTGCAACGCCACTAGATGCATCGTAATTTAGCGATGCATAAAAAATGAGTCGCTACATTGTGACACAACTAGGTGCGTCGCAATTATTTTAAGAAAAATTAATTTTTATAAAATATAATTATAAAATAAAAATATTGCGATGCAATTCAGTACGTTACAATTTTTTTAAAAATTAATTATGTTAAATAGCGATGCATTAGCGATGCAATAAATCAGAAAATAAAAAAAAATTTTAATTTAGCGATGCAAGTATTGCGTCGTAATTTTTTTTAAAAAATAAATTTATAAAAAATTTAAAATAAAACATTGCGATGCATCGAAATGCATTGCGATTTAGCGATGCAAATAAAATGAGTCGCTACATTGCGACACCAAAAGGTGCATCACAATTTCTTTGAGGAAAAATTAATTTTTAAAATTTAATTATAAAATAAAAATATTACGACACAATTCAGTGCATCGCAATTTTTTTTAAAAATTAATTATGTTAAATAGCAATGCATTAGCGATGCAATAAACCAAAAAATTAAAAAAAATAAATTTTAATGTAGCGACGCAAGTGTTGCGTCGTAATTTTTTTAAAAATATTAATAAAAAAATTAAAAATAAAACATTGCGATGCATCGAGATGCATCACAATTTAGCGACGCAAATAAAATGAGTCGCTACATTGCGACGCCACAAGATGCATCATAATTTTTTGAAGAAAAATTAATTTTTATAAAATATAATTATGAAATAAAAATATTGCGACTCTATTCAGTGCAACGTAATTTTTTTTTAAAAATTAAATATGTTAAATAACGACATATTAGCGACGCAATAAATCAGAAAATTAAAAAAATTAATTTTTAATTTAGCAACGCAAATAATGTATCGCAATTTTTTTAAAAAATAAATTTTATAAAATATAATAAAAAATTAAAAAATTAAAAATAAAACATTGCAATGCAATGAAATGCGTCGCAATTGTTTTAAAAAAAATTAATTTTGGTACATGCGTCGGATCGATCATCACCGATCGGGATCAAGGCTTGGATCGATCGCAACCGTCGTATCATCGCCGATCGGATTGATCGCAATGGTCTGAGATCGATCATCGCCGATCGAGATCATGGCTTCGATCGATCGCAACTGTCGGATCGTCACTGATCGGATTGATCACAATGGTCCGAGATTGATCATCGCCGATCGGGATCATGGCTTCGATCGATCGCAACCGTCGGATCATCGCCGATCGGATTGATCGCAATGATCTAAGATCGATCATCGCCGATCGGGATCATGGCTTCAATCGATTGCAACCATCGGATCATCACCGATTGGATTGATCGCAACGGTCCGAGATCGATCATCGCCGATCGGGATCATGGCTTCAATCGATCGCAACCGTCGGATCGTCACCGATCGGATTGATCGCAACGGTCCGAGATCGATCATCGCCAATCAGGATCATGGCTTTGATCGATTGCAACCGTCGAATCATCGCCGATCGGATTGATCGCAACGGTCCAAGATCGATCATCGCCGATCGGGATCATGGCTTCGATCGATCGCAACCGTCGAATCGTCGCCGATCAGATTGATCGCAATAGTCCAAGATCGATCATCGCCGATCGAGATCATGGCTTCGATCGATCGCAACCGTCGGATCATCGCCGATCGGATTGATCGCAATGGTCCGAGATCGATCATCGTCGATCGGGATCATGGCTTTGATCGATCGCAACCATCGGATCATCACCGATCAGATTAATCGCAACGGTCTGAGATCTATCATCGCCGATCGGGATCATGGCTTCGATCGATCGCAACCATCGGATCGTCGCCGATCGAATTGATCGCAACGGTCCGAGATCGATCATCGCCGTTCGGGATCATGACTTCGATCGATCGCAACCGTCGGATCAAAAATTAAAAATTCATTACTTAAAAATTATGGTTTTTATAAAACAAAAATTAAAAAATCATAAAATTGAAAAAATCGTTATCTCTGCGATGCAGTTAATTTCGTCGCTATTTAGCGACACATTAGCAATGCATATCACAGAAAATAAAAAATTTTTGTTAATTCAGCGATGCACTTAATTGCGTCGCTATTTAGCGATGCATTAGCAATGCAAATATCCAGAAAATAAATTTTTTTTTTAATTCAGAGACGCAATTAATTGAGTCGCTATTTAGCAACGCATTAGCGACGCATTTTCCCAGAAAATAAAAAAATTTCCACCGATTATTGCCAGCAAAATAGCGATGCATTAGCGAAGCAATTATTTGCGTCACTAATTTTCCTAGAAAATAAAAAAAATTCCATCAGTTATTGCCGCCAAAATAGCGACGCATTAGCGACGCAATTATTTGCGTCGCTAATTTTCCCAGAAAATAAAAAAAAGTTGCCGCCGGCCAAATTAGCGATGGATTAGCGACGCATAATTGCGTCGCTAATCCATATTATATTAAAAAAAATTAGCTAGGGATTAGCGATGCAAAATTGCATCGCTAATCCCTAATATAAAAGCTGAGTCGCGCCCGACCCCCTCCCGGCCTCTTCTTCTTCCTCTTCTTGCCCTAACCCTTAACGGCGTCCCCTCCTCCGGCTCGTCCCGCCCCCTGCCTCGGCACAAGGAACCCACCGGCAGCGGCGCCCCTCCTTGCGCAAGGAACCCCCGGTGGCATCCCCAAATTAGCGAGGTAAGCCACCCTCCCGTTCCCCCTCCCCCCCCTACCCTCCTGTTTCCGGCCACAGCCGAGGCCGTGGCTGGTGGTGGCCTGGCCACGGTGGCCAAGCCACCGTTTTTTTTAAAAAGGTGTTGGGGTGGGGTTTTTCCTCCACCCCTAAGGCCACGGCCCCGGCGGCGGCCGTGGCCGGCGGTGGCCTGGCCATCGTTTTTTTAAAAAGGTGTCAGGGTGGGGTTTTTCCCCCACCCCTGAGGCCATGGCCACGGCGGCGGTCGTGGCTGGAGACGACAGCCACGGCCGCGGCCGTGGCCGGCGGTGGCCTGGCCACGGTGGCCAGGCCACCGTTTTTTTTTTTAAAAAGGTGTCGTTGTGGGGTTTTTTCCTTACCCCTGAGGCCACGGCCACGGCGGCGGCCGTCGCCGGAGACGATGGCCACGACAGCGATCGTGGCCGGAGACGATGGCCACGGCCGTGGCCGTGGCTGGCGGTGGCCTGGCCATGGTGGTCAGGCGGTTTTTTTTTTAAAAAAAGGTGTCGGGGTGGGGTTTTTCCCCCACCCATGAGGCCATGGCCACGGAGGCGGCCGTGGCCGGCGGTGGCATGGCCACGGTGGCCAGGCCACCATTTTTTTTTAAAAAAAGGTGTCGGGGTGGGGTTTTCCCCCCACCTCTGAGGCCACGACCACTCTCATCCGGCACAACTTGGATGTTATGCATATTGAGAAAAATTTCTTTGATAACATATTTAACACGGTACTAAACATCCTGGGAAAAACCAAAGGCACTGTAAAGTCAAGAGAAGAACTTAATCAGTATTGCAGAAGAGGTGATTTGAGAAGGAATGCTGACGGAACCTATCCTAAAGCATGTTACACTCTTGACAAAAATTTACGAGATGTTTTATGTAACTGGATTAGAGGATTAAAATTTCCTGATGGTTATGCTTCAAATATCGGTAGGTATGTGGACATGCATAAGCTCAAGTTGTTTGGCATGAATAGTCATGATTGTCATGTTTTCATGCAACGATTATTGCCCATAGCTTTTCATGAGTTGCTTCCGCAACATGTGTGGAAGGCATTGACAGAGCTCAGCTTGTTCTTTAAGGAGTTATCTGCCGCAGTCATTACTTCTGCATCTATGGAAAGGCTTGAGGAGGAAATTTCAATTATTTTATGCAAGCTGGAGCGAATATTTTCTCCAAGTTTTTTTGACTCAATGGAGCATTTACCGATTCACTTGCCATATGAAGCACATATAGCTGGTCCCGTGCAGTATCGCTGGATGTATCCTTTCGAGAGGTAAACACCCAAATCAGTAATACATATTGACATTTCAAATAATATTTTATTTATGTGAGGATGTTGGTTTATTTATATTTTCAACTTTACATATAGGTATCTTAAGAAGTTAAAAAATAATGTGCGGAATAAGGCAAGGGTTGAAGGTTCTATATACAATGCACATTTGGTTGAAGAAGTTTCAGCTTTTGCCTCGCATTACTTTGAGGGTCATGTTCATACGAGGACCCGCAATCTTGGTCGTAACGATGACATATATGTGGACGAAGGAGAACCTACTGACGGTAGAATATCGATATTTAAAAGTATCGGCCGTTCATTTGGGAGGCAGAAGTCAAGACAATTAAGCGATGTGGAGTTTAATGCAGCACATTATTACATCCTAATGAACTCTAGAGAAGTCGACCCATACATTGAGTAAGTATATGTACACTTCATTAAATGAATTTGTAAGTACTATCACTCAATAAATTACAATAATGGCTTTCATTTTTCGAATTGATTGTGAATAACTTATTAATTTATAGGTAAATGGTCCATGGTTCACAACCGACAATATTTTCATTAAATATCTAGCGCATTGGCCATTGAAGACCGTAGCTATTTTATTAATGGATACAAATTTTAAATTGAACGACTAGCATCTTCAAGAGGGACGCAGAATTGGGGCGTATGTGTTAAAGGAGAAAGTGCTGGAGCAAATATGCAGGATTATTATGGAAAGTTAGTAGAGGTGGTCGAAGTTGAATATCCCGGTTGGCCTATGAAACGAACTGTATTGTTTCGATGTGATTGGTTTGATCCGATAATTCATGTCAGTAAAAGGGTTCATAACGACTACAATCTAGTTGAAGTAAACCATCGACGAAGATTGTATAAATATGAACCATTCATTCTTGCATCCCAAGCTCAGCAAATGTTTTACTGCAGATATCCAAGTTTGCGCAATGACAAGCGAGATTGGTGGGTTGTTTCTAAAATCATTCCACGTTCAACAATCATATTACATGAGAGTTCATCAAGTCAATCAACTGAGTGCCCTGTATTTCAAGAGGATGAGATGGAAATGCATGCAATTGAGGACGACACAAGGGCTCCTGAAACATCACTTAGAGATCCAAATGGTGATGTCCAAGAAATTGAGGATGCAAATGTTCGGTTTCCTTCCGATGATAATGAAACTGAATCACAGTCCGATACGACATTGGATATTGAACCAACATTTCATGAAACAAATGACACTGATTAAAGATATAGGTTCATTCAATTTCGATTTATTTTTATAAGTGTTAAATTTTTGTATATTTATTAATTATTCATATTATATGGCATTGCATTAATCTTTAGTATTTACAGTATGACGGGCCGAGGTAGATCTACCCTTGACGGACATAGCCCTGCTGCGTCACATCCCACTACCAGCCCTGACGCATAGACTTCCGCCTCTCCATGCGTCGATGCTCATCCTCTATTTTCCTCTACCCGATCGGCACAGACCTCTGAGAGTTCTTCTTTGGTCGGTCGCACCGTACTTCGATTGGATGCCGATGGGCTGTAAGTATATACTAATTGTAACTATATGTTTATGTTTTTAAGTTAATTACTTATTTTAATTAGTTTTTAACAGCTTTATTGAGCAGCATACTGTATCGAGCCGGATCAGCTCTATATTTCAGAGCCGTGCTGATCCTAGTGGCTATGATTGGCACCATGTATCTGCGGCCACGAGGGAGTTTTATTTTTTAGAGTTTCAGGTAAACTTTTTAAATACATTTTATAACTGATATAAAATTTTTTAATCTTAATATATTCTAAAACTAACTGTTTATTTCAATGCAGAAAAAGTTTACGTGGGACCCTACCATCCATGATGCCATTAGGGCAGCATGGAATGCTCTTGCGGCACGCCGATACTCCGACATGCTTTATCATTGGAGGAGTTAGGTGACCATCCAGGGCATGTGCCGGAGGGTATTTGGGCCAGCTGGCAGCAGGCGTGGCAGTCCGAGGCATGGATGAGGAGGTCCGCATCAGCCAGCACGAACCGCCGATCTGAGAAGGGTGGTCGTGGCACGGGCCTCTCCTGTCACACTACGGGTTCCATTTCTATTCAGGAGCACAGGCGCCGTATGGTAAGAAAACATAAACAATTTAAATAATAATTTAGTCATTTACAAATACTTGCATTTATTTTCTTTCTTCTGCTTTTGTAGTCCGAGCAGGAGGGCAGAGATCCTGGTGAGTTTCGTCTATTCAGGGCGACACACACCAGGAAGGACGGTTCCTGGGTCGATACACGATCACGGGAGGTTGGGGTAAGAAATTAGCTTTATATTTTATTTGTTTAATTTTTAAAATTTTATTCAGCTTTATATATTGATTCATTTATCATTGATTTTATAATTCAAAGGCACGAGTCGAGGAGCTTCAGTCTCAGGCTTCACAGGTCGACTCCACTGATGGGGGGCCGCCCATCGAACTCTCACCAAAGGAGAGTCGACGTGTGTTTTTGGAGGCTGTTGGTGCCCAGCCGCGAGACCGTAGGGTCTATGGTTTGGGCACCAGAGCTTCTAGATATTTTTTCATCAGGGCTCCAGTTCGCATGGTTCTGGCGATATTCCTTCCTGAGCAGTTAGACGACATCCGAGATCTATCACGGAGGAAGTTCGCTAGGAGGTTCGGAAGGAGCTTGCAGAGATGAGAGAGTAGATGCATCAGATGCAGGATTTAGTTCGTCTCATGTTGCAGGGTCCATTCCAGCCTCTGCAGCCTCCACAGCCGCCTGCAGATACATTATGTATTTTTTTTCACTACTTGATGTATTTTTTTTATTTTTTCTATTTTTTATATGAAATTTAAATAATTAATAAAATAAATTTTTATCTATTTTTGAAAATTTTGTAATGATTGTTTTGGTCAATTGTATTAGCAATTACATTGTATTAGGAAGTTTAATTTATATTATTTTATTTTTTTAAATAAATAAATTAATTTACTTTAAAAATTAAAAATTAATTTACTTTATTTTTTTTAAAAAATAAATAATTAATTAGCAATGCTATTTTTTGTCGCAATTAATTTTAAAAAATAAAAATTATTTTATTTTAATTTTTTTAAAAAATAAATAAATTAATTAGCGACAAGATATTTTGTTGCAAATATTTTTAAAAAATTTATTTTTAAAGTAGCGACGCATTAGTATGTGTTGTAATATTACGATGCATTTAGGGGCATCGCAATTATTTTTAAAAAATTAAAAATTAATTTATTTTATTTTTTAAAAAATAAATTAACTAATTAGTGATGCTATTTTCCATCGCAATTAATTTAAAAAATATTAAAAATTATTTTATTTTATTTTTTTTAAAATAAATAAATTAATTAGCGACGCAATTGTAACGAGATTTTTCGTTGCAAATATTTTTAAAAAATTTATTTTTAAAGTAGCAACGCATTTAGGGGCATCGCAATATATTGAAATTGCGATAAATTGAAATTGCGATGAACATTTTAGCGATGCCTTTATTGCGTCGCTAATGCGTCGCTATAGCTTGTTTAGCGATGCATTAGCGACGCATTTTGGTGTCGCTATATTTTAACTTTCTTGTAGTGTTGCATTGCCTTATTCCATACTTCTTCATGCATAGCATTTTCATAAGATTCATGCTCAATCATGCAGAAATTACAAGAAGCATAAATATCACTTAACCTTCTCATTTTTATAGGAGTAGAACTTGAAGACGGACTTGTACTTGAAGTTGAAAATGGATTTATATTTGAAGAAGTTTGTGGTGAACCTTTAACCTTATTTTCTTCATTTTGAACATCATGAATTTCTTCATCAAGAGAAATAATATTTTCTTCAACTTTCTTTTAATTGCTTCCAATGCCAAGCAACTTTCTCATTGAAAATAACATATCTTCTTATGATCACTTGATTTTGCTTCAAGCTGAAAAGTCTGTAACCTTTTGATTTAGAACTATATCCAATAAAGATACATTTTTTACTTCATCAAGTTTATGCCTCCTTTTCTTTAGAATATGTGCATAGCACACAGATCCAAAGATTTTGAAATGCTTCACTGAAGGCTTTCTACCATACCAGGCTTCAAATGGTGCCATATTTTGAAGAGCTTTTGTTGGACATCTATTCATCAGATAAACTGATGTATTCACTGCTTTTTCCCAATAAGAATTTGGAAGGCCTTTGTCTTTAAGCATAGATCTAGACTTCTCAACAATAGTACGATTCTTTCTTTCTGCAGCATCATTTTGCTCTGGTGCATAGCCAACAGTCAATTATCTTTATATACCATTATCTACACAAAATTTCTCAAATTCATTTGAATTGTATTCACTACCTCTATCACTTCTCAGCACCTTGATATAAAGCCCACTTTGTCTTTCCACAAGATTTTTAAACTTCTTAAAGATAATAAATGCTTCTGATTTATGTCTCATAAAATACACCCATGTCATCCTTGAATAGTCATCAATAAAAATAATGAAGTAGATGTTACCTGCATGAGAAGGAGTTTTCATAGGCCCACATATGTTAGTATGAATAAGCTCCAATGGTGCTTTGGCTCTCCATACATGCTCTTTTGGAAATGCCTCTCTATGTTGTTTTTCAAGTGCACATCCTTCACAAGGTTCTTCCTTGTCATGTATTGATAGTAGACCATACACCATATTCTTTTGATATAAACTTCTCAAGCTTTGAAAATTTAAGTGTCCAAACCTTTCGTGCCATAGCCATGACTCATCATTTACTTCCATCTTCCATGCAGCATCCTTTGCATAGTGCAAAATAAGAGAAAAACTTCTATTTTTCTTCATATTGATTTTTGCCATAAGTTGCTTTTTCATCCCTCTATCATATAACTTGCAAACATTATCTTCAAAGTGAACCATATGCCCATGCTCAATCAGCTGTCCAACACTCAAGAGATTTGCTTCAAATCTGGAACAAGTAAAACATCATGAATGAATTTTCTTCCTTTCTTGATATTGATTTCAATTGTGCTTTTGCCTCTTGCTTAGACTAGAACACCATTTCCCATCTTCACTTGTGAAATTGAAGAACTGTCAATATCCACAAAAATAGACTTGTCCATATCATGTGATTGCTACACCCACTGTCAAGATACCATATATTATTACTTTGCTCTTCTGTAGTTTGACATGCATATAGAGTGCTTTGATGACCCTCATTTTCTTCTAAGAAGTGTGCTTGTTCATTTGCTTTGTATCTGCAGTCTTTTTGAATATGTTCAAATTTTTTGCAATTATAACATTGGGATTTCCCCCTAAACCAGCAATCTTTTTCAGCATGAGAAGACCTTTTACATATATTGCACCTTTGTTGAGTGCTCTCATCAGATTGCCTTCTTGAAAAATTATTTCTTTGCATTTCTCTACCTCTTCCTTTCATAGTTCTTCCTCTTCCTCTACTCTGGTTTTCATCTCTGAATAACTCTCTTTTGACTAAAGCATGACTAGTGATTCTTTTTAAGAATTTTTGTCAACCACTTTGAGTTTAGATTGAAAGGCACTTTCAATTGATGATTCTTTATGCCTAAATAATTTTTGCTCATGAGCTTCAAGAGATCCCATTAATTCATGAACACTTAATTCGGAAAGATCTTTAGATTCTTCAATAATTGTAACTATTGTATCAAATTTTTGAGATAAACTAGCCAAGATTTTCTTACATATTCTTCGCTCGATGATGGTTTCACCATAGCTCTTTATTTAATTAACAGTCTCCGTAATTTTGGAGAAGTAATCCTTTAATTTTTTATTTTCTTTCATTCTCAAATTATCTAATTCTCTTCTTAGAGTTTGAAGTTTGATAGCTCTTACCTTTATGTTGCCTTGAAATTTCTCTTGCAAGATATCCCATGCCTCCTTTGTAGTACCCGGTTCGTGTGAACTAGGGTCTGAATTATGAAAATTATTTGGCTGACGCTTACGCTCTCGACGTAGCGCTTGGGACCCCGTTGTCCCTTGAGCTGAGGCATTGCTGGGGTGTTTAAAAGGATATGGAGGGTGAACTCCGCATTCATTTTTATCTCCGGGAGGTGAGGAGGGAAGTCATCATACCGACGGTCGGGTTCCCATCTCCCTTGGCCATACCTTTTCACCATGGACCATGGCCATCTGACCCCTGCCCTCGGGCACCTCTACACCGAAGAGGTCCGCCACCTCCATTCCCTTTGGCACTGCGGACCTCCCCGGAGCCCTAACACCAACCCCCAGCCTCTGGCCGGCCACCTGCACCACATTCAAGAAGGAAGCCAAGAACAAGATGAAGTCAAATGGTCGTGTAATCCCACGCCAGAACAGAATGCTCCGCCGGACTCCTGGGCCGATCTCGCCCCTCTGCCGGTCGCTGCCCAACCTCGGCCTCTGGCATCCACCAAGGAGCAGGCGAGGGTCTTGGCGTATTGGGCTCAACTGAGCGGGCTAAAGGCCTGCAAGGACTTCTTCTCCAAGAAGGACGACTCCGATGAGGGGGATGAGGAAGATGAGTCCATGGATGAGGACGAGGAGTCAGGGGAGGTAGTTTTCAAGTTCTTCTTGGGACTTTTCGAGAGAGATGGGAAGTTGAGGGAGTACTATGAGAAGAACTGGGAGAAGGGAGAGTTCAGCTGCTTGGTTTGTTGGGGTCTCGGGGTGAAGAAGTGGAAGAGGCTCGGGGACTGCATCAGGCTCATCCAACACTCAAACTCCATCTCAAAGATGAAGAGAAGGGACGCACACCAGGCATTTACGGGCATTTACTAGGGCTGTGTGCAGAGTGCTTGGTTGGGACATCAACAGACTGCCAAGTATCGTTCTTGATTTGGGCACCTCGCTCGGTCAGTCCTTGACTCAAGCTGCCGATGCACATGAAAATTTGTAGAGAGAAGGTGAAATTGGTGAGATAGAAAATGATGAGGATTTGGTGGACTGTAGAGAAACAACGCGATCACAGAATTAGTGAATAATGATGTCATTGATGACAAAGAAAACTAACCAGAGGAAAATGGTGATTGTGGAGAGGTCAAGGTTGGAACTCAATGAATGATTTATCAAAGGTACCCAGATGTCTAGATAGCTGGTTTACCATTTGGGATTTACGTATTGAGGTAAGTAAGTCTATTTATAATTAATAATTTATAACTCATGGTTTTATAGTTTGCAAGTATATTATGAGATAAGGAAAACGGAAGTTTATTTGGTTTGATTATTTTGAATAGTACCATAAATCTATATATGAGCATTTATTATGACTATAGTAGCTGATAATCTTTTGAAAGAAATATTTTTTGGTGTATGTGCAAAATATAAATTCTTTGATTTGCAAAATATGTTGGGATGGCCATATGCATTTGCTAATAATGTACAAACCAATGTATATGTAATATGAGAAATTGATGCATGATGAGTGACATGCAAGTATGATGATAACATTGTGATAGACTAGTATGTGTCGCCGCGGTTCTCATTTAGCCTCACACATCTAGAGGATGTGTTTTGATTAATTTATAGGGCCGTGGGACATATACGAAAACAATAATTACATAAACAGTGGGTTTGATTACATTACATAATCTGGTATTTATTGCATAATCTGGTAAGTAAGCCAAATATAATAATTTTATAAAATTATTGTATTTATAGTTTTATGCATACTTATGAAATTGAGTTTTATTAATTATTTTGAAAATTGGTAAACTGTATCATGAGTATTTAATTGAATATTTGCTATAACAGTTGGTATTAATTTGCAAAGTAATGGTTTATTATGTTTATGCCAAATATGATGTATATGTTTATTTTTAACTTTGCAAAGTGAATTGGTTACATGCAATGATTAAGAACATACAAACCACTGTTTATGTGATATGAAAAGATTATGCTTATGATGATGCATGATGTGTGATATGCATATATAACAAGGATCCTGAATTATATTTATATGTGTCGCCGTGGTTCTCCTATCATATGACATATGGAGGCCACACACATCTAGAGGATGTGCTCTGTTTGATGATGATATGGCATGTGGAGGCCACACATCTAGAGGATGTGCTCTGATTGACGATGATATGGCATGTGGAGGCCACACACATCTAGAGGATGTATGCTGATTGATTATGATGTGGCATGTGGAGGCCACACACATCTAGAGGATGTGCTCTGTTTGATGATGATATGGCATGTGGAGGCCACACATCTAGAGGATGTGCTCTGATTGATGTTACACTAGTTGAGGTGTTGCAGGGCCATGGGACACATAAAATATAATATAAAAATGATCATATAAACAGTGGGTTGTTTACAATGCATTTTTGTTTAAGCTTCCAAATTAATTTGAGTGGTGTTATGCTTGTTCTGATAGCATGATAAATGCATTTGAAACTGAAAGTTTATGAAATTATGACTTGATAATATCTTGATAAGATATGATGATATATGACTATTTTATATTATAGGCTTACTTATTGAGTGTGAGCTCATGTAAATCTCACAATGTTTTTCAGAGCCTCAGGATTGAAGATGGATTTATGGGGTAGATGAAGCTTCTATATAAATCAGTTTCTTGATATCATTGTAACCCCAGTATTACTTGTGTGTAGGGTTTGTAGCCCAGACCTATATTGATTGTGTGTAGGGCTTGTAGCCCAAACTTACATTTATGGTTTGTGTTAAGTTATGGATTTGGATTGACTTGTTATACATATTGCCTTAAATTATTTGTTGTGTCAATATTTTGGGACGTCTTGCATGCCCGGCATGCGGCGGGTTGTCACCCAAGCTCAAAATTTTGGGTCTAGGGCGTGACATCCTTTGATTTGGTGGCTCTAATAATTCTAGGAAAAATTTTCTCAGATACAGCTTGTTGGATGAAAAACAGGGCTTTGACATCCTTCTTTTTGTAGTCCTTCAGTTGCTCCTTCTGATTATTTATTGGATTAACTGGGTCTTCGTACCCGTTCTCAACTAGATCCCATACTTCTTGTGAAATAAAAAGGGTTTTCATCTTGATGCTCCAATAATCATAATTTTTTCCATCAAAAATAGGGATAGAAGGTTGATGGATATTTATTCCAATATTGCTTGGGGTTGCCATGAATTTTTTGTAGCAATTTTTTTCTTCACCGTTTCTTTGTTGATCACCTCGTGCGATTTGTGGGAAAGGCAATGGATCTTTAGCCTTCATGTTCACCTACCAAGGGCTTTCCTTTTTAACCTTTTCTCCACCAAAGATTAAAAAAATCCAACGGATGCAGTGTTACCGCTCCTTGTTCTCTCGCCAAAAGCAACCACAGCAACACGTCTTCAATCGGCTGCGGAATCATGGCCTTCCTCTTTTCCCTTGGAAGCCATTCTCTAACGCCAAAAAAAGCTTCTTTGGAAAAGTAAAAAAAAACTTCTTTCACCTTTTTTTTTGTTTGCTGCTGCTTTGGAAGAGACGTCCTGGTGAAAGATGGCAGAAGGAAAAATCAGAGATGGATGGCTTCGTTTCTTGACCCGACGTCGATTCCAAACGTAGATGCACTCTATTTTTTTTTAGAGATGATGATCGATCTTGTAAGATAATGTTTGGACTTGTTTAAGAAAGGGATGACCATGTGCTTGACGAAATTCGACGTGGCGATGGCAAGACTTGTCCTCATGCAGCTGATGCTTTCACCGAGCTTTCTTCTCACGGCCGATCGTCCCACCTCTTCAAGAAGGACGGTCTTCTTCGTTCTTTGAACCAGACTCTGATACCAATTTTTGTTAGGATTGTTTTCAATATATATTATTTTTGGAAGAGAAATCAAAGGTAGAAGAAGGGTTTTCTCTTTAAAAGAAAATAGATCTATTATATTTTATTAAGTACATCATTATATAAATATTATTTTTTATTTTATAGATAAACATAATACCTTTTATCACTACAAGAAAATACTGAAATAGCGACGCAAATTTAGCGACGCATCGTTGCGTCGCTAAATTGCGACCAAATTGCGATGCCTCCGCGACAAAAAAAAATATTGCGACGCATTAGCGACTCAATAAATAGAAAAATAAAAAATTTAATTTTTTAATTTAGCGACGCAAGTAATGCATTGCAATATTTTTAAATTTAGTTTTTATAAAATAGAATTATGAAATATAAAATATTGCGACGCAACTCAATGCATCGCAATATTTTTTAAAAAATTAATTAGGTTAAATAGCGACGCAATAGCGATGCAATAAATCAAAAAATTAGAAAAATTATTTTTAATTTAGCGACGCACTAATTGCATCGTAATTATATTAAATAAAATTAATATTTATAAAATATAATTATGAAATAGAAATATTACGACGCAACTCAATGCGTCGCAATATTTTTAAAAAATTTAATTATGTTAAATAGCGATGCAATAAAACAGTAAATTAGTAAAAATAATTTTTAATTTAGCGACGCAAGTATTGCATCACAATGTTTTTTAAAAAATTAAATTTTATAAAAATATTAAATATAATTATGAAATAAAAATATTGCGACGCAATACAATGCGTCGCAATGTTTTTAAAAAAATTAATTATGTAAAATAGCGATGCAATAAAATAGTAAATTAATAAAAATAATTTTTAATTTAGCGATGCAAGTATTGCGTCACAATATTTTTTAAAAAATTAAATTTTATAAAAATATTAAAAAGAATTATGAAATAAAAATATTGTGATGCAACTTAGTGCGTCGTAATGATTTAAAAAAAAATATGTTAAATAGCAACGCAATAAAATAGTAAATTAATAAAAATAATTTTTAATGTAGCGACGCCAGTATTACGCCACAATATTTTTTAAAAAATTAGATTTTATAAAAATATAATTAAAAGATAAAAAATTAAAAATAAAACATTGCGACGCAACGAAATGTGTCATAATTATTTTAAAAAAATTAATTTCAGTACATGCATCGGATCGGTCATCGCTGACCGAGGTCGATCATGGCTTCGATCGATCGCAACCGTCGGATCATCGCTGATCGGATCGATTGCGACGGTCCGAGATCGTTCATCACCGACCGGGATCAATCAGGGCTTGTATCGATCGTAACCGTCGGATCATCGGCGATTGGACCAATCGCCGTGGTCTGAGATCGGTCGTGGCCAATCGGGATTAGGGCTTGGATCGATCGCAATGGTCGAATCGTCGACGATCGGACTGATCGCCGTGGTCCGAGATCGGTCGTGGCCGATCGGGATCAGGGCTTGGATCGATCGCAATCGTCGGATCGTCGGCGATCAAACCAATCGCCGTGGTCCGAGATCGATCGTGGCCGATCGGGATCAGGGCTTGGATCGATCGCAACCATCGGATCGTTGGCGATTGGACCGATCGCCGCGGTCCGAGATCGGTCGTGGCCGATCGAGATCAGGGCTTGGATCGATCGCAACCGTCGGATCATCGGTGATCAAACCGATCGCCGCGGTTCGAGATCGATCGTGGGCAATCGGGATCAGGGCTTGGATTGATTGCAACCGTTGGATCGTCAGCGATCGGACCGATCGCCACGGTTCGTGATCGGTCGTGGTCGATCGGGATCAGGGCTTGGATCGATCGCAACCGTCGGATCATCGGCGATCGTACCGATCGTCACGATCCGAGATCAGTTGTGGCCAATCGGGATCAGGGCTTGGATCGATTGCAACCGTTGGATCGTCGGTGATCAGACCGATCGTCACGGTCCGAGATCGATCGTGGCCGATCGGGATCAGGGCTTGGATCGATCGCAACCATCGGATCGTCGGCGATCGCACCGATCGCCGTGGTCCGAGATCGGTCGTGGGCGATCGGGATCAGGGCTTGTATTGATCACAACCGTCGGATCATCGGCGATCGGACCGATCGCTGCGGTCCGAGATCTATCGTGGCCGATCGGGATCAGGGCTTGGATCGATCGCAACCATCGGATCGTCAGTGATCGAACTGATCGCCGCGGTTCGAGATCGATCGTGGCTGATCGGGATCAGGGTTTGGATCGATCGCAACCATTGGATCGTCGGCGATCGGACCGATCGCCATGATCCGAGATCGGTCATGGCCGATCGGGATTAGGGCTTAGATCGATCGCAACCGTCAGATCGTCGGTGATTGGACTGATCGCCGTGGTCTGAGAATGGTCGTGGCCGATCGGGATTAGGGCTTGGATCGATCGCAACCATCGGATCATCGACGATCGGACCGATCGTCACGGTCCGAGAACGATCGTGGCCGATCGGGATCAGGGCTTGGATCGATCACAACCGTCGGATCATCGGCGATCAGACCGATCATCGCGGTCTGAGATCGGTCATGGGCGATCGGGATTAGGGCTTGGATCGATCGCAACCGTCGGATCGTCGGTGATCGGACTGATCGCTGCGGTCTGAGATCGGTCATGGCCGTTCGGGAACAGGGCTTGGATCGATTGCAATTATTTTTAGAAAATATAATTTTTATCAGTTATAATTATTAAAAAAGTATTACAACGCATTAGCGATGCAATTTCCTAGAAAATAAAAATAATTTTCTTAAAGAAAATAAGTTTTAATATTGTGATACATATATTGCATTGCAATGTTTTTTATAAAAATAAATATAATAAAAAAATTTAAAAAAAAATATTGTGACGCATATATGCATCGCAATTATTTTTAGAAAATATAATTTTTATGAGTTATAATTATTAAAAAAATATTGCGATACATTAGCGATGCAATTTCCTAGAAAATAAAAATAATTTTCTCAGAGAAAATCAGTTTTAACATTGCGACGCATATATTGCATCGCAATGTTTTTAGAAAAATAAATGTAATAAAAAAATTAAAAAAAAACATTGCGATGCAATATATGCATCGCAATTATTTTCAAAAAATATAATTTTTATCCGTTATAATTATTAAAAAAATATTGCGACGCATTAGCGACGCATTTTCCTAGAAAATAAAAATAATTTTCCCAGAGAAAACCAGTTTTAATATTGCGATGCATATATTGCGTCGTAATATTTTTTTAGAAAAATAAATGTAATAAAAAAATTAAAAAAAAACATTACGACATAATATATGCGTCGCAATTATTTTCAAAAAATATAATTTTCTTCAAATATAATTATCAAATAAAAATATTTCGATGCATTAGCGATGCATTTTTTCAGAAAATAAAAATAATTTTTTTGCTGGACATTGGCGCCAAATTAGCGACACATTAGCGACACAATTTGTTGTGTTGCTAAGTTTTGCATAAAATAATAAAAAAGACAAATTAGCGATGGATTAGCGACGCATTCTTGCGTCGCTAATCCATAATAATTTTTTTTTAAAAAATAGCGAGTGATTAGCGACGCAAATTTGTGTCGCTAATCACTACTATATAACCTCTGTCGCGTCGCCCCCCCCCCGCTTCTCTTCTTCTTCCTCTTCTTACCCTAACCGCCGTCGTCCGCTCCTTCGGCTCCCCCCGTCCTCTCCCCGGTGGCAGCTCCCCCCACTCCGGTGGCGTCCCCTCTCAACCGAGGTAAGACCCCCCTCCTCCTCATTTTTTTTAAAAAAAACTAGGTTCTTGCCACGGCCACGGCCGTGGCTGTCTTCTCCGGCCACGGCAGCTGCCGTGGCCGGTTGTGGCCTGGCCACGGTGGCCATGCCACCAAAAAAAAATTAACAGGGGGGTTTTCCCACCCCCCCTTGGTCTTCTCCGGCCACGGCCACAGCCGTGGCCGTCTTCTTCGGCCACGGCCGCTGCCTTGGCCGGCTGTGGCCTGGCCACGGTGGCCATGCCACCAAAAAAAAATTTAATAGGGGGGGTTTTCCCCACCCCCCCTTGGTCTTCTCCGGCCACGGCCACGGCCGCTGCCGTGGCCGGCCGTAGCTTGGCCACGGTGGCCAGGCCACAAAAAAAAATTAACAGGGGGGGGGGGGTTTTCCCCACCCCCCCTTGGTCTTCTCCGGCCACGGCCGCTGTCGTGGCCGGCAGTGGCTTGGCCACGGTGGCCAGGCCACCAAAAAAAAAATTTAACAAGGGTATTTTCCCCACCCTCCCTTGGTCTTCTCCGGCCACGGCCGCTGCTGTGGCCGGCCGTGGCCTGGCCACGGTGGCCAGGCCACAAAAAAAAAAAAATAACAGGGGGGTTTTCCCCACCCACCCCCCCTTCTTCTTCTCCGGCCACGGCCACGGCTGTGGCCTAGCCACGGTGGCCAGGCCACCAAAAAAAAATTAACAGGGGGGGTTTTCCTGACCCTGTTAATTTATGTCACACAATACTGATACTAAGTGATACTTGCTTCGATAGGACTAATTCAAATGGTCACACAATAGTATTACTATATGTATATATATGGAGAATGATCACTCTAATAAAATAATTAATTTATGTCATTAGTCGTAGCTCTTTAGATAGACTAATTTAGCTCATCAATCATGACTCTTTAAATCAACTGATTTAACTAATAAATCGTAGCTATTTAGGTCAATTAATTTAGCTTATCAGTTTTAACTTTTCAAGTAAGCTAATTTTAGACCATCAACCTTAGCTCTTTAGATCATCAATCAAAACTCTTTAGATAGGTCGAGCTGAATTAGCTTAGCTATTTAGGTCAACTAATTTAGCTCATTAGCCATAACTCTTTAGATTAGCTAATTTCAAAATAGCAGTCGTAGCTTTTCATTTCTTTATAGCTGTTTATGCAATAATATTTGTGCATTTGTAGTTATTTACAATTGTTATGTCCTGATTATTTACATTCTGCTTCAAATTGAATGATGCATTAAATTATGTAATGCTAGAATGAAAGTCTTGTTGTAGTTTTATTTAATTTTCAGCAACAAATTAGTAGTTTCAATGATTTATATTTTAGTCTTCACAAACATTTATATTCGACATAATAATCTTAAGAAGTCAGTGACTATATATATAGAACACTATTCCTATATATGTATAATTGACAAGAATTTATGAATAACAAGCATAAGTTCGATTGTCTTCGGATTTTCATATTATTAATCATAGCACTATAACCTTTAGACCCGTTTGAGAATTTGTAAGACTTAGTCTTGCAAATTCTCAAATTGTCCTTGTGGACAGTTTGAGAATATTTTTTGCGATATGTTAGTCTGCTATTAATCATCGTTGGTTGAGATTGCGGTTTGTATTTGCTCATACGTTCTCCTAGTGTGGCATATATGCCACATTTAGGAGAACATATGGGGAAATGCTGCTGAAATTTCAACGTAACCGATCGATGATAATTAATAGCAGAATAACATATCACAAAAAATATTCTTGAATGGGATAGGGCCTTACCTTTTAGACATGGAGTGAAGGTGGAATTAATTTAGGACACTTGAATGCTTGTGAAGTCTCATGATTGAACGGACCACCTTGCGGCCCGACCCGAACTCAAGCCCTAGCATTAGCCTGGCATGAACCTGTGCCTCGGTCCTTGCTAGCACGCCAAGGATCGTAGCCGTGGCCCGGCCTTGCAGGGTAGGGACCTTAGTTGTGTAAAACAAATTGGTTTAGTTATAAATGATTTAAATAGTTGTTATTAACCTTAGTTGTGTAAAAGAAATAATTTAGTTATATATTTAGTAATGCTAATATAGTTTTATAATGTGGTTTCCTTTAATGGTTTACCAGAAATTGTATAAGTCGGTCAAAAATGAGCGGGGCTCGCTCGTGGATGTATGCAAGGATAAAAGATGGCTTGCTTAATCCAGATTTTCTGAATGGATTGGAAGAATTTATCGCATTTGCATGTAGCCAACCTGAATGGATGGATGGGCCTAGGATTAGGTGCCCATGCAACTATCACAGGTGTCAGAATAAAGCCTACAGAGATGTTGAAACTGTTAAGGTGCATTTGTGTAAAAAGGGGTTTGTTCCTGATTACGATGTTTGGTACTATCATGGTGAACCAGAGGAAATTCTAGCAGTTGTTACAAGCCAACAAGTGTCAATTCCCGTAGATGAACCATTTGTGAATTTAAACACATATGAAGAAATGGTGATGAATGCATCGGTAATGAATTCAATCAGAATACATTTATGGAAGAACCAAATCCAGATGCACAACAATTTTATGATATGTTGCGTGCTGCAAATCAAGAATTGTATCCTGGTTGTGAGGGCCATTCCAGTTGTCTACGGCTGCTCGGTTGTTGAATATTAAGGCAGAACATCGATTATCAGAAAAGGCGTTCAATTCTGTAGCTGGGTTAATCAAGGAAATTTTGCCAAATGATAATGTTGTAGCAGACAGTTTTTACTCAACGAAAAAGTTGTTGCGTGGGCTTGGGCTCCCAGTTAATAAGATCGATTGTTGCTTGAACAATTGCATGATATATTGGGGTGAAGACTCTGAGCTGTGATGGTGTAAGATTTGTGGGCAATCGAGGTACAAAAATGGCGAAGGGGGAGCTAGTACAAGTAGGAGGAAAAGTGTGCCTTACAAGAGGATGCATTACTTTCCTCTTACTCCACGCCTGCAGAGATTATACAGATCTAAGGCTACAGCTGCTGATATGAGATGGCATGCCGAACATGAATCTAAAGAGGATGAAATGTGGCATCCATCAGATTCAAAAGCTGGAAGCATTTCAATGAAAATCATCCTGATTTCGCTGAGATATAAAGAATGTGAGATTAGGTCTTTGTACCGATGGCTTCCAACCATTTGGTCAAGCGGGCCAACAGTATTCATGTTGGCCTGTGATACTGAATGTATATAACCTTCCTCCATGGAAGTGCATGAAAGATTCTGTAATGTTTTTGATAGTTTTGGTTCCAGGACCATCAAATCCAAAGGAAAAGATTGATGTCTTCCTGCAACCGTTGGTGGCCGAATTGAAAATGTTGTGGGAAACAGGAGTCCTAGCCTATGACATTTCTATGAAACAGAATTTTATCATGAGAGCTGCTTTGATGTGGACAATAAGTGACTTCCCGGTATATGCAATGTTATCTGGTTGGAGCACTGCTGGACGTCTGGCATGCTCCCATTGCATGTATGATTCGGATGCATTTACATTGCAGAAGAGTGGTAAGCAGTCATGGTTTGATAATCATAGGAAGTTCTTGCCTCCAAATCATCCTTATAGGCGTAACTTGACCGCCTTTCGAAAGAACAAAGCTGTCACAAAATTCACCGAACCGGTTAGGTCCGGCACGGATATATTTGATACTATAGAGCATTTGGGGTTGAGGTATGCTTGGGAACCCAATGCAGATAGAATAAATGGCCGTATATGTAAAGAACATAACTGGAAGAAGAAGAGTATATTTTGGGATTTGCCGTATTGGAGCACAAATCTCATCCGGTACAACTTGGATGTTATGCATATCGAGAAAAATTTCTTTGATAACATATTTAACACGGTGCTAAACATCCCGGGAAAAACCAAAGACACTGCAAAGTCAAGAGAAGAACTTAATCAGTATTGCAGAAGAGGTGATTTGAGAAGGAGTGCCGACGGGACCTATCCTAAAGCCTGTTACACTCTTGATAGAAATTCACGAGAAGTTTTATGTAACTGGCTTAGAGGGTTAAAATTTCCAGATGGTTATGCCTCAAATATCGGTAGGTGTGTGGACATGCATAAGCTCAAGTTGTTTAGCATGAAGAGTCACGACTGCCATATTTTCATGCAACGGTTATTGCCTATAGCTTTTCGTGAGTTGCTTCCGCAACATGTCTGGAAGGCATTGATGGAGCTCAGCTTGTTCTTCAAGGAGTTATCTGCCTCTGTCATTACTTCTGCATCCATGGCAAGGCTTGAGAAGGAAATTCTAATTATTTTATGCAAGCTGGAGCGAATATTTCCTCCCAGTTTTTTGACTCAATGGAGCATTTACCGGTTCACTTGCCATATGAAGCGAGCATAGCTGGTCCCGTGCAGTATCACTGGATATATCCTTTCGAGAGGTAAATGTATACATCATTAAGACATGTTGACATTTCAAATATTATTTCATTGCGAAAAAATTGGTTAATTTTTTGTCTCAACTTTACATATAGGTACCTTAAGAAGCTAAAAAATAATGTGCGTAATAAGGCAAGGGTTGAAGGTTCTATATGCAATGCATACTTGGTCGAAGAAGTTTTAGCTTTTTCCTCGCATTACTTTGAGGGTCACGTCCACACGAAGAGTCGAAATCTTGGTCGTAACGATGATGTATGTGTGGATGAAGGAGAACCTAATGACGGTAGAATATCAATTTTTAAAGGTATCGGCCGTTCATTTGGGGGGCAGAAGTCAAGAAATCTTAGCGATATGGAGTATAATGCAGCACATTATTACATCCTAATGAACTGTCGAGAAGTCGATCCATATATTGAGTAAGTGTATACTTCAATGCTTAATTGGAACTTCTAATTTAAATTACAATATACCATAATATTTAATTGCTAACATAAGTTTTAATCCTTATCATCCAATAAGGATGTATTGTGATAGACAACGACAGATGAATCCCGACATCAGTCAAGTTGCAATTGGGCAGAAGTTAGAAACGGAGTTCGCTTACTGGTTTTATGAATTTGTGAGTAGTATCACTCAATCAATTTCAATAATGACTTTTATTTTTTGAATTGGTTGTGAATAGCTTATTAATTTATAGGTAAACGGTCCATGGTCCACAACCGACAATATTTTCATTAAATGTCTATCGCAATGGCCATTGAAGACCGTAACAACCTCTACTGGCTATTTTGTTAATGGGTACAAATTTTAGATTGAACAATTAGCAGCTTCAAGAGGCACGCAGAACTGGGGCGTGTGTGTTAAAGGAGAAAGTGTTGGAGCAAATATGTAGGATTATTACGGAAAGTTAGTAGAGGTGGTTGAAGTTGAATATCCTGGTTGGCCTATGAAACGAACCGTATTATTTCATTGTAATTGGTTCGATCCGACAGTTCCTGTGGGCAAAAGGGTTCATAACGACTACAATTTGGTTGAAGTGAACCATCGACGAAGATTGCAGAAATATGAACCATTCATCCTTGCATCCCAAGCTCAGCAAGTGTTTTACTGCAGATATCCAAGTTTGCGCAACGACAAGTGAGATTGGTGGGCTGTTTCTAAAATCGCCCCACGTTCAACAATCGTATTAGAGGAGAGTTCATCAAGTCAATCAGCCGAGTGCCCTGCATTTCAAGAGGATGAGATGAAAATGCATGCAATTGAGGACGACACAAGGGCTCCTGAAACATCACTTAGAGATCCAAATGGTGATGTCCAAGAAATTGCGGATGCAAATGTTCAGTTTCCTTCCGATGATAATGAAACTGAATCACAGTCCGATACGACATCGGATGTTGAACCAACATTTCACGAAACAAATGACACCGATTAAATAGAGGTTTTTTTAAATTCAACTTTATTTTATAAGTGTTAAATTTTTACATAGTCAATCATTAATCGTAATTTAATTGCATGAATCTTTAGTATTTTCAGTATGACGGGCAGAGGTAGATCTACCGACGACATACGGAGTAAGCAGGGACGTAGCCCTGCTGCATCAGATCACATAAGCTTTGAAGATGGAGAGTTCGGATCTCCATACATCGCACAGCCTTCGACCTCTCCAGCAGTCGGCGGTGATCCTGCATTGGTATTACCATCCAGCCGATCGGCACATACCTCCGAGAGTTCTTCCACCATCGGCCGCACTGTACTTTGACTGGATGCTCATGGGCTGTAAGTATATACTAATTAAAAATATATGTTTATATTTTTAAGTCAATTACTTATAAACATGCATTTTTTTAACAGATTTATTGAGTAGCATCATGTATCGAGCCACATCAGCTCTGTATTTCAGAGGCGTGCAGATCCCAGTGGCTACGATTGGTGCCACGTATCTGCAGCCACGAGGGAGTTTTATTTTTCTGAGTTTCAGGTAAACTTATTAAATACAATTTATCACTGATATTAAATCTCTTAATCTTAATAAATTCTGAAACTAACTGTTTATTTTAATGCAGAAAAAGTTTACGTGGGACCCTGCCAGCCATGATGCCATTAGGGCAGCATGGGAGGCTCTTACGAGATGCCGATACTCCGATATACTTCATCGTTGGAGGTCATCGGGTCAGCGTCCTGCACATATACCAGAGGGTATTTGGCACGAGTGGCAGCAGGCCTGGCAGTCTGATGGCTGACGCAGGAGGTCCGCATCAGCCAGCATGAACTGCCAATCCGAGAGGGGCGGTCCTGGCACGGGTCTCTCCCGCCACACTTCGGGCTCCATTTCGATTCAGGAGCACAGACGCCGTATGGTAAGAAAACATAAATAATTTAATTACTAATTTAGTTATTTACAAATATTTACATTAATATCAATTTTTTTATTATTATAGTCTGAGCAGGAGGGCAGAGATCCTGGTGAGTTTCGTCTATTCAAGGCGACACACACCAGGAGGGACGGTTCCTGGGTTGATACGCGATCACGGAAGGTTGCTGTAAGAAATTAGCTTAATGTATTATCTATTTAATTTCTAAAATTTTATTTAGAGAAATTTATTAATTCATTTATTGTTGATTTTATAATTCAAAGACACGACTCGAGGAGCTTCGCTCCTAGGCATCGCAGGTCGACTCCACTGATGGGAAGACGCCCATCGAACTCTCAGCAGAGGAGAGTCGACGTGTGTTTTTGGAGGCTGTTGGTGCCCAGCCGTGAGACCGCAGGGTCTATGGTTTGGGCGCTAGAGCTTCTGCATATTTCCCCATCAGGCCTCCAGCTCGCGATATTCTAGTGATATTCCTGCCGAGCGTTTAGACGACATTCGGAGATCTATTACGGAGGAGGTTCGGCAGGACGTTCGTCAGAAGGTTCGGCAGGAGGTCGAGCACGAGTTCGAGCAGTGTATGCGAGGCCATCAGCAGGAGCTTGCAGATGTGCAAGATCATATGCGTCAGTTGCAGGATATGATTAGCCGCATGTTGCAGGGTTTACAGCCTCCTCGTGATCGCTCGGATTCTTGATATTTTTTTTTACTTTTTATATTTTGTACATGAAAACTTCAAAATTTTAATATATTAATTATTTTTAGAAATTGAATGATTATTGTTTGGATCAATATGAGTGAAGAATGTTTCGATCAATATTTAAATGCAACGAAATTATATTAACCGTTTTAATTTTTATATATTTTTTTTAAAAAATTAATTAGCGATGCATTAGCAACTGAAATTGCATCGCTAATATTTTTAAAATATTATTATTAAATATTGCGACACAATGACCTGACGTCGCAATATTTTTTTAAAAAATTAATTAGCGACACATTAGCAACTAAAATTGCGTCGCTAATATATAAAATATATTATTATTAAATATTACGACACAATGACCTGGTGTCGCAATATTTTAAAAAAAATTAATTAGCAACGCATTAGCGAGTCAAATTGCATCGCTAATATATCTAAAATATTATTATTAAATATTGCAACGTAATGACCTGGCGTCGTAATATTTAAAAAAAAATTTAATTAACGACGCATTAGCGACTCAAATTGCGTCACTACTATATCTAAAATTATTATTAAATATTACGACGCAACTAAATGCGTCGCAATATTGCGACGCAATTGAATGCATCACAATATTTAATAATAATATTAAATATTAAAAATTAGTTTTAAAATTAGCAACGCATTTAGGATCCGTCACAATATTGCGATGCATTGGTGCGTCACAGAGAGTCACTGTGAAGCGATGCAATTGCAACAAATTGAGATTGCGATAATCATCTGAGCGACGCCGTCATTGCTTCGCTATTACGTCGTAATAGCATGTTTAGCGACGCATTAGCGACGCATTTGGGCGTCGCTATATTTTTGTTCTCTTATAGTGTATGATCTTATCCATCTAAGATTATAGTATCAAAGCATAAAAAAAAGGCCCATTATTTAAAAAGCTCAACTCAGATTAAATAAAATAAAATAAAATACTAAAAATTAATAACCATTATATTTTAACGCTGGCGCACTTAGAAACAACAAAGTGCAACAAGTACTGGGAAATCTTGTGCAAACTGGTGTGAATACCAAGCCGAAACGTAGAGCAAACTCATGACAAGTCACGGAAAAAAAAAGGTCACGGAAAAAGAAGTCGCCCCCACTCGTCAAGTTGATTTATAATTTGTGGCACAATTCCAATGCAAAAATAAAGAAAGCAATAAGAACGTAACGCACCATCTAAATGATTTCTTTGAGCACACCTTCGAGTTACTAAGCATTCTTGCAAACTTATTATTCATTAAACAAAAGGCACGTCACGGAGGAGGAGGCAAACAAACGAATTGAACGGACGAACAGACGAGTCCATGCAGCTAATATTATAACTTGTCATAAATCAGTAGCCATAGGCAGTTGACCAAACCACAGGTCCATAGATGACGGCTTGTCCATTGATCTGGAGGACAAGCACATAATCTCCATCCTTCGATGCTGGTTTGCTGGCCCATACGACCTTGTATTGATCGTCTACAATGGCGAGCTGCCCACGGTGGTCAAGCCTAAGGAAGCAGTACTCGCCTCCACCCACCGTTCCAGTTTGCCAGATGATGCCTTTGGACCTCTTGACAAGCGCCAGATTGCATCTCTCACCCATGGTGAAGTAGTAGTCCCTGGTCGCGAGCTGGGAATCGTCGTAGAGAATCTGGGACGAGAACAGCACGTTTTCCGCCATGGGAACGTCCATTGGCCGAGTGGAAGTAGCATCCGCAGTGCCGAATCTGTAGCTTGGTGTAGACCAAACGGCAGGGCCGTAGATGGCTACTTCCCCGTCTGGTCGGAGGACGGCGGCGTACTTTCCTCTCGTGTAGTTGCCCCGGAGTAGTGGAGAGGTCCAGATGGTAGAGTTGCCGGCACCCTGGATCACGAATTGGCCCAAGTCATTTAGTGTGAGGGTGCATGCATTACCGCGGGCGTACGTGTCGGATTGGAAGCCACGGCCCTTGTTGTACAAGACCAGGTTGCAGTCGCCCTGCATGACGAAAGTGGCGTCGCCGCTGGAGAGCTGGCCGTTTGTGGGGAGGACATCACCGGAGAGAAGCACATTGCTGTCGTTCGCGGTGGTCGGGGGAGCGAGAAAGGCGAGCGTGGATGAAAGGATGAGGAAGAGGAGGACGGAAGGCTTGGGGATCGAGGATGGGATTGCCATTGCTGTTGGTTGAATGGCTTGCTCCTGCTGTCGTTGCGCGTTACGTGATCATTATATAGACGGCGTGAGAGGGAAGGGCCTTGGACGATGCCATTAGGCTTCTTGCCAAGGGACAAGGCCGGGTCGCAGCGTCGCCCAGCTTAGGGTGGAATTAAAGCAAAGCTATATCTAGACGGCACCGTACCGATGAACCCGAAGAGAAATAATACTGAGGAGCTGGCACGCCGGCAGCTGTGCCTAGCTAGCGCCCCACGTTGAACCAACGCCCTGCGCGCGGCTTCTTCTCCTTGCTCGGGGATCAGCTTCCCCGGTCGTCATGACGTGTGATAAATTATGCTAGAAATCCAAAAGGACAAGATCATGTAGACCCGAATCGGATCTCGACCGAGATTTCTCCATGGCTTGAAACCAGTGGACCGGACATGAGTCCCTCAGTCGAGACGGGTATGGATTTAATAAAGTTAAACCTAACCCATTCGAATCTAAAAGGGAGAAACACTGAGGCCGATGATCCGAGCCGGGTCTACAACCCTTAGACCCAACACGAAACTGAGGGTGGGTCTATTAGAGGCCGGACTAAACCCCAACTCCCTTCTGTATCCATAAATTAATGGCCGAATATGCAAGGGTTTGACGCATGGACGATTACGCTTAGGCTCCCCAGCTAAACTCCAGAAAGAGCACCGATGGTTCATCTTACAAACCAACGTCACCATTTCCATCTCTGATTACTTCACTTTTTAATTTTTTTGGGGGGGTTTGGGTTGGAGATTTCAATAACAAGAATCCAAATGGAGTCTATTGCAGAAGTATCACGCCTCAGACCCAAATATCAGGCTAGGGTGATAACCCGCCGCGTGCCGGGTACGCAAGGCATCACAAAATTTTTTACACATAACACTATTATATATAAAATCAAGCCAATTACATCACTGAATACTAAAAGTCTTGGGTTACAACCCTTACACACCACAATAATAAAGTTTGGGCATCAAGCCCTACACATAAGCAATACTGGGGTTACAACAAAATAATGGGTCTTGATTTATTTAATAGAAGATCCACCACCCCAACCATCCATCTTCAATCTCATGGCTCTGACAAAAATATTTTAAGATTTTTATGAGCTTACACTTAATAAGTAAGCCACGTTATACAGTCAAATCATAGCATAGCAATCAATAAGCACATAAGTGATTTGCATGCTAAAATATTCCAAAAATACTAAAACATGCAATGTAAGTAAACACACTGTTTATACTCTCAATGGTAACTGTAAATGTGACCCACGGCCCTGCAATATCTCAATAGTGTACCAACAAGCATCCCCCTACTGAAAGGGTCCAGATACCAGGGTCACACCATATCATAATCTACCAGAACACATACTCTATATGTGTGATGCCACCTCGAACCAAGCATAACACATCCTCTAGATGTGTGATGCCACCTCATAGTAACTCAGAACACATCCTCTAGATGCGTGATGCCATCTCGAACCCAAGCAGAACACATCCTCTAGACGTGTGATGGCATAAACAAGCAGAACACATCCTCTAGACGTGTAGGTGGCATAAACAAGCAGAACACATCCTCTAGACGTGTAGGTGGCATAAACAAGCAGAACACATCCTCTAGACGTGTGTGGTATGACATGATAAAGGAGAACCGCGGCGACACATAACAGTACCTCACATCATGCACAAACATATTAATAACATCTCTATTTGCATAAACAGTGGATTATACTTACTTAACAATTGCATGTAATATATCACATCAATATAATAATAACTGCATCTCTCATGCATAGCATCCACATATAAAATCATAGCACATAAACAACCACGTATTCATAATATTCATCTACTTACAATTTAGCCAATCACAATTCTTCATGTCACAATATAATTCACAATTTAAACATTCATATAATGAATAATTTATTAAATACTGATAACTGGCTTACTTACCTCAGTACGCAATCCAACAGGTATATATATCAGCTAGTCGATGTCTGAGCACCTACAGGATAATTTTACACAATTAATTTATTAGAAAAGAATATTAAAATGACCCTTAGAATTTCTACCCAAACTAGTTCACGGGTCCTACTTTGGGCTCGAATATCTTCCACTATACATACCCAATTGGAAAAATAAAAATACCCCAAGAAACTAGAATTCACCCAGATTCTAGCCATATAATATTTTGATAATCCCGACCCCTTATGGGGCCCAAAAACCAACCCCAAAATAGGTCGCTGCACGGCCCAAAAGGCCCTGAACCGGCCGGCCCAGCCGGCCCGGTTCAACTCAAAGCCACCCGATCCCCTGTTTCACCGAACAGGGGACGGGGACTTAGCCGGCGGCTAGGGCCGCCGCCGGCCAAATTGAGGGTGGCCCGGCCGTCGGTGGCTGGGCCAGAGCCGGCCGCGCCACCAATCTCTCTTTCTCTCCCTCAATTTCACTCATCTTCTCCCTCACATCCGCGCGGCTCGTCCCTGTGCCGGCGCACGGCCGGCCACCTTGGCCGGCCAGACCTCCACCGGATGCACGCCCAGCGCCGTTGGAGGCGACAGGTCGAAGCTCAGGCCCGGCAAGGCGGCGAGCACGCCGCCAGGCCCGAACCAACCGGCGGAAGTCGAACGTTCGGCTTCGGCCACCGCGTGAGAGAAGGGCCGATTGGCCCTCTCTCTCTTCTCTCTCTCCACCACCACCCCGCCGGACACCTCCCCCGGTGCCAGCGGGGTCGCCGGCCAAATCTCAGGCCCGGCGAGGCGGCGAGCACGCCGCCGGGCTTGAACCAAGAGATCGACCGGCAACTCCCTCTCTCTGTCTCTCGCGTTCTCTCTGTCTCCCTCTCTGTCTTTCTCTCTCACGCTCTCTCTCTCTCTCTCTCTCTGGACCAGGGGATTACCTGATGGATGAAGTGCGCTAGCGTGAAGGAAGGAGGCCTCCTCCTTCCTATTTAATCACCTGTGCAGCGCCTCGGATCGGGGGTTTCCCGGAAGACTAAATGCTTCACCTGGAGCGAAGCGTCAGTCCGGGGAACCCAACAGACTGGAGCTTGGTTCATCTGAACCAAGCCTGGTTCGTTTGAACCGGGTACTACATCCTCCCCTCCTTATAAAAATTTCGGCCTTGAAATTGGTATACTATAAATCTCAAAAGTCAACAATCTAAGATAGATAAATTACCTTCAAATAATTGTGGATACTTCGATTTCATCTCTTCCTCCAGCTCCCAAGTAGCCTCCCTCTCAAAGTGATTATTCCACTGAACTTTGACATAAGGGATGGTACGCCGCCTCAGAATCTGATCCTTGCGGTCCACGATACGCACAGGATGTTCCTCATATGATAAATCCTTCCTCAACTGAATAGGCTCATAAGCTATAACATGACTGGGGTCTGAAACATATTTCCTCAGCATAGATACATGGAATACATTATGAACACCAGATAAAATCGGAGGCAGAGCTAAGCTGTATGCAACCTCCCCAACTCTGCTCAAGATCTCAAAAAGTCCAATATAGCGTGGACTAAGCTTTCCTCTAACCCCGAATCTCATCACATCCTTGGTTGGTGATACCCTTAAGAAAACATGATCCCCAACCTGAAATTCTAACTCTCTTCTCCTGACGTCAGCATAACTCTTTTGCCTGCTCTGAGCTGTACGAAGACGCTCCCTGATTAAATGCACCTTGTCAACTATCTGCTGGATCAGCTCAGGGTCTAGCAATTTCCTTTCCCCTACGTCATCCCAACACAAAGGAGATCTGCACCTCCTACTGTACAAAGCCTCAAATGGGGCCATCTGGATACTGGCTTGATAACTATTGTTATAAGAAAACTCCACCAAAGATAAGTGGTTATCCCAAGCCCCACCCAAGTCCATTACACAGGCGCGCAACATATCTTCTAGAATATGTATGGTTCTCTCTGACTGCCCGTCAGACTGGGGATGATAAGCCATACTGAAGTTCAATTTGGTCCCCAAGGCTCTATGAAGACTCTTCCAAAACTGTGATACAAATCTGGTATCCCGGTCAGATATAATAGAGACAAGAACACCATGAACTCTCACGATCTGCTTAATATACATGTTAGCTAATCTATCACTCGAGACTCCAACTCTGAAAGGTAGAAAATGAGCTGACTTTGTCAGTCTGTCCACAATAACCCAAACTGCATCATTACTCATAGGAGTTTTGGGCAGACCAGTCACAAAATCCATAGTAATCTTTTCCCATTTCCACTGAGGAATCATCAAAGATTGAAGAGGTCCCGTAGGTTTTTGATGCTCGGCCTTCACCCGCTGACATACTAAGCACTTGGCCACAAACTGAGCAATATCCCTCTTATCCCTTTCCACCAAAAATTCTCCTTTAAGTCTCTATACATTTTAGTACCACCAGAATGCACAGTATAGGGAGAGTAGTGAGCCTCCCTCAAAATCTCGACTTTCAACTCCTCATTGCTAGGTACACAAAGTCTGCCTTCAAATCTCAGGGATCCATCATCCATTATATAAAATCCACTCTGATCTCCTGACTGAACAACAATTTAATTCTTTGAAGATCTGGATCTTCCATCTGGGAGGACTTAATTCTATCAACAAGAGTCGGCTGAAGAATAAGTGCAGCAACAAGTCCATCAGACTGCTGTACTCTCAGTCCAATCTCCCACCTCTCGAGGTCCTTCAGAATGTGAGGATGGAAGGTAAGCATAGCAGCTAACTCGGAAGAGGTCTTCCTACTCAAAGCATCAGCCACCACATTAGCCTTCCCTGGATGATAATGTAGATTCAGATCATAGTCCTTCAGAAGTTCCAACCACCTCCTCTGCCTCAAATTGAGTTCCTTCTGTGTGAAGATATATTTTAGACTCTTATGGTCTGTATACACATCACACGACACCCCATAGAGATAATGCGCCAAATCTTCAAAGCAAAAACCACCGCAGCTAATTTCAGATCATGAGTAGGATAGTTCTGCTCATAAGGCTTCAGCTGTCTGGAAGCATAGGCTATCACCTTTTCATTCTGCATTAGGACACATCCCAAACCTTTCCGAGAGGCATCTGTATAAAGTGTGAAACCCTCAGATCCTGTCAGAAGAACAAGGATGGGAGCTGACACCAACGCTGCTTTAACTCCTGAAAACTTTCCTGACACTCCTCTGACCAGTCAAACTTCACTCGTTTCTGGGTTAAACGAGTTAGGGGTAGAGCGATGCGAGAGAAGTCTTCCACAAATTTTTGATAATACCCGGCTAGCCCCAAGAAGCTTCTGACTTCAGCCACATTGGAAGGTTGGCTCCAGCTAATAATAGCTTCAATCTTCTTTGGGTCCACAGAAATGCCATCCGCAGAAATTACGTGACCCAAGAAAGCTACTTGGTCAATCAAAATTCATACTTCTGCAGCTTGGCATAAAGCTTCTTCTCCCGAAGAGTCTGAAGCACAAACCTCAAGTGATCCTCATGCTCCCTGAGACTCTTAGAATAGATCAAAATATCATCAATAAATACAACCACAAACTGATCCAAATATGGCCTAAATATTCGGTTCATCAAATCCATGAATGCTGCCGGGGCATTGGTCAAACCAAACGGCATCACCAAAAACTCATAATGGCCATATCTAGTTTTGAAAGCTGTCTTAGGCACATCCCCATCCTTGACTTTAAGCTGATGATAACCTGACCTGAGATCAATCTTGGAGAATACCCGGGCTCCTTGAAGTTGGTCAAACAAGTCATCAATCCTCGGCAAAGGGTACTTATTTCGCACTGTCACCTTGTTGATTTCCCGATAATCAATGCATAGCCGAAGACTGCCATCTTTCTTCTTAACAAATAGAACTGGAGTACCCCAGGAGAAGCACTAGGCCTGATAAATCCCCGATCTAGGAGTTCCTGCAATTGGTCCTTCAACTCTTTTAGCTCAGCCGGGGCCATACGATAAGGGGCCTTGGATATAGGTCCAGTTCCAGGAATCAAATCAATGGAGAACTCAACCTCCCGGTCAGGGGGGCAACTCCGATAATTCATCTGGAAAGACATCAGGGAATTCTCTAACTATAGGAATATCCTCCAACTTGGCCTTTTCTTTTGAAGATCATTAATAACAGCAAGAAATCCTTGGCCACCACTCCTCAGATACTTTTCAGCCTGTAGTGCCGAAATAAACACTGAGGCTAGAAGTTTCTGGCCACCAGTAAAACTAAATTTGGGCTGACAAGAAATTTTGAAGTTGACGATCTTCCTGAAACAGTCTACAGAAGCATGATAGGAAGCTAACCAATCCATACCAAGGATAACATCAACGAATTTCAGTGGAAGGACAATAAGATTGGCATTCAGCTTCCTATCCTCAATGATAATCAAGTAGGATTTGCATACAGTATCAACTTTCATAGTATCACCATTTGGAAAGGCAATGTGTAACTCATGGTCTAGAGGTTCAGGTGTCAATGATGCATTCTTGCCAAGGTAGGTGTCAGATATAAACGAATGCGTGGCACCCGGATCAATTAGAGTCTGAGCATAATCATTGCCTATCTTAATCATTCCTGGATGTAAATGAAATTTCATTTTAACAATAAGAATATAATGTCTAACTAATTATTAATGCATTGCACAGGATAAGAATGTAATGCTAGATGTAAAATATTAATATACCTATCACCACAGAATTAGAAGCGGCAGCATCCTGCTGAGTGAGAGCGAAGACCCTTCCCTGAGTCCTCGGTGGCTGCTGCTGCTGCTGACCCGTCCCTTGACTGGAAGATGGCTGCTGGTTTTGTCGAAGGGGACATGTGGCTATCTTATGGCCAGTCTTTCCATAGGAGAAACAGGCACCAGACACTCCACGACAAGGTCTCCCCGGGTGGAAATTCCCACAGCGAAAGCAGCGAGCCTCTCTATTTGGTTGTCCTCCTGGGGCCTGGGGTGCACCTCTCTTCTTGTCATGAGCTGGGGGCTGGCTAGAATTATGCCCTTTCCTCTTCTTCTGCTGCTCCCAATCCCTCTGAATCGTATTCATATCTCTCTCAATTACTAAAGCCTTATTTACCATGACACTGTAAGTGTGAAGCTCAAATGCGCTGACCGCCTGCATCAGTCTGGGTCGAAGTCCCTCCGTGAATCGGGTGATCTTGGCCATTTCATTAGATACTATACTTGGAGCAAAACGGGCCAACCTGGTGAATTCAGCTTCATATTGGGCCACCGAAAGATTCCTTTGCTCCAACTTAAGAAATTCTGATTCCATCCTCCTCTGCATACTCCTGGGAAAGTACTTGTCGAAGAATGCCTCCTTAAACTGTTCGCAAGAAATAGTCTGACCACCCCGATGCTGCTCCTCTACTAACCACCAGTCATAAGCCTCCCCTTGGAGAAGATAAGTAGCAAATCTGATCCTCTCCATCTCCTGACTACCATGGGCCATAAAAGCCTTCTCCATATCTCGCACCCATCTCTCAGCATCAATAGGGTTGCTTGAACCAGAGAAAGGAGCAGGGGCAAACTTCTTGAAATCTGCAAAGCTGCGGCCGTTCCCCATCCAGGATTGAGATAAAGCAGACTGGATCGGCGGTGCTGATTGAGTGGGTAAGGTTGGCTGCAACTGCGGGACAGGAAGGGCAGGCTGAGTCGGAGCAGAAGGGGGTGCAGACTGCGCGGTCAAAGCATGCTGGATCTGATGCTGCATGTCCTGCATAGACTGCGCCATACCCGAGAGAGCTTGAAGCATCTCGGGCTGGAATCGCTGGTGCTCAGTTCCTACTGGGTTGGCAGGGCCGTGCCTCCAGTAGTTCCTTGACCCACCGGCTGATTAGCATTACCGGCCAGAGAGTCCTCCTCATACTGTTGGCTCCTAGTACGGCGAGCCATAACTATTTCCTGTTAAATTAGATGTCGTTAATATCATCATAAACTAAAGTGTCAGGTATCTCTAAGTATAATGTCATCAAAATATATTCTCTACGTGTTATCATGTCAATATGTCTGTGTCCCTAAGGTCATAACCTAAGCTCTGATACCACTAAAGCTGTCACGCCCCAGACCCAAATATCGGGCTAGGGTGACAACCCACCGCGTGCCGGGCACGCAAGGCATCACAAAATTTTTCACACATAACACTATTATATATAAAAGCCAATTACATCACTGAATACTAAAAGTTTGGGTTACAAACCCTTACACACCACAATAATAAAGTTTGGGCATCAAGCCCTACACATAAGCAATACTGGGGTTACAACAAAATAATGGGTCTTGATTTATTTAATAGAAGATCCATCACCCCAACCATCCATCTTCAATCTCGTGGCTCTGACAAAAACATTGTAAGATTTTTATGAGCTTACACTCAATAAGTAAGCCACGTTATACAGTCAAATCATAGCATAGCAATCAATAAGCACATAATGATTTGCATGCTAAACATTCCACAAATACTCAAACATGCAATGTAAGTAAACCCACTGTTTATACTCTCAATGGTAACTGTAAATGTGACCCACGGCCCTGCAATATCTCAATAGTGTACCAACAAGCATCCCCCTACTGAAAGGGTCTAGATACCAGGGTCACGCCATATCATAATCCACCAGAACACATACTATATGTGTGATGCCACCTCGAACCAAGCAGAACACATCCTCTAGATGTGTGATGCCACCTCATAGTAACTCAGAACACATCCTCTAGATGCGTGATGCCATCTCGAACCCAAGCAGAACACATCCTCTAGACGTGTGAATGACATAAACAAGCAGAACACATCCTCTAGACGTGTAGGTGGCATAAACAAGCAAAACACATCCTCTAGATGTGTAGGTGGCATAAACAAGCAGAACACATCCTCTAGACGTATGTGTGGTATGACATGATAAAGGAGAACCCGGCGACACATAACAGTACCTCACATCATGCAAACATATCAATAACATCTCTATTTGCATAAACAGTGGATTATACTTACTTAACAATTGCATGTAATATATCACATCAATATAATAATAACTGCATCTCTCATGCATAGCATCCACATATGAAATCATAGCACATAAACAACCACGTATTCATAATATTCATCTACTTACAATTTAGCCAATCACAATTCTTCATGTCACAATATAATTCACAATTTAAACATTCATATAATGAATAATTTATTAAATACTGATAACTGGCTTACTTACCTCAGTACGCAATCCAACAGGTATATATATCAGCTAGTCGATGTCTGAGCACCTACAGGATCATTTTACACAATTAATTTATTAGAAAAGAATATTAAAATGACCCTTAGAATTTCTACCCAACTAGTTCACGGGCCCTACTTTGGGCTCGAATATCTCCCACTATACATACCCAATTGGGGAAATAAAAATACCCCAAGAAACTAGAATTCATCCAAATTCTAGCCATATAAATATTTTGCTAATCCCAGCCCGTTACGGGGCCCAAAAACTAACCCCAAAATAGGTCGCTGCACGGCCCAAAAGGCTCTGAACCGGCCGGTCCAGCCGGCCCGGTTCAACTCAAAGCCACCCGATCCCCTGTTTCACCGAATAGGGGACGGGGACTTAGCCGGCGGCTAGGGCCGCCGCCGGCCAAATTGAGGGTGGCCCGGCCGCCGGTGGCCGGGCCAGAGCTGGCCGCCGCCGCGGCCGGCCACCAATCTCTCTTTCTCTCCCTCAATTTCACTCATCTTCTCCTTCACATCCGCGCGGCTCGTCCCTGTGCCGACGGCATGGCCGGCCACCTTGGCCGGCCGGACCTCCACCAGACGCACGCTCGGCGCCGGTGGAGGCGACAGGTTGAAGCTCAGGCCCGGCGAGGCGGCGAGCACGCCGCCGGGCCCGAACCAACCGGTTCGGCTTCCGCCACCGCATGAGAGAAGGGCCGATTGGCCCTCTCTCTCTTCTCTCTCTCCACCACCACCCCGCCGGACACCTCCCCCGGTGCCGGCGGGGTCGCCGGCCAAATCTCAGGCCCGGCGAGGCGGCGAGCATGCCGCCGGGCCTGAACCAAGGAACGACCGGCAACTCCCTCTCTCTGTCTCTCGCGTTCTCTCTGTCTCCCTCTCTGTCTCTCTCTCTCTCTCTCTCTCTCTCTGGACCAGGAGATTACCTGATGGATGAAGTGCGCCAGCGTGAAGGAAGGAGTCCTCCTCCTTCCTATTTAATCACCTGTGCAGCGCCTCGGATCGGGGGTTTCTCGGAAGACTAAATGCTTCACCTGGAGCGAAGCGTCAGTCCGGGGAACCCAACAGACCTGGTTCGTTTGAACCGGGTACTACAAGAAGCCGTTGAACATGTTCAATTTTAATATAGAATTCTTTGTGTAGCACAGTCTCCCCTAATTTTTTTTGCTCATTTTTATTACGTTGATCATGGTACGCCACCGTCACCCACAATTTTTTTTTAAAAAGGATCTCTGGTTTCACTTTCAATGCAACAATATACTCAAATTACGGATCACCTAAAATCATCATGCATGTAGCTATGTGACCTAGAAAACTATGATATAAGTGTAACCTATTACTTGGCTTAACAAGCTGGGTTGTGCTTTTGCTGTTGCACTGATCATCATTTTAATGGTGCTTTCATTTTGGATCGAAGAGATAATTTATAGATTTTCGGCTATAACTCTTGAGTTATAACAAATAAAACTACAAAATTAGCCCATTATGCAACTTCTACGGACATAATCATAGATTAGTAGTATTGGTGGAATAAAACTCAGTCCTATAATTTCAGTGCTGATGTTTTGTGAACTCTATAAATATTATATAGGATTTATCTATAATTACTATCATATCTAGTTCAGCCTGTAGACTGATTATGAATTGAACTTCAACATGTTCGCTATCCTAAGAGTTTTGAGGGTTTAGTGGTTTACACCTTTAACAAATATTTGGGCATCGCTCTAAATTTACCATAACAAACCTTCAACCAATCAAAAATGGAATTTATGGTAGATTGAATGGGTGGAGACGAAGGTTCTTATTATTTCCTAAGAGTCATCCATGATCTTATGCTCCTTAACCACTCATATTATATCTAATGTAATAGTTCCATGCATGCAATTTTATAGATCGGTTCTCTAAAATTATACAGTGCTCCAAAATCTCAGACAAAACTGGAGTCGACTCCAATAACTAGTGTCGGCTCAAAGACAGTTTCAGTAAAAAAAATAAGAATTTCAAAGAATCTGAAACTTATTCGAAAAGTCTTCAAATTTTGGATAAATCAACTTTGGAATGTGATGAATCAATGGGCTCAAATATCTAGATAAATTATCCTTAAAGTCATAAGAAAGTTAGGAAAAAAGATTGAATTCTGGATGATCATTTCTAGGAGATTTAAAAATCATTCCAATGGATCACAAACTCCTAATTCTCCTCTAAGATAACAAAATCTCTCTTCACTTAGGGGTTTTGTAAAAATGTCAGCTAATTGTTCATCAGTACAAACATAATCAAGATAAATGTTATTATTAGCTACATGTTCTCTAATAAAATGATATCTAATTTCAATGTGTTTAGTTCTTGAGTGTTGAATTGGATTTTTAGTCAAATTGATTGCACTAGTGTTATCACATCTAATTGGTGTTTTATCAAGTTTTATACCATAATCTTAGATAATATCAACATGCAACCATAGTTCTTTCCTATTCCACTTTATCGAAGTCCTCTCATCCATGATTTTGAAGTTACCTACATTTTATCTATAGTTGATAACCTAATTTTGAAGAATAGAGTGGAACCAAAATCTAATGAAGCAAATTTTCCCCCCTTGCATCATGAAAGATTATTAATGCTCTACTTGAAGGAACAGTCTATAAAGATATATTATGCTGGGGACCTGGTTATAAATCAAAGTTTCCAATATTGGAAGCAGATGATGATTGATTGTTGTAGCGAGATGCGAAGAAGATGTAGAAGTCAAAGAGCCACCAGAGAAAGATGTAGAAGTCAAAGAGCCACCAGAGAATATTATTCTTCCTTTGAAAGTTATTGCACAAGAGGCTTCCAACCTCATCTCTTATAACAAGCAGGATTCCATTCATTTTTACGGTATGTAGGAGTTGGGAATTGACTAAAGAAATGCCTAATCAGTTATTTGTCCAGTGTCAGAGTTCCAAGTGAGTCTGGAGCCACCTAAATCATCACTTGCTTGATCTTTTTCAAATTGCCTACCATGCCTTGGAAATCCTTTGTCAAAAGGCCTTCGAATGGTGTAATGAGCTCTAATCAGACTATTCTTTCTTACGTTTGATAATGTTTGATCATCTTGAGCTGACATCCTTGAGCGTTAGTGGACGTGCCATCAATTTTCTGAAAAAGCGTCACCTTGGTACCAAGATCTACAAGAAGTTCCGAGGACTGGGTATTCCAGCGGGGATCATTCGATGCTCAAGTTAGTGATCAGAATTACAGCCGTAAGCTTAAAAAAGCTCAAGAGATAGAGTTAGAGGTGAAAAGATGCTCTCTGAATATTTGAGTGTTCATACCTTGGTCAGGGGCCCCTCTTACCCATTTTATTGATACTTGGGATCCGTGTTACTTGCTTCGAAAGCTTTGAAATCTCATGATGAACCACGACTTTGTAAATGGAATGTTAGAATTAGTAGAATTTATCCCATATAAACTGGATGATTTATACTTTTATGGTAGATGATAACTTTTTGGGCTCATCTGATCAGAGTCATTAATGCTTCATGATGAATTATGACTTCTTAGGCTTGTGCCAGAACTGATGGAGTTTATCTTATTAGGTATATATGAATCAAAGGTGGCTAGTGGGCCTGGGCTTGTTAGAAGTGAAGGCTTGCTTAGGAAGCTGAAGTTAATCTTGAAGATAAGAGAAGATAGGAGCAGGGGCCGCCTATGAGATGGGGTTACCTTAGGGCCGCTTAGGATCTAGGGCCGCCTCAGGGCAGTTTATGAGCTGGGACCGCCTTAGGGCTGCTTAGGAGTTGAAGCCACTTTAGGGCTGTTTAGGAACTGGGGCTGCCTATGAGCTGGGGCCGCCTCAGGGCCGCTTAGGAGCTAAAGCCATCTAGGAGCCAAGCCGCTTAGGAGCTGGGGACACCTTAGGGATATTTACGAGCTGGGGCTACCTCAGGGCTGCTTAGGAGCTGGGGTCACCTAGGAGCTGGGCCGCTTAGGAGTTGGGGCTGCCTATGAGTTGGGGCCGCCTCAGGGCCGCTTAGGAGCTGGGGCCGCCTTAGGGCTTCTTAGGAGCTGGGGCTGCCTAGGAGCCAGACCGCTTGGAAGCTAGGGCTGCCTTAGAGCTGCTTAGGAGCTTGGGGCTGTTGGCTCCCCCTTTACTTCTGCCATTAGGTAGTTTTGACCGTTAACCCCCATGTGGCTTTTACCAGCCACATCGTATGCCCTTCCGCTCCTGAGTCTTAGTGTTCATGCACGCAGCTTTTGCCAAAAGAATGGAGCATAAAATCCTCTGCTTTTGTTGGGCCTTGCGCGCCATAAATTAGCGAAAGTGGGCACACAATCCCAAAGAGGTAAAGTCTCTTTGAAGTCTTCTCATCATTTAAGAAATTGTGCCAGAAGCAATACGGTCTGCAGGGAGATTGAGAACAATATCCCTTGATCAATGAAAAAGATGAAGCACCATTATTAGATTTTTCTTATCTGTGTCCCATCATTGGGTGCAGATCGCGCTCCTCAAGTATCATCGAGGCATTGTAACTCGAATAGTGAAAGTTTGTGGACAACTGGATGGTACCTTCACTCATGAATCTTCGTATGGCATTGCAGTTGGTGGGATGTTTAAAAATTATGTATAAAGACAGTCCCGCCCATTCCTTCGAGCTTCTCATGTCTCCATTACCTTCCTTGTGCCCTCTTCACTTTCTGAGTCTCGAGCTCTTACCTCTGTCCTCTTGATCTTCAGGTCAGTCCCTTTCTCTTTCTTTATTCTTTTTCCTCATGGATCCTAACTCCCGTAGGAAAGGCAAGAGTCCCATGGTCGAACCCTCCAAGGAGAAAATCCTTCAGGCATGGCGTCAGGCTCCTGGTGGTATTTTCATCTGCGATTGCCTGATGACCGCAGCCCAAACACCACCTAGGGCTTCTCCCCCATCACCTAGGGTTTCTCCTTTTCCCCCTAGAGTTTATCCTCTGCCCTCTAGGGCTTCTTCTCGATCATCTAGTCGTCCAGCATCTCCTCCGGCTACTCTTTTTGAGTTCATAGGTCCAAAGGGGATAGCCTCCACCATGACAGCCCAAGACATAAAGAACCTTAGGGCTCAGTATGAGATTCCTGATAGCATCTGTACCTCTGCCCCTCGTTATGATGACAAAGTGACCGCCAGCCAGTCTGGTGGGATTGCTTTGTATGAAGAGTTTTTTAGGAGTGGGCTTCATCTTTCTTTCCATCCCTTCTTCCTCAACCTCTTAAATAGGTATGATCTTGTCCCAACACAGCTAACTCCAAACTTCATTTGGATTATCTGCACCTTTATAGTACTCTGCCATTTTCATGGCCTTTTTGTCCGAGTTTCTTTATTCCGGGCCTTATACAAACTTTGAAACCCCAATAAAGCTGGGTAGTTGAGCTTTGCCTCCAGACCCAAAAGAACTCTCAAGCTTGATCTACCCTCCAAAATCAAGGAATAAAAGTTTCGATTTTCTATGCTCATATGGATGGAGTGAAGATGGGCTAGGACATTTATGACACCAGCCCTAATAAGAACTCGACTATAAATGAAGAGGATCAAGAAATGTTTGATTTGTTAATGTCATCCATCCTTCCTCCCTACTGAGAACTGCTATCGAAGGACAACCTACGTGAAGCCGGCATAGTGCCAGTGGCTGGCGCTGCACCAGTGTCGCTAACACCGATGCCCGGTGAGCGCCATATTCCCTTAGTTGTCACTTTTTTTTGACTCCGATCTTTGTTCCTTTGTGTGGCAATGAAGTTTTTTTCCGACTTCTTGGTAGCGGGCCTCCAAAAGAGAAAAAAGGCCGCCAGCGACATGGTGAGGGTGGCGCCTAAGAAGCCGCACCGGGAAGAATAGGGCGGGTCATCCCAGTCCTCCAAGGTTTCTTCCATGGCTTCCGAGGCCATCCCGATGAAAGAGCCAAGAAGGGAGGATCCCCTTGCCGAAGCACCAATAGCAGGAGTTCCTTATGTTGAAGCCGAGGTGGGGCCATCGAGGGAAGAGCCCTCAGCCATCGCCGAACCTGAAGGTGAAGCCATACCGGAGGTGAGTGTTGGGATGCCTTCGGTGGTGAAAGTTGAAGATGACATTCTGCCGGCCACCCAACCGATGCCGAAGAAAGGAGGGACACCCCCTGATAGTATCCCAAGGGGCCAGCCATCCCAGGTGACAGCAATGAACCACGATCAGTTGGCGGAGTGTGTATTGAGGTGCCCTAGCCACCCAACTTTTCAGGCTGAGCTTCGTCGTCGGCCGATTGCCAGCATCTTCAATAATCTTTTCACCGTTGCCCTTCAGGTAAGTTCGCCGACTCCAACTCTTTCTCGTATTTGGATATAATATGAGGATTTAGTTCAAGCTCTAACTGATTGGTTCATGTAGATGTTCAATGGCCTTTTTATCCTTCGAAAAGCCTGCATCGGGGCCATCAATAAATATGGGCATGCTCAGGATGAGCTGACTGCCGCCAAGACCCGGGCTGACACCTTGGACAAAGAATTGGCTGAGGTGCGAGCCCGAGAGACAAAAGTGGCCGGCGAGCTCCAGACCGCTCAGGAGGGGAGTTGCTTTTTAAAGGCTCAGGCAGAGGAAGCCGAGGGTAAGGCCAGAGTCGCCGAGGCCAAACTGGTGGATGCCATAATGAGGCTTAGACCAACTGAGGAGGGGTTGAAAGATGCTCACCTCAAGTTGAAGCATGCCGAAGAGAGGGCTGACAAGACTGAGTCCAAGGCCCAGGCAGCCATGGAGAAGCAGGCCTATGTGGAGTCAGATGCTCGGATTTTCTGGGAGCAGAAGATCGCTGCCGAGGCTCAGGCCCAAGAAGCTATGGAGAAGTTGGCCATCACCAAGGCCCAAGCTAAGGAGAAAGTGGCCGCCAACGAATCCCGAGCTCGAAAGGCCGTGGCCGTCACCAAAGTCCAAGCTCGGGAGGCCGTGGAGTAGTACAAAGGCTCTACCGACTTTGCCGTGAAAGTGAGTGAAGTGGCCATTGATGCCTTCTTCCATGGCTTCAAGAAGTACAAAGAGAGGATCTTTCAGATCTTTAAAATAAGCGGTCTTGAACACATTCAGCCTGAGGATGAAGAGGAGGATCCAGAAAGTAGCGATACTGAAGGTGGGCTGCGACCCATCGAACCTTGGAGTTTATTTCCTTTTTCTTTTTCCAACATTTTGTAATCTGACTAATATCAATCTTTTTGTATGACACTATCATGAGATCAATGAAAGGAATATTTTGTTCAAGTATGATGAACTTATCTTTTTATAGTGCCTTAGTCTTTTGGTGATCATGCCTTGGCTTTAGCCTTTAGTTTCGACAAGATACACCTTCAGTCACTTGAGCATTTTGGAGAGTCAACAATTTGATGTGTAGACTTCATAGAGACACATAGGGTTGCCTTTGTCTCTTGGGCTTTTGTTGAAGTGCTCCTTGAATGCTGATGCCAGCCATCACCTTGTGGGTTTCTCGGTGCCGACTCGAGAGTTGACTTGGGGTTGCCGAGATCATAGGACTTGAACTGCCTTTGAGGTTTCTCGGTGGCAGCCCGGAGGTATCCTTATGATCATAGAGCCACCGAGGTCATTTTGAAAACTACCTCGGGGGTTTCTCAATACCGGCTCGGGAGTTTGACTCAGGGCCGCTGAGACCATAGGACTTGAACCACCTTGGGAGTTTCTCGGTGCTGGTTCGAGGGTGTCCTTATGATCGCGGGGCCATCGAGGTCCTTTTGAAAACAACCTCGAAGGTTTCTTGTTGCTGGCCCAGGAGTTTAACTTAGGGCCGCTGAGACCATAGGACTTGAACTGCCTCGGGGGTTTCTCAGTGCCAGCCTGGGGGTGTCCTTATGATCGCGGGACCACCGAGATCCTTTTGAAAACTACGGAATTATCTAGATCGAATAGAAAGATAAAATCTAAGACTCTTTATATTCATCGATCGAATATGTTGGCCCAAATGGCAACCCAAGAGGGGGGGGGGGGGGTGAATTGGGTTCTTTAAAAAATTTAACACTTTGAAAACAATTGCTTGAAGTGAATGTGCACAAGTGGAATGAATTAATGAATGCTGAGCACAATATGATGAAGAGAGAGAGAGACAAAAGCATGAAAAACACAAAGATTTATAGTGGTTCGGTATATCCCACACCTACGTTCACTTCCAAGCAACTCTTGGGTCCCACTATAATCCCCTGATTACAGTTGAGTTGTTTTACAAGCTCACAACTCTAACTTGTTATTTTACACGGGATCACAATGAACTCAGCTGGTTTTCACAGGTTCACCAGCACAAAACCTTAACCCAAGCTAAACTTAGCTTGTTCCCGAGGTAAACTACCTCAACTAATTCAATCCCCCTGATTGAATTAGCAAACAACAATTCAAAATAAAGTTTACAGCAATTAACAGCTCCTTAAATGAGCAAATATGCAATGTAAATAAAACAAGATTAGAAAAGCCTGTTTGAAGCGATTTGAGGTTGAGCTTTTCTTCTTTTTCTCTTCTCTTTTGAATGGTTGAATCAAGCTTCAGTTCTGATTCTTGATCGAAATCTGTTGAAGAGAACTTTGAGGAAATAGGGCTTTTGCTCTTCTTCTCTTCTCCATTGAGAATCCTCCGAATTTGAACTTTTAGGGCTTGGGATTTCTCTTGAATCTCTCTTTGAATGACAGATGTAGACTCAGAGATTTTTCCTTTAAATATCTCTCGATTTTTCTATTATTTTCTCTCTATTTTCGTTCTTCTTTTCAAACGGACGAATCCCTCTTTATATAGAGTCTTAATACGAGATTAGGTGAGAAAATAGCCGTTACAAAGTACCATGGATGATTCTCCATGCAAGAAAATAGATCCGTTGAGAGTTAGGTAGAAAAATATATTCGTTAGAGCTGATATGACACTTTTGAAAATCGTCCTTGATAGGTTGGAGTTGGCTCCAACTTTTCATGTGTTGGCTCCATATCGCATTTCCATAAATAGCAAAAAATAATCAGTCGTGGAGTTGGCTCCGACTTTGCAAAGTGTCGACTCATCGTTGACTGGAGTTGGCTCCCGATTTCTGAGGTGTCGGCTCCAAGAATTGCTTCAAAAACATAGTCTCTGTACCTTAGGTCAGAGTCGGCTTCCAAAATCCATGTGTTGGCTCAGAAACTTTAGGTGTCGGCTCTGAAACTCTAGGTGTCGACTCCGAACCATCCTGAAAATATAGAACTATTCTGATACGCTCTGGAGTCGACTCGAGAGGTTCTAGGTGTCAGCTCTAAGTTCTGAACTTAAATAAATTCCATTGAAATTCAATTCAAAACTGATTTCTAAGTATCATTTGGATAAATAACCAATCTTAATCCTTGAAACACTTATCAAATTTATCAGAAACACAATGAATATAATCATGACTTTTGTTAATCATCAAAATCAATTAATTGGGTAAATAATTTCTCAATAATTTCCTCAACAATCTCCTCCTTTTTGATGATGACAAAAACATTGAGTATATGCATAATCAATTAATGCATAATTGTCAAAACATACTTAAATTAAGGTTAAGCTCCTCCTTAATAAGGTAGCTCCCCCTATGTTGATGCATATGTTAAGTTCATTGAAATGATATGCATATCTTAATGCCATATGTTATTAATTGTCATTTAACATGCATATTCAAGTAAGTGCCATTTTCTTATAGCTTAATATCCTTTCTCCCCTTTGCATGCATATACATATATCATCTTCTCTCCCATAACATTGATGCACATAAATATATGATATTAATATCAAATGCATAATGCATATACGTAAACAACCTTTCTTCCTTTTTTGTAATCAACAAAAAGGTTTAGAAGGTGCATTAAGGCTTAAATTAACATCAAACGCCAGAATTAAGAAATTCATTCATTAAAATTTAATGCTTCAAAGATCAAATATGATATTCATTAAGTATCAAAATGTTCATTACATAATTGCTTCATTACATCATTCAAATATAACAAACTATCAAAATACAAACTAAACATCATTTCAACAAAACATTGAACTGAATATCATTCAATTACATCAAAAGTCCTAATTACATCAAAATGTAAGTTAAACATCAAAAACTAATAACATCAAAAGTATCAAAATCTAAGAAAATCTAAGAAGTCTCTTAAGTTCTTCTAAAATCTTCTCCATTCCATCCTTTTGTATCTTCATAAAATCTTTTAGTCTACTGTCAATAAAAGCAGCTGCTATAGTCACTTTCTCTTGTAACTCCGCATTACACTTTGAATATGTATCAGAATCTTCTCTAATATCCTTGATCTTCTAAAAATATGCATTAAATCACATTTCAAGGCCTCAGAAGAAGTTTCAAAGGATGATTCAATTTTGTTTACTTTATCTTCCAAGGAGTAATACATCTCCCTTAAGCTCAAAAGTCTACTATCAAGTTCAACTTTCATCTTCTCCTCATGACTTGCAAAAAGTTCCTTTAGCTGCTCCAGCTGAGCACAAGAAAATTCAGAAGTAGAAGTAGAAACAGATGCAGGTGCTGGTGGTGGTGATGATCTACTGGGCTCAGGTGAAGGATGCCTCATGGATGGTCCAGCCTCTGATGGTGCAGTAGCTCCTGTATCAGTTGCCCTGTCCTCTAGGTGTCCCTTTCTTTCCCAATTACCATTCACCTTCACGAACCCCATGCGGTGCACAATAAGCTATAATAGTCAGTGTGCCTTAAGTTCTTCATGGGTTCACTGTCTGAAATAACTACACCTTGGCTCTGAAATGCTATAGTCAAAATCATGCCGTAAGGCAAAGTGGATCTCTTCTTATTATCAGCCTCAGCCATACACCATATCATCATCCCAGCTAAGTTAATTGGCTAACCTGTCAGAACACTGTCTATGATCACAATGTCTCGCTCCGAGACATACTCAAAATGACCAGTCTTTGGGAATAAAATCCATCCAAAATATTATGTAATAATCTGAGCTCTAGGGGCAACTGGTTTGCCCTAACCTCTTCAAATTATGTGACTTCCCTTCCAAGCATTCTTGATAATGCTCCTGATCTCTCACTATGGGAATTTGCTATTAATCCAACAACAGGAATTTCTAAAAGGTTTCCAAGAATCTCCGAAGTTAAGTGTATCCTCTTTCCTCTAACAAAACTCACTAAACCTCATCTCCTCTTGAAAGATTGAAATAAAACTCTTTAACTAAAGTGGGGTAAGTAGGTAAATCAAGAGAACACACCTTCTCCCAACCTAATTCCTTTAACTGCCGCCCAATGAAAAAACCCTCGGCCTCAAAGAAATGAAAATCGACTTTTCTCCCCATGGTGATCACACGGCCAGTAAGAGTGTCGATTTGAGGTAAAGAAGGGCTTGGAACGGCGCTTGGTGTCGAAGCGGATGAGGTAGAGGATGAACTCGGAGAGGGTTGTCGCGCCGGATGCCTCACCGTCCGTTTCCCATCGTCATCGCTCCACCAAATAAGGATCCCCTACGTTTGGGTGCCATTGAATGATAGAGAATGGTTAATTTGAGAAATCTTGGGTTTTGGGAAGAGTAGGGAAGGATTTAGAAAAATTTGGAGATGAATAGAATGAGAGAGGTATCGACTCTTCCCTAATAAATCAACCTGGAACCACTTAGAGTCGACTCCCGCAAAGCGAGGTGTTGGCTCCAGGTCACTAACACAGTCAGCGCCCAAAGTGGAGTCGACTCTGGAAAGGCAGGTATCGGCTCCAAAATCTCAGACAAAACTGGAGTTGACTCCAATAACTAGTGTAAGCTCCAAGACAGTTTCAGTAAAAAAATAAGAATTTCAAAGAATCTGAAACTTGTTCCAAAAGTCTTCAAATTTTGGATAAATCAACTTTGGAATGTGATGAATCAACGGGCTCAAATATCTAGATAAATTATCCTTAAAGTCATAAGAAAGTTAGGAAAAATGATTGAATTATGGATGATCATTTCTAGGAGATTTAAAAATCATTCCAATGGGTCGCAAACTCCTAATTTTCCTCTAAGATAACAAAATCTCTCTTCACTTAGGGGTTTTGTAAAAATGTCAGCTAATTGTTCATCAGTACAAACATAATCAAGATAAATCATTATTAGCTACATGTTCTCTAATAAATGATATCTAATTTCAATGTGTTTAGTTCTTGAGTGTTGAATTGGATTTTTAGTCAAATTGATTGCACTAGTGTTATCACATCTAATTGGTGTTTTATCAAGTGTTATACCATAATCTTCAAGTTGTCGCTTAATCCAAAGGATTTGAGCACAGCAACTTCCAGCTGCAACATATTCAGTTTTAGCAGTTGATAATGCAACTGAATTTTATTTTTTGCTAAACCAAGAGATTAAGTTACTTCCTAAGAATTGGCATGCACCACTTATACTTTTTCTATCCAATTTATAACCAGCATAATCAGAATCAGAATATACAATCAAATTTAGTATTGAGTCTCTAGAATATCATAATCCTACATTTTTAGTTCCATTTAGATATCTAAGTATTCTTTTTACTACAATTAAGTGAGATTCTTTAGGGTCATATTGATATCGTGCACATAAACATACTGCAAACATGATATCTGGTCTACTAGTTGTTAAGTAAAGTAATGAACCAATCATACCTCTATAATGCTTTTGATCAACTGGTTTACCATCTTCATCTTTATCTAACTTGTATGAAGGACTCATTGGTGTTTCGAGAGGTTTGACTTATTCCATACCAAACTTCTTGAGAATTTCTTTTGTGTACTTTGTTTGGTTGATGAAAATTCCTTCTCTTTCTTGTTTGATTTGAAGTCCTAGGAAGAAGTTGAGTTCTCCCATCA